>NW_010588202.1:128996-251955 GCF_000705375.1 Tinamus guttatus | reverse complement strand
AGTGAGGATAGAGATCCATTATTATTTTTATATAATTTAGTGGGGTACAGTCTAGGTAGTGGATTGAAGATTATGTACAAATTGCTGAGAGCATGCTCAAGGGTGAAGCTATACTCTGATGAGTTTGGGTGCTTATGAGCTTCAGTCTCTGATACTCATTTATTTCATGTTAAGAATAACAACAAGAGCGAATGATATTTTCCTAAATATTGAAAAAGTCTAAAGTTTCTGTTTATTCCCATTAGTTTGGAACAAAGTATGCTACTGAAGTATTAGCTATTTTGTTTTTCATGTGGCAAATTAAATGTAGTTGCCCAGAATATGAAGAATATATTAATAAAGATGGTAAATGGATGATCTTTTCTGAAACATTTAAGATAATCTTATATCTGCATGTTACTTATCTGCCCTCTATAATGTTCTAAGCCTCCTATATTCTGTGGGCTTTCTTTTATCCCAAAGAGTACCTCTACTTGATCTCCTTGCTTCTGCCTTACTGGTAATCCACTTGGAGATGATGACTCTGCGGTAGGGTTGTGGAAGTTATCTGAAATGAGTTGTTGGCATTTTTCCATTTCTATGGTTCAGTTCATATTTTGCATATAGAAATAAGTCAAAAATAATCCTTGATATACGTAGATTGAGTAGAGTTGTATCATCTGTTTCTTCAGCTGCACCTAATTTTCTAAATGGCCTGTGGTTTTTCCAAATAACAATGCCTGCTTGGGTCGCCTGTAGGTGACTGTTTAAGGCCCAGGTGTCTGGGTATTTATCTACATGGTGAAGGTTATTTCTCTGCTGTAGCATGCGGTAGATGCCGGGACCATGGGAGCTTGCTAGCAGGCTCCAAGGAGTCATTTGGCCACGGGCCCTGCGATCTGGCCAATGTGCAAACCTGCCCACGCCACGCTGCAACGCAGCCGTTCCCAGCACATCCTGCAGGGTTTGTCCCCAGGGCTGTGGCTTGGGAATTGCAGGTCTTGCTGCCTGCAGACGGCCCTTCTGGCTGTGTTCATGGGCTCCCTTGTTAGGTTTTGCTGTTTGACCCTGGGTTGGAAGGTGATTTGTGGAGGTCTTTTGTTCAGAAAGGTCTGTCTCTACCATCCCTGTGCCAGGTATTTCATGGAATTTGGAGCAGGGGTTGGCTATCCCTATGGCATTGATAGAGGATGTGTACTTTGTCTAGTCTTTTATTTGCCTGTTGTTTTGGAGTGTAGTGACTGTAATTAAAGCACCTAATTCTAAAAGAGCTTATTAAGTAAATAAATTAATCAGTTTGCATTTTGTGGCAATATAATCAAGATAATATTTCCCTGGTAAAATATTACCATTTTATAAATAGTTCATGATATCTGACTGTTTATATATATCAGCAAATAGAGTAACATTCAGGAAAAGTAGTTCAACAGAATGATCAATTAGTCTATTTTCCATTTTTTTTTAAATTATGCATATAAAAATATAATAATAGCACATCATTTTACATACTTTTATACCATTTACCACCAGAAAAGATGAATGCAGCATAAACAATTACAGTAAAACAAAACTCTGTTGTTATAGAAAATGCATCATATGATTTTTCATATCTGCTTGTGTTGATATTTCATAACTTGGTGAAGCTGTCAGGCTTCACTTAGGTAAAGAGAATAACAGACTATTAGCTTTCTTACTACCGTTCCTTTTTTCATGAATTCACAAGCAAATGTAGTAGCTTTCCCTCTCACCCTCCAAAAGTTGTTGTAACTAAATAAGAGTAAACAGAATTATAAACCAGCAAATCATCCCCTTGTGTTGAAGATGTTAAGCAAAATTACCTATATTGTTTGTCTCTCTGCCAGACAGCATAAGCAGAGCAGAGGTTGGGAAGTCTGTAAACTGCGTTCTAATCCACCCAAAAAAAGAAATCAGAGCCATCCGCAATTCAGTAAAATTGTATCTTGAGATGTTCAGAATAACTGAACTTTGCAAGCACTTGGTTATAGCAGTCACTATGTAAGTAGCACTTTCAAATAAGCACATGTTGGCATGCAGCAATAATGGTATGGCTGGTCTGCCTCTGTTATGCTGACATAATTACACTGATATTTTCATTTGACAGAGGATATGTGGCCTCAACTTCAGCTGGTATAAATCAGTACAGCTTCTCTCATGTCACCAGAGACGAATTTGCCTTTAAGCAATGGAGCTAAGTGTTTGCACCTGCTGATGATGGGTCCCTGAGATCTCTTTCCTTTTCCAGCACAGGCAGGAGAGACAGGAAGGGTGGTTTGGAAATTTGGTGCAATTAGTGGTGCCCCATGTGAATTAAAGCCTGTGTAAATACCACTTGCTACAAACTATTTGTAACTGGCTGTCCTTGGTAAGTGTTATTAACATTTTTTTTTCTTTTGCCAAGTTGTGTTAGGTGTTTCATCTGCATGTTGTCATTTGATGTATGTTATGCAGCTAATGTTGAGGATATATCTGCAGCTTGCTTTGGCTGATGGTTTCTCATTAGGTGAATATTGTGTTTGAATTTCTTCATTAGCAGAACATTTAAATAAAGTTCTGTCTTTGCTGCTTTAAAGCTGTGTGGGCTTTATCAAATTTGGGCATTAGTTCAACTTAGTAACAGCCTCTGAACTCTGTTCGGGAAGTTTATAACTGAGCACACTTCTGTCTCCAGCTCTTCACCAGTATTGATCTCTTTTGCTACTACCTTGATTCTTCCCAGACCTAGATTGTCACTGATGTTAAAGAAAAACACAACTCCATTAGTTTTTTTCTTTTCCAATGAAACTGTTGGTATAGAACTTTGAGTGAAGTTTGTGGTGCTTGTGGTCACCTCTGTGGCTAGGAAGGAGATGGGAAGAAGGAAAATGCATCTAATCACCCAATTTCTCCACTAAATCTATATTCAATGGACAGAAGGTTTCTCTGGGCTTCTGCAAAAGGCCATTTTTTGGAGCTTTTTATGCTCTCTCATGAAGTGCTTTCTGGAGCTATCAGTAGACCCCAGTCTGTGGAACCAGGACAGAGATGGCAGCAGGCTTGTTGCAAGCAGATGTTCCTAGGAGATGGTTAGTCCCATTCTGGAGTTCCAAAGCAGTGTGGAAGGTCACGGCCTTGAGGTTTGCACATCCTCCCACATTGCTTCAGCTGCCGTGGTGGAATGAGCTCAGGTACAAATCCTATGATTACAGAAAACCTGTGTTGAAAATATATGTCATGGAGGATTTTTACCATAATATGCAGAACACAGATGTCTTCTCTGTGGAAAACTTTCCGGATTGCCAAGAAACTGCACTCAATTTTTCTCTCAATTGTTTGAATTAGTTTTACTAATCTCATCCAACCCAGTAGAAGTGGTAACCTGATGGTGAAGCCCTGCTGTAGTGGAAATTAGGTCCTTCCGAAGACCCAGTATTAAATTAGGGTCTGTCTTGTATACAAGTTAAAGCTTTTGTCTTCTCTGAATGGTAAACATAGCAATAGCTGGACTTGTGAATTCATATTATTTCATTAAAGGCATGGGTATTGTAGGCCAAATATTGAAAAACATTTCAATATGTAAAATTACTTCTGAATGCTTTCTATGAAATTCTCAAAGTACAGAAATGCTAATGCCAAGAGGTATAGGTGAAAATTAGTAGTTAGGAATTTGGAAAATACTGCTTGGTGCCTATAGGCACTTGCATACCTTAAAAATACAGTATTATGACTGGTGGGTTCACTTAAAAGTGAAAGCTAAAGCTTTTAAAGTGTTTTTTTTTTTCCTATTTCAATGGCTTTTTATATTATTGAAGGTTACTTTATAGGTGTCAAAAAGAAAAAGGCACCCCATTTTTAACCATCTAAAATATTTACAGAGAAACCTGGGGTTCAAAATTCTTTATTTGAAGACTTTCAGTGATTCCACCACTGGAAAAATCCTTTTAAGCTTAACCCAAACACAAAAATAATGGCAGTAATTAAAACGAACAAAACTTCAGGATATTTCCATGATGCTTTACAGTCTGCATACAAGTCAGGTACTTGCTTATTGTTGTTTTTCCCATCCATACGCTTTACGTGCCGTCTCCCTGACGTACTTGGAGCTCTTTCAAAGAAGCTGATGTGAAGCGACCGTTCAATCCATTTTGCTATTACCTTTATGAAAGCTACAGTGCACCTCGAGAAGAGCATGTCTGACCCAATTTGATCTTTCATTTCTAATACCATAGCTTGCTGACTTTCTAAAGGATAGTCAAGAAAGGCTTATTAGCAGATGTTATCGCTGGAATCACCCTTTCTCAAATAAAGCCTGACAAGACCATCTGTTCAGTGTTGCTGGATAACTTGAGCTTCTATGTTGTCCTGGAAATCCTGCTGATAGATCTGTCTCCATGTGGTCACATAGCATTGATCTGTTTGGAGTGGATTTTTGTGGAGCAGAACAGAAAAAGATGGAAAGCAGAAAGCCTGTGGTAACAAGCAGGTAGCAAAGGTTGCTGTACGGTGCCGGGAGAATTTTTGGTAAGCCTAAGTGATTTAGTACGATGAAGCCCATAGACTAGAAATGCAAGTCAGTGAAGCAGAGAGTCTGTCCTTGAAAACTGTCCTGTATTGGTTTAGTTTTGCCCGTATGGCACTGATTACCTAGGCATTTAAACGCTGCTGCTAAATGTATATCAAAACAAGTAATAAGGCTAAGATTCTCTGAAAGTACAAAGCAAACATTGAAATCTCTGTGGGGAGGTAACTGACCTTTTTTTAATTGTAAGCTCTGACTGAGAATGACTTAAGCTTACTAATTTAGCATTCTTTTTAATGAAGCAGGTGTGACATCTTCACTAATAAATATTTACAGAGGCAGTCTAGGTGTGAAGTCTAAAGAGTCTATAATGTTTTAATAATGAATTGATAATAGACATGCCAATAATTCTAGAAAATTCAGGAAGTGTGGTTGGAAATTACTGTGATGGGGTTCTTAATCTTTGATGACCGCCCCCACCCCAGTCATTAATGATAGCGCTCCCACACCAGCCATGATGTGCATCTGTTTTATACTTTTTGCATCATATGTTGTCCATGCTTTCAGCAAAGCACCTATTCAATATTGGGTTCTAGTCATCTTTTCGTACACAACTGTGATATAGGGCAAGAGAAGGGATCAGAACATTGCAGGAGGCGGGGAAGGGAGCTTTGGGGGGAAAGAAAGAAAAGAAAAACAAACAAAAACCTGTTGCAAGGCTTTAATCCTTTCCCTGTGCCTGGTAGATTCTTAAAAAATTATGCGTATAAGGCACTGAAGCTATAGACATTGTCAGTAGTTGGGCATCTGGCTATGTGCATAGTAAAAACTCAACAGTTATCCCAAATAGAGGAGCTCTACATTTGCAATGAGAAAGACTCCCTAGGAATGGAGGAGGTAAGGAAATCAAACTATTTGTAGGAATGCATAAGTTTTGATTATCTTTCTATTTCAGAAATAAGATGTGAAATCTCTAAAAAAGATCCTGTCTGAAGATTCTTATTTAATATGTTTTTCTGTTAAGGTTGAAACAACTGATTGGAAATTATGGTGATCTGCAGCATTAAAAGGAGCCATGTTAAAAGCAAAAATGAAGTCCACTGACTTACTGTTTAATTTATTTTTCAAAGTGTTCTGATTTTTGTCTCCAGGTTCAGGATGAATAAAATGTTTGATTTGTCCAAAATGTTCAGAGGCAGGAAACTTTTTTGGTAGCTTGTATGTGTCACCTTAGTCATGTGCCTCATTTTCCATGTTGACAAGGCAGAATGCTGTGGCTGCGAGTGCTGCAGTGAGCAATGGGGCAGGGAGCTTGGGAGTTATTGCAGGTAGTGCATGGTTGCTGCAGAGCTGTGTTGGGCTTAATTCTGCTGTTTTATCAAGTAATGGGTAAATGGTTTGCCTAAACTGATCTGGTCTATATGCAGATGTGGCGGACACGGCGCTGACTCTTCCTTTGAGCCTCTTGTTAAGGGTGATTGATTCCTGTGTTTGGTAGGATCAAATTATATGGGCCATGTGCAACCACCAGGGCCTTGCAGGGCTGGGAATAGAGGACCTAAACCTGGATGCTCTTTGAGGAAAGGTCCTAAGTTTGCAAAAGGGAGATAGGGTGGGTGTAAGAAGGGGTGGTGACTTCAGGTCAGAATCTTTATTTTAAAAACATATTTTTCTAGTGCTCTGGCTACCACTCCAATATCCATGCTGATTTTAGCATACCATCTTGTGCAGTTTTCGGCATTGTAGATGAAAATTTTCAGTAGCATTACAAATGTAAAGGACCTGGGTTTTTTTTGTTGTTGTTCGTTTGTTTGGGGTTTTTTTTGGTTCTTTTTTTGTTTTTTTTTTTTGGAGGGGGGGGCAGTTGCGATAGTCACTTCGAGCTCTCAAATGAACTTGTAGTGAAACTTTGTGGTGTAATGCACATGTTTATGTAGAAGATAATTTGCCCACCCCCATGTATTTATTTCTATAGGATTATTTGCCAACTATAGGGCAACCTTTATGGGTGTGCACTTGTTGCATTTTGTCATTTACTCAAAATACTATAAGAGAATAATGCATCTTTAACCTGAAAAAATGATCATATCTGTCTCATGTTCATGTAAAACCCAGGAATATATAATCTTTATTTTTCATTAGGTTTGCATTTGTGAGGGTTGTGCTGGTTAAGAAAGGGAAACCCAGAGTCAACTTACTAGAAATTGTGCAGCTGATAGTGTTATTAAGCTCAGCACTTGCTAATGCATTTGGTTTTGTTCTTATGTATTTCTTGTGCTTTCCAAATATATGTTGTCCTGTCATTTAATATGATGAGAGTCTTAAAAACTAAAGAACTGGCAATTAATGTGATAGTCTTACATAATTTTTGTTTGCTTTTTTAAGAAAAAGACATGTTCTTCTTTTTCAAGTACATTGTTGGAGGATCTGCAAAGTAGAATAGACCTGTTCAAATGTATTTCCTATAGTTTGATATCCCTGTGTAAGTGTAAAAACTGACATGCATGTGGTCAACCCTTCAAACTACTATTGCAGCAATACCCATTCAAACTGTAGCTGTTACTTTCTGAAAGCTGTCTGCCTTTTTCCATGAAGAGTGTGCTCTTTGGGAAAACAGTCACATTAAAGTCCCAGAGATCTTTACAGCTTTAGGCCAATGTGGTCAACTGGTTTAGCATTTTTCCCTTAGGCACTGAAGAGTATGTTCAGACAACATTTCCAGTTTTGCTCATCTCTCTGTTTGTTCTCTAAGAAAGCAAAAAAAACACCAGTCCAGCTTTTCCCAGCTCTTTTGGAAAAGGACTCGTGTCCACATTACACCTGCTTGATTCCGTCCTCTTTTCAAGTTTCAGGTTTGTTTGTTTGGTTTTTTGTTTTTTTTCTCTTTATCAGCACTGGTTCATACTTCAAGTTTTGTGTTCCCAGTAAGAATTATCATTTCTAGCAACTCTTAGCTACTAGGAAAAAGTTTTAGTTTTTATTATTATTATTAATTTTCTTGGCCTTATCTTCATAGGAAGAGGTGGGTTATGCATTTGTGTCTTAATAGCCTGTTTGCAGAAATGCAAGCAGGTTTATGTTTAACTTAGCTTTTCTCTGTTTGTCTATTCAGGTAGTGAGAACTCTTTAGTCTAGAGATCAGTTTTGTGTGAACGTACAGCACCTAGGAGAATACTGTACCAGTTGATTAGGAAGTTTAGATGCCATTTAGCTGCCTTGTGTCTAGTCATAAAGAGCCTGATATTGTAATAATAGTGTGCACTATTGTCACGTTATTGACCAAAATGTTTGGGGGGGAAATCTGCTCCCGTACATGAGTTGCATGCTCAGACATTTACTCATAGATTGTGGGTCTATTTGAGCTTTTGGATTCTGTAAGAGTCTCACAGTGGTGTCAGAGAGTATCTGTTAAATTTAGAGAAAAGCATTTGCTTCTGAACTAACTCTCTGGACCATTAAAAATAAATATTTTTTGCATTCTCAAACAAAAGGACTGAAAACATGGGGCCATTGTGTCTTCAGGATTAGAAATAAGCAGTGCTCTTGATTATCTCCTAAGAAAATGTCTTCAGGATGAAATCATACCAAAGAGTTTTGGCAGTGTTATTTGTCCATTGTTTTCAAGAGCACTAATTAAAACAAAAGTCTTTTTAAAACCTGTAAATTGTACTGTTAATTGACTGACTATAACCAAGGCATTAATGTCTTTTTTTCTCAGCAAATGGTATGGTTCTTCCCCCCTCTTTGGTTATAAATTGCAGGCACCTTAAATCTGTGCTTGGCTGTGGAGCGGTTCCTGTGGAGTACAACATTATAGCACACAGCAAAGGTGAAGAAGACTTCAGAATCATTTTTGTACTTTTTGCATTTAGTTTTTCAGCTGATGCTTTAAAAGCCTTCTCAGACAGTAGGTATTCTCAAGGGCTTGTTGGGTTCCTCTGCTGGTTTAATAGTGATCGTGACACTTGTAGAAGTGCGGCACTGAGAGAATTAGTGAACGCATCGGAAGGAAGGAAGGAATGATCAATTATTCACCACACGCCGTCGACTGCAAGAAGCATGACTGCTGTCTGTCTCTCCCCTTTTCTTTCTTCTATACCATCACAAACTGAGCTTACGCGATTTGTGCAATTACATTATTTTCATTCAAACAATCTCTAGAGAAAGCTGTTTATTTGAGGATGCTGGAACATTCATCATTAGGGTATTGCATGAAGTGTCCTTGACATTCACTGCTCTATGCCTCCTGCATCTTCCTCTCTAATTATTGTAGTTCTTGGGATAAAACAACAGGAAGATCTGGTTCATTTACCAGAACTTATAGAGATAATTTTAACTTGAACAATTGTAGATTATTTTTTGGACAAGAATTTTTGCTTACCCTCTAGACTTTTGCACTTGAGTGTGATTTTTTTCAAGGGGAGATGTCTAAGAATCTTTCAAGTTTTCACATGTAAGTGAGACTTTGTGTTCTTTGTCTCTAACTACTCATAACTCACAGAAAGGGAGGTTATTACCTTTTCATTCATTTTGAAATATTCTTCTCGTTTGACAGAAAACTGACGAAAGCTTTTTCACAACAATAGCTGTAAGAAGGAATACTGGTTAGTCCTTGAAAAAATACTGGTTTGTATGCCAGAGGCAATTTGAGTTAATATGCCTTATGCTGTTCTTATTGGAATATCCTAGATTGCAGTATCTTTGTAATGATTTTTATTTACTTATTTTGTTAATGAATGCATTGGTTTGGGAATCGGTAACTCGCTGTATCTTTGTAATGATTTTTATTTACTTGAATGCATTGATGAATGAATGATGAATTTACTTGAATGCAATGAATGCATTGGTTTGGGAATTGGTAACTCGCGGATTGTTGCAAACAGATGTAGACACTGCTAAAGTGAGAGCTTTCTCGAGTAACCTGAAACGGGAGGCAAGAATCAGGAGTGAATCTTACTGTGATAGAAGTCCGAGTGAGACAATAGGATGAATGAAGCAGAATATTTCATGATGTTTTGATCTAGTGGTGAGTTCTTCATGGACCCCTCCGACAATTTTTGCCTTTGATCAAACATTGTGGAGCAGTACTTGTGTAGAAAGAGGAGTGCAGAAGGTGCCACCATCACGGGGTTTGTGTGAGAACTTGAATAGCTGAACAGTTGGAATAGTTGCAGCCGTTTATTGTGCTGTAACACTGCACGTAAACATTGGCTGTAACATCCATGATGACTCGGCACACACTGCTGTGGATTGAGCCATGCTGAATCCTCATGTGGGTGCCACCCATTGCTGCGCTCTATGGCTCTTCTCAGCTGCCATTTTGCTCCTTGCTTTTGGGCAAACCCACCCCTAAAGTGTTTTAAGCTTCAGCTTTCAAGTTGTGCTGTGCAATTTGCTTTTACCCAGTTGTCTTCTGATACTCTGTTTTGTTCATGTGCTCATAACAGATAGGCAGAAAATACAGTCTCGGGGCAGCCCTGCAGCGGGGGAAGCTGTGCGGTTTCTTTTCCTGGCATGAGTGTGTCTGCGTGTAGGTGTGGAGTAAAGATGACAACTGTGGAATGGCTGCAAATCTGCTAAACTAGATAAACCTCAGACTTCACTGCATAAGACGTAAGGCTTAATCACTAGTCTTAGAGTTTACATTCTGTACTTAGATTAATTGTGGTAATCAGATACAGCATTGACGTGTGAACTTCCCTTAAGGGAAGGATCCACGGACTTGAGAGATCTAAAGGGTCAAGGCAGAAAGAAGTGCCTGTTAGACCTGTTAAATCTTCTCATGCTATAAACTATATGCTCATTAGACACTACATAACACCAGTGGTATCTAGCAACAAAACCATCTGAGGATACATTGAATTGATACTTCCTTGAAATCTAGAGTGCAGCTGGGTGAGAATCTGGTTATAATGAGGTTCAAAGCACTGTCTTGGCGGGGACAACCGGGTATGCTGTGATTTAAAACTGGCAAAGAGTAATTTATTTCCAATTTGCGCATTAGCAAAATGAAAGATAAAGCAAGTATCTTGACAGAAGGTCTATTGTGAAAATAGAGAATTAAAATTATGTTCTCTTTGTCCCCTGCTCTCAATGCTAGATGGCACTCCCCTTTTAGAGCGCAGAGACAGCTCTTGAATTGTGGCAAAATATGCCATACTTGCACTACAATATTGGTTTAAAGGCTATCTCAAAATGAGTAGAGGAGTGTAAATCTGTTGACACATCTTGCCTCCTTGTGTTGCCTGCACTGCTGTAGGCTGCCTCTGATTTTATGTGAAATTAATTTCTAGCACTTGCTGACAGCTCAGTGGTTTGCACAACACAATGAAATGTAGATATTCACAGAAAAGGTTCATTGTAAGATAATGTTCTTAGGCGCCCTGATGACTTATTACAGCTTATGACTATTAGTAAGAGAATATTGGTTTGAAAAGTGGAGCCTGGTGTTGTGTTTTTCAGTGCGTGCCATACTTAGACTGTCTGGAATAAATTGATTTTTGAGCCTTGATTTCTATGGATCAGTAATTATTAATAAAAAAGGCCCCAGGTCGTATTTACAGTGCAGAGAAATAAAGGAAAACATTGGTGACTGATCAGTGTGGGTGTGCTCCTACTACCTGACGTTGGTTGAATTGCCTTGGCAAGAGGCACTTAATAGTTCACCACAGTAAGGTGGGTTCTGCAAATATCACAGAACATCATATCCTGCCACACGTCATTACTCCATGCTCCTTCCTTCCTCTTCTACATTGTCAAACTAGAGTTTATCAGGTAATGCTAACATGAAGAGTGTTAAAATTGCCCTGTTTACTTGTCTGATGTGCATGTCTGAGGGTGGTGTGCCGGCCTATGCTATCCCTCAGAAATAAATGAAAAAGACCCCACCCAGCTTAACAAAAAACAAAAAAAAAAGAAAAAAAAAGTTCTGATGTGGTTCCTCCCTCCTTTAAAATGCCAAGATCTTTACTTAATCTTAACACAAATAGCAAAAGGTGGTCAAATGTGTATATTTCACTAAAGCAGCATTTCCAGGTAGGCCTGGCACTGAGTGCTGCTGGCTGGTCAGGAACAGCAGCCTGAGGACTTGGCTAATGCTAGAGATGAAGTTGAAAATAACTCTGAATGTCCAAGTACAGCAAAAAAGCCTTGAGTAATAGTGTGGAAATCTTCTAGAAACACAAAAAGGTGAATCCATTATGCTCTAATCCTTTTGGTGCTACCATAGCAGTTGGGAAAATTTAAACTGAATAATATGTTTAGTTTGTTTCTGTATTTAACCCCAATTACCCTTTGCAGGGGAATTCTTTTTTACATTCAATTCCTTGTCTTGCTTTTTAGCTCCTGTAGGCCTTATTTTTCCCCCAGTCTGTAAATTGCAGCAGGTGCACAGAATTGAAGACATCACAATTAAATGTAATCAAATATTTTAGGCACTAATGAACAGCTCCAGGAAAACAAGTCAAAAGGAGAGGAGGAAAAAAAAAAAAGCCTTTAAGTGAGTGGATTTTCAAACACCCAAGGCACCATAGGGCCAATTAAGGGAGTCAGACACCAGGACACACACTGGCATTAATTATCTTTGAGTTCAGGGAAATAAAAAATAAAAGCAACAATTATCATAATAAATCTCCACACACTGCTTGTAAGTTGTGCTAATCTGCAGCACACCTGGGTTTTGGGGACTGAGGCCCGAGCGGGAACGCGGGCTGCGCGGGGCACCTCGCGGAGCGGCTCCCGGGAGCGGGCGCAGGCCGAGGGAGAGTCCGGCCCGCGGAGGAGGTAACTGCTCCCTCCCGCCATCCCCTCTCTCGTTCTCGTTTTATTACAGGCGTAATGAAAATGTTCACGGTGGGATTAGCAGTCTGAATCTGTTTTAAATACCCGCGAGTCTCTCCAATTCTTCTCTCTCTGAATTTGGAAGGAATCCGACTAAAAGAGCAAATATTTCTTGTGTGCAATGAGAGTTTCTTTCAACGTATACATGGAAGAAAAAGCAAGACCTGCACTAAGCTAAAAAGAAAAAAATAAAAAAGTATGGTTATTAAAAATTGATCCTTGTCTGACTGATGTCAGACCAGGTGTAGAAACCTGGTTGACTGATGTCAGAGAACTAGCTGAAAGCTGTTCTTACTGAAATTATGAGAAAAGGGGGCTATTTGTTTTGGGCTGTTGGTTTTACTTGAAAGTTAGGTAAAAATGATGTCTGTAGAGGTTTTCATTGATGCATTCCATGATTTTTTTGGGTTGCATCAGGAGGGCGCATGTCACTTAGTCCGGACTAGTCACTTAGTCCAACCTTCACAGAACATCTGCTAGAAGAAAGCCCTGGATGACCAGGTTGAGATTTAGCACACCAATAAGTCTGAAGATTGAAGAGGGAAAAAGAACTGTGATTTCCCATTATTTCCTTTTTCCTCCATGTCAATTTGCTGGATTTCATGCAAAAAATGGAAGTCCATTGGAGCTTGTTTGTATTCACAAAGTGTTTTGCTCAACAAAGACACTTGCAGAAGTGCATATTTTGGGAGGAATGGGTCAGCGAAAATAAGTCACACTCCTTCCCCAGCAGCAATGTGCTAAAAAATGTGCCAGTGGGTGTCAGCCTCAGGGACTTGCCACAAGTAGTAGGAAGCCATAAACGATTGCTGCTTTTTTCAGATCCATTTCATTAGGTGCCCCTCTTGATTTGCCCTTAGGGGCCTGGGGAGAGTCAGTAGCCCAGTGCTTAACATGCCACCCATTCTCAATGTGCATCTCTCTTCTCCAAGGTCTGGAGCTTTTTTTGTGTTTTAGTAGCGTATTTTTTGATGACTACTTTCATTGACTTGAGTACAGCTAGAGAAAGGGCTGATATTAATTGTTAAGCAGGAAAATCCTGGCTTTAATCCAATAAGATGAATTTCTGCAGTCTCTGTATTTTTTTTTTTAATATGAGTCTTCCCTAAGTTAACTTCAGTGCCTGCTTTATGGATGATTTGAAGTACCAAGTGTCCTTCGGAGTTAAGATAATGAGAAGTATTTAAAATACATCCACAACGCTAAATAATATTAAGTCTTTAATATTAATTAGAGAAGATATATTCTTGATAGGAAACCGATAGAGTGGTACTTTGGCACTAGAGGCTTTGCTGCATTTCTTTCCTGAGGCCTTCCAGACTCCTTGGACTCTTTTCAGCAAGCATTGCCCTCTGTGACACTCTTTACCCATTTCTTGAGTGCCTTCACGTAAGGAAGGAAGGTCGGTCTTGCTCCTCTGGGCGAGTGCCCCACAGGGTGCCAAAACAGGCAGAATCCTACTTTGGCTCTTGTAGGGGCTGAGAGAATGAAGTAGCTGCAGTTTTCTACATGGAATAGGGAGAATGAAAGAGGTATTGGAATCCTGTTAGCCTCTGCTGCTGAAAATTCAGTATCTCAATATCTTAATTGATCTGTCTACAATTATTACTAGGTTTTGTCTTTTTTGCTCTTACCAAGAGGTGTCAGCTAAATTGAACACAGAAGTGTGCATGTAAAATTTAAATTAGTTCTCCTGATGTTTCATTATTTTGCACTCATCCAAATTACGCTCCATCTGGCAGTTAATTGACCAGTTGCTAAATTGGGCTAAAACCCCTTTGAACTCCTCACAAGATTATCCTACCTATACTTTTAAAATGTCTCACCAGTGCATCAAATAAAATGTCAATGGACTGCTGTGTGCTTTTAGGCACACTTTAAACTGTGGTTGTTGCTTTCTGTCTTAAAACCATGGAATTCACTATAATTAGACCCTATTTTTTCCAAGCTACAATGTTAGTAACCGTATTAATTTTAACAAATTATCCAAAAGATTCCTCCTTTAACCTGCAGATTACTTTGTCTGAGACAATGTTCAGAGTTGTTTAAAATGTTGGTGTGAATTTATAACCATAATTTGTACTGCTGTACAGCGAACTAGTTTAAGAGAAAGTAAAGAGATGCAAGTGTTGAAGGCATCTGTAGGCTGTTTTCATGGTAGCTGTATGGTTAGTGTATGTTTGGATTAGAATCAGCTTTTAGTAAAACTTAGCAACTCCAGGTAATAGCAAAAATAAGTGGCTGAGAAGAAATAGATGCTTCATCAAGCCAAGTCAGGGTTTCACAGAATTACCTGATCAGAGCTCTTGAATAATTTAATGGAATGTCACAGAGGTGTTTAAAAGAACATTTTTTTCCCTTAGAAGTTGTATATCAAGTTGATTGTTGGTGATGAAAAATTGTCCTATACGAAACTTGCTTCTTTAGAGCTGGGGAAGGGGCAACCCCACTTAGTGCAGATTTCCAGCATGAAACTGCTCTTCTACTCTCTTTGGATGCCTGTGTGTCAGGGAAGGTTTCAGAGGATCCTTCCATTGCTGCAGGCAGCTGCAGAGAGGCAGGGAATGGCCATTTCTGCTGCGCTTTGTGCAGAGGGTGGCTTGTGTGTCTGACTGATGGCCGTTTACTCTTGGTGTTGGAAGAAAATGTAATCCCAGTCTTGCTCAGCCGGAGAAGTTATGCCCTCGTCTCTCAATGCTAATACTTTATCTTGTCAATTATTCAACAATGTTAAGGTTCAGGTAGTTCAGTAGCCAGTTGCACAAAAAGACAAGGGTATGCCAGGAAAATTACAGTAAAATAAGGGATGTGAGTAAAAGACACCAACCCTCTGTTTTCTGCTTCCTTGCTTCTTTCTTTGACTTGTGTTGCTTGTCGCATTTTCTTTCTGCAGGCTTATCTTATCCCTTCACCCTATTCCTACTTCTGTGGCAAAAAGAGCTTTACTTTTTTGCTTCCTTATTATCTCAGCACTAATAATTATAACTTAACTCCCCTCAACTTCAGCGAAATAATCAGGCCAAGGCTCTGAGCTTGGTCAGCTTCCAGCTCATTGTCAGGGAGGCACAGAAGTTGCGTTCATTAGGAGATTGACAGGAAAACAGAGATCCCTGGTCCTGTGCCCATAATTAACTCTGTGCTGCTTATTATGCACCATCTGGGAGATATACTGGCCTTTCCATAGGAATAGGCTTGAGGAGTAATAAATGGAGGAGAGCTGGCTATGTCCTTAGCCTGATAATGAAAAACTCAGTCCCTCTGACAGCTACTAATAAGTATAGTTAAGAGCTGAGTCTATCCAAGGAAATATTCAGATCTTAGTGGGATTTGCTTAATCACATTCTAAATGAACTGTTTTCTTTAGAAAATGTCGAAGCATTTTGCTTTGGTATTTTCAAGATGAGGTATTTGGAAAAGATGTATTACATTTAAGAATTAAATTAAAAATGATTTGAAAGAAATGAAAGGTTAAATGTTTGAAAATAAAATATGGTACTTGAGTCTGAATTCAGTGACTCGGGGAGAAGTATAGTTTCTGATTCAGTTTGACAGACTAAAAAATCCCAAATTGAGCTAACTTTAATGTGAATTTTGAGAGACATTTGGAAACTATTGATGGATGCATTT
Source organism: Tinamus guttatus (assembly GCF_000705375.1). The sequence goes on along the minus strand of NW_010588202.1, from coordinate 235,994 downwards.
GATGATTTTTTGGAATATAAAACAAATTTACACTTTGGCTTTAGGTTAAATTGCTGTTGAAAAATGGTTTTTCATTCTGTAACTATGTAACTTCAAGGTATATATTTTTCTTCTTTTCTGTTAGAGTACCAATTTTTCTTAAAAGTTTTTCGTACTGCGTGTTGTCTAGAAAAGTAAGACTTACATTCAAGGACAAAAATGAAGACAGAACTTGTAAAATTCAGGAGAGAAAAGAAACAATGCCATGTATTCAACCACGAAGCATTCTATCCCTTAAAACCCAGTGGTAATAGAGGGAGAGTTGGAAGATGGGTGAGGAACTGTCTGCAGGGGAATTAACCGTTGACCTGAATACAAAGGAACGATTTGATGAGTAGCTGAACAATTTCTGAAAACCAGAAACATGTTGATTTGTGGACGGCTTTAGGAAGGAGAGCTGTGAGGTCAGCAGCCTGCCTCAGTGGACGCCTCTGTGGTCTGTGGCAGTGATGGGCTTGCTCAGAAAGCCTCTGTGTGGGAAGCCTGGGGCAGGGTGGCACTTGCATCCCTTGATGCATAGGTCAAGGGATTCCCCATCACTGTGTCTTCTAGCTTGGTCTCTAGCTGCCTTGGTGTAGCACCGTCAGCTCGTGGCAGCATTGCCTTCCCCATCGGCCTCAAGCACAGCCACTCCTGCAGGGCACGCAGACCTGCCCGGGGGGCTGCTTTTGGTTTTTGTCTTGGGTTTTGAACACATGTAGGAGGGAAGACAGTCCCCATATTGGTCTCTCCTTGGGTGGCTGCCACAGCTGTGGTGTCAGGGGGAGGCTGCCCGGTTCACAGGTAGTGACTGAGAGCTGCCCTTGGCCCCTCCAGCCCCAGCCGTGGTGACGAGGCTCATGCTCCAAGATCCTGCTCCTCTCCAGGAGTCTGTGTGCTGGAGCAAGGGCCTGCTTAGGTGGTTAGCTAAGTTGGGGTTATTGTAGGTTTCAATTTTGCTGCATGTAGCTGCCATTTGAAACAGGCTGTTTTTGAATTTTGGGAGAGTTCTCCTGGAAATATGATGTGGAATAGAAGTCCATGCAGGTCCTGAACAACTTCAACTCTTGAGCCATGCTGAACGGCAGTACTTTCTTCCAGCCTTTCTGGAGTTTTCCTTTTCCTTCTTGCTAAACAGCATTTTCTACCAGCCAATTAGAGTTTTTATTACAGTCATTTTTCTAAAGCAATATCTCTATTCTTGCAATTACTTATATTCATCTGATCTATTTGACTGGGGCAGAGTGTGTCTCTGAATAGTCACCAACTACATACTGGAATGGATAGCTATGGAGACAACTTAAATATCTTTTAGGTGTCCTAGAATCATAGAATCGTTAGGGTTGGAAGGCACCTCTAGAGATCATCTAATCCAACTTGACCTGATAATTTTCACCTACTGTTGTTTGCTCCTATTTTTATTTATTTTCTTATGAGCCATTTGTTGTCAGCCTGCTTGGGTGTGTTTCTTACAATACTTAAACCAGGATAAATTAGTTGCAAGTGCTGGAAAGTACTGAGGTATAGTGCGTATACAGTCATGGGAGAGTTTTTCTTCCTCCCTTAGTCATAAGACCATAAATTATCATTATTTTGAGTCCTCATAACATAATAAGCATTTTTTTCTGTCATGGCTTAACTACTTGGAGAAAGAAGTAGTAAAAATATCTTGTCTTGGCTCTGAAAGTGTTAACCTACACTGTTAGTGTAGGTCTCCATCCTATTTGTTTCTCAAAATTCTTTCTTGTTTCTTGAGATGCGAGCAATGGAAGACCTTGCAACCACAGCATTTGTATGGAGTCCCTGTGGGAAAAATTGTTTTCTGTTTAGTCTAACATGACTTAGTTTTGGGGGGGGTACATCTTGTAGTGATTGCAAGACTTCGTAAAACAATATATGATTATTTCTTGTTGCCTTCATGCTAATTATGTAGGGATATCTGGCATAAAAGACTGGCCTTCTTTCAAATTGTAGATCATCATCCTTAGAGAGACCATATACAAAAGGAAATTCCAGAGATCAAGATGATGAAATCTTTCACGTCAAAGATGCTATGTTGTCATAGCTGTCCAACACTATGGAGGTATTGCTCTTTATGTGTACAGCTGTACTGTGTATTTGATTTTTTGGAAGATACAGTGTCTTAAGTATGGGCTTAGATAGAGGTTTGTGCAGCTACAGACAAAAACAGAGCAAAGCTTAGGAATTGTTGACATTGTGTTTCATCTTTTGCATTTTATAGTGTTGAGTGAGTTTTCCTTTACTTCTTAACTGAAATTAATTCTTTAGAAGAGTGTTTAAAGCTCATTTTTTTGCCATCTTGTATTGGTATAAGACAACTAAAGAAAAACGTATCATTGTCTGTCTTTATCCTTAACTATTCATTTGAAGAATATATACAAGGATCATCAGGGGCCTGGAACATCTGCCCTATGAGGAGAGGCTGAGGGAGTTGGGCCTGTTCAGCCTGGAGAAGAGAAGGCTGAGAGGGGACCTGAGCAGTGTCTAGAAGTACCTCAAGGGAGGCAGTGAGGAGGATGGGGCTGGCCTCTTTTCAGTGGTGGCCACTGATAGAACTAGAGGTAATGGCCACAAACTGAAGCATCAAAAGTTCCACAGGAACTTAAGGGAATTTTTTTTTAACAGTGAGAGTGACAGAGCCCTGGAACAGGCTGCCCAGAGAGGTTGTGGAGTCTCCTTCTCTGGAGATCTTCAAACCCCACTTGGACGCAGTCCTGTGCCACGTGCTCTAGGTGTCCCTGCATGTGCAGGGGTTTGGACTAGATGACCTCTAGAGGTCCCTTCCAACCTTAACGATTCAGTTGTTCTAAGAGTGTGGCTTTAAGGGTCTCAGAAACTGATTGCTTTGATCACTGCATCCAGAGCTGTAAGAAAGATCCATTTCCAAATGAAGCAGTCTGAGAGGTGAAGCCATTATTTTGGAAGGACAAACCTGGTCTAGACTATTTAATGCCAATGCAGATCATTGAGGTACTAATGGATTCTAATTGCCACTATTTCAAGTTATAATATTTTTACCTTCAGTTAAAGTGTCACTTAAAATGAATGAAATGAGGAAAAATTAAGTGAATTGCTTTCAGTCTAATCCTTCTTACCAACTGCTCATTGATCAGTATATGTGTGACAGAAACAGCTCCTATTAACAGGAAATATGTTTAAAAGGACTTTGAATACATGGTATATCATAACTTCTTATTACTAAGCTCAGATCTTATATTGTTCATTTCCAGTACAAATCTATAAAAGACCTCTCCCCTTCCCCAAAACCAATTCAAAGCAAAAAGTGAGACTTGGAGAATTAAGCACAATATACTGTTGTGTCTTAGATGTCTATTTTAATATATAGGTATAAGCTGCCATTTTTGTAATATAAGAAACATCTCTGTTGGGTTTTACATGTGCTTCAGAGTATCATGCTTTTTCACAAAAATTATAAATGTAATTATTTTTTCCAAATATCACATAACAATTTCTTTTCAAAAGATTTGCTTTGTACCTTAATAATTATCAATATGAAACTTCTTTACACCTAAATTAGAAGCTTGTAGACCTCTTAAAATGCCATTTCAAGTAGAGTAGGATAAAAGAGAAAGCATGGCAGCACCGTATCAGCATGTGACTTCCCTACCTGTGGATTTTGTCTACAGAATAGAGAGATGTCGGGTAGCTTGTAGCTTCTGAAGTGTTCAGAAAAAGATTCTTGAGCAAAACTGCTTGTCCAACAAACAAGTAGAAAAAGAAAATAAATGTAACAAGGATTGAGCTGTGTTTTCAGTAGCCTGTTGCATCTAGAGTCCTAGCAGATGTTTCTATTCTTTGCTAACAAGATCCTAGTTGTGTCCATCACTGGAATGGAGAATGCTTCAGCATTACTTGAGGTAATTTCTGCCTTCCTTAGGTAATTTCTTAAGGCATAACCAATGTTTAATTGATTCTTATAAAATTCTTTATTGCTTGAAAAGAATATAAGTCCTGTGAAAAATTTCAAATAAGATCACCAAGCTTAAAAAGAAGACTTAACATTTTTAAAGAGACTTCATGGTTTTCCTTTTCTATTTTTTTAAGCTTGAAAAAAGACACAAGTTTTTTGTGTTGGTACAAGAATAAAGCCTAGCTCTGTGCCTCATATACTTATAAGTTGTTAACATGGTAAATGATAATACGCTTGGCAGAATATAGCTGAAATGAACCAAGTGGTTCTTAAAATTCCTATCTTTGATCTAGTGCAGTTCATGTCAGGAGCCAGAATTAACATTTAGGTGGGATTTGTACATGCATGTGAGCCTTGGTTTCCTTTCCACCCCCACACCACCTGATTTAAAGAAAAAAAAAAAAGGGGGGGGGGCAAACAAAAATAACCATCAAACCCCTTAGGTAGGGTACTATGGAGGAAATTTTTGATAGCTCTACAGCTAGTAACTCATTATCGAATGAGAGCCCTAAAGCTCTTTATATGCAGGTGTAAGAATATGAGCACTGTTTTATTGGTGATAGCATTAATGTTTGAGAGCCGCTATTGATAGATATGGTGTTGCCGAGGATTTACTGTGGAGAAATCTTTATTAATAGTGTATCCAAACATAATGAAAAATCATAAACTTGGCTTCTTGTGCTGTTTGCTTTCATCTAGATCTCTGCAAAGCTTGAGCGAAGTTTTTATACTCGAGCAAACAAAGTTCTTCAGAACAGCTTTTTCCAAGAGCGAAGCAGCAGCTCAGGAAGGGACCTTTTCATTTAATGATGAACTCTCCTCTTTTCATGCTCTTTGACATATGCTTTCTTCTAATAAAATGCTCCTGCATTTTGGCTGGTGATTTCACTATGGATCTTTGCTCTAACGAGAGCCCGTTTGGGAAGGAGAGTCCCTTTGTTCCCGTCAACAATTACGGGCCACGGCGGCAGCCGCTGACATTTGAGAGGTGCTCTAATAACGAAAGGAATTAAAATGGTTCTCCCCTAGGGTCTTTCCTGGCGTGCACGTGTAGCCTACATACATGGTGCTTGTTTGGTTTAAGGGTGATATAAGTCCTCCCTGCTCAGAACTTGCCTAGCAGTTATGTGCAATGTGGTTTACTTTTTCCAAACTAGCTGCCTTTTTCAAAAACAAGGATGTGACCAATTAGCCTTGGAGGCTTTAATTTTTCTCCTATATTCAGGAAGTTATTGCCCTGTTTCAGGGATGAGAAGGAGGTGAAGCACAGCTGTATTTGGAGGCAGTCTCAGGCAGACACGGGGGAGCTCATGGGGAAGATGAGCTGTGCAGCACACTTTCCCCCTAATTCTTTGAATATCTATTAGCTGCAGAAAAGTGTGCTTGATGGAATCATGCTGTACCTCTTTTTCCCCTGCTGATACGGCAAAATAATTTATTTTGCATTCACAGACCTGAGAATGCTTTTGATCATTCTTTTAATAAGTACCGCTTAGGGTTTAATGGGGAGCTTGGATCAAAGACATTGTGTGTGGAAAATGCAATGTACTTAGTAAATTAGAATTTCTACCTGAAAATATCTAAGCCAGTATAAAACTAGATGTGAAATTTCTACAGAGCTGAACACCCTATCCAGAGTTGCATGCGTAGTAACCTGTCCCTAAACTCAGGCCTGCACTGAGTTTAGGACCATTCAATGAAATGGAATTTTTCAGGTAAAAACAATGCAGTGGGTAGATGAAAACCGTCTTTTTTCTTCCATAAGTGGTCTTCTCACTTAAAAGTGTTTTCACAGCTGTTTACAGCTTGGTTTGTAGTAGCCCAAGTAGTACATTGCATATATTCAAGCTGTTTTAAAACAGGAGGTATATGGGGGAGAAAGAAAGTTATTGAAATACACTTAAAATTCATTCTAACAAAATGAGAATTCAGGTTGTAGAAAAGGGCAAAAGAGAACAGAAAGGTCTGGCAAATAACAGAATAAAAACAATCTTAATTTTTTTATGAAACTGTGCAGCCTATTCCTTTCAAGGAACTGTCTCAAAGCATCTGTTGAAAATATCACCAACTGCTCAAATCGAATACTGTCATTTTATTGTAGTAACCAGAGGTTTGCTGATTTCGTAATGGGCTTGGTTAGAGCGCTCACCTGTAGGGATTTTATCACAAGTGGATCTTATCCATTTTTTAATAAATCCTAGAAATTGAGTACAGTAAATAATAAATGACACAGTGCTTGGTAAGTCAATATTTAATTTAATATAGATTCAGGGAAACTAACATTTTACATGCACATATTACTATGGTTCTTGCTTCAATGAAAAAAAGGGTAGGTTTTGTTTACAAATGGGAAAAGAGAAAAATTTGTAGGGTAATTCTGGTACCGCTTAGTTCATATTACTGTTTCAATACTTGAGGCTAATAGGGTATTTGAAGTGTGCCAGCTGTGTGTGTGTTTTTCTTTTTCTTTCCTTTTCTTTTTGAAACTGAATCCTTTATGGGGAATCTTGAGTCTGCCCGGTTGGTATCGGTCGCTAAGGATGTCCCATTTGGTTCCTCTGCAGTGGAACTTCAGAAAGTTGAGCACATGGTTAAGTTGTCTGCCACATAGAGACTACCTTAGGATGTGCATCAAATGAAGTAGAAATTATTCAAAACGTAGTTTTGCTGAACTGGTCATCCTAGCTAAACAGATTCAAGAATTTGGTTTAGGGACAAATTGAAATGTTTCTCAGACCAAGTATTTATTTCCTTTTTCACCAGAAACTTAAAAGGTGTTTTTCATGACAAGCGTAATTAATTAAAAGTGTTATATTGAGTTGTATGCATGTACAATATTTTGTTAGTCTGCAAGCCCAGAACTGAGAAGCATGAGTGAGAAGAGTTGACTAGGTCCTGGGATGCTCTGGCTGGTGGGGTTATGAGAAGGCTGGTGGTCAGAACTGTGAACTCCTGACCAAAGCCAGGGAGGGTGTTCTGTTTGTGTGCTGAAAAGCTTTATCCCAGTTAAATCTCCCCTGTAGCTTCAGATTTATTTATTGCTGTGATGACTTGACTGGGAGTTTTGTTCAAGTTTCGCAGTATCCCAAGGAAGAGGAGTACTTGTTTGCCATGGTGCTGCAGGTGGCACAGGTGAAAGCATGGGTGCCCCCATGGTAACATGTGGTTGTTTCCCAGTAATGTTATTCCAGTTCTTTGTTGGCTAACTGTAGAAACATCAATATGTAAAACACTTGTGTTCAGAAGCTTTGCTTCTCATCAACTTTCAGTCCAGGTTGCTGTTATCTGTCACACAAAATACAGCTATTTTTTCCACCTACAATTCCTAAATTTTTTTCTATCCCTCTCCAACTTAAAGCCTGATAACAACTCATTACATTTGGTCTTCTGTTATTTACGTATTACTTTGTAATATTTGAGGAATTGAAGGGAGGAAAAGGATAAAAACAATGGAGAAAAAAAAAAAACACTATACCAAGGACATGGGCTGGAGAGTTGACATCTTGTAGTAGAGAGATTTATGTGGTCTATCACAAAAATGTAGCTTTTCCACAGTGTTATTAATCAGTTAGGTCTAATCCCTAATGTTTCCACTTGGCGCCGTTGTCCATCCGCCAAAACTGCCCCAGATGAAATAGGGTGGCTTCACACTCATTGGAAAATGAACCAAGACTTGGACCAGGGTAACTTGCATCAATTCCGATGCTTTTATTGGGAGAGCTATTTTATGAAAAGCTGTTTTTCAAAATGGGAAGGTAAGATCAATTTAGGCGTTTTTTGGGAGGGCTGGGGAGGGGGTCATGGTGGTAGTTTAAAAAAAACAATCAAGAAGGAGACTTCTTGAAAGAGTTGCAGTCCTGGAGCATTTATTTTCCCATTTAATTTGTTCTGTATATCCTGCTAAATCAGAGGAGTTCCACATAGAAAGTCAGGTCACGTTACAGGATCTGAGCTAAGGGTTTTCTTTAGTATTCGATGAAACCTAGCAAATGTGCCTGCTGACTTCTGTGAATGCTGTCTTAGAAAATAGATAACCAAAACATGTCTAAAAGATAAAATGCATTAAGCAATCTCTCTCGGCTTACTCTCAGAGGGAAGAATATTTTAAAGAAAGTTTTTAACTTGTGCGACTTGCCCTTTGTTGTCTGCATGTTCGTTTTGTTTCATGATAACATCAAGGCTTTTAAAAAGTCATCGTTTTGTTTATTTCTGAAGTGGTCTCATTGGTATTATTCTTTGATGGTCTTTACTTTTTATCATTATTAAAAACACTAGTTTTTATTGTTTATGTAGAATACTATTGTTTCTATCTGTACATTTATTCTTATAATTCCCATTTGTGTTTATTTCTCTCCTTAAAATCCTTGTAATTCCTCCACTTTTTGCCCTTTTTTCTGACATACATTTGATCGAAAAGATTGCACTGCTATTGTCATTTCATTGTGCCATATATGAGATATCCAATTCCAGTTAGCTGTTCTGAGTGTATACTTTCTATGATATAAATAAATAATATCATGGCAATGTTTTAGTAAGCTTTTGTTCACTATATCCATTTCCTTACAGTTCTTCATTCCCAAATCAATTACAGTGTTATAAGGGATTGGGAGTAAACTTTCCAGATGCCTGATTCTAGGAAAACAGTTCAGCCTAAGAACAAATTTCAGTGCATTATTAAGATGAAGTTGTTGTCATGAGCTAATGAAAAGGTGTCTTGGCTGTGACAAGTACTGGCAGGAATAGAGCTGTAGGCATTTCTGTTTGCATCTCCTTTGAGACAGTTTCCACCCACAGCCTGCAGTGACCTGAACGTAACTAAGTCCATAAGGCTTAAAGCAAGTTCATTTTTATTTTAGATTTTGCAGTTCCAAAATACAACGTGTTCTGTAATGATTAATCAGTGTACAAAAAAAGCCATTGAGTATTTGTAATCAGAAACTTTCTGACCATTTGTTATACTTTCAGGAACATCTTCAGTGACCTGACTGAAGCTAATGGCATGTGCAAGACAATTAGTGATTATTTCTGTTTAATATGATTGCAATGACTGCCTGAAGTGCCCCTAAAGTGAAAAACTGCCCAGACTACACACAGATTTGAAAAGCATTTCCCTTGAGTCGTCAACCACAATGCTGGATGGGAGAGGTTGTTGCACTGAGCAGCTTATGGGCAGAACGGGGGACATGCTTGAGGGGCCAAGCCAAGCTTTGGTGTTGGTCTAATTGGTTGGTCTAAGTTTTAACAGTTGTAATAGTCCAGACTATTAGACCATTAGTCTCTTTACAATAATAAATATTTATAGTCCGTATTAAAATAGAAAAATCTCAATAATACACTTGAAAAGACTTACAGAAAACCCTTAGTGTCTGTGTCCTGCTCTTCAGTGTGATGCTCTCGGGTCCAGGGTAGGCGGCTTGGTAGGGGCCGTGCTGGGCAGGAAGGGGCTGTGAACAGCTGGCAGCATGTTAGGAGAAGAGTGATGCTAGTGGTAGAGGTTTAGTTCTCCTCTCTTTTTGGGAGCTCTGTGCTGCTAATATTTTTTTCCTCCTCCTCAGTCTTAGAGTCATATTAGGTTTGTTAGCATATGTAATGTGCTAAAGTACTTTTTCTGTCCGTTGCTTCCACAGCTCAGGCTTTCTGTTCCCTTTGTTATCTCTAAAACCAGTTTTATTTGAATAATGCAACATACTACTCTTGGACAAGCCATTGATTGATCATCCTGATTTCTGTTTACATCCTGGGTCTTCTGATACCTCCTTGTCTCTCTACTCCTCCACAGGACAGTTTTGCAAGGGCCATAGCTCATTCACTCCAGACTGAATAGCTATTTGTCATCACTATAAAGTGAAGCTAAACTAAAAATGACTTAGATGACAATTGCCTGATTGCAAGACCATTGCAAAGACTTAGCAGAAAAAGCAAATGCTATCTAGAGACTCAAACAAGTTCAGAAAACTGCCAAGACTCTGCAGTGTCTGAGCGATACAAAGCCCTTCACTAGGAATCACAGAGATGGATCTGCAGGGCTAGAAAGTCTTTCCAATAAGTCTGAGCACTTCCCCCCTCCTTGGGCTTTTAAAGAATCATGGAGCCAAATGCTTGTGTCGAGGCCATTAACCCTAGGAGATAAGCATAAGTTGGGGCACTGCTGTTGCCAAGAATCTGGCAAGCTTGGAAATTTTAAATGGCAACTGCTGTTGCATTACAAAGCCAGAAGATAACTAGGGTTATGAAAATCTTCTGAGACTTTCATTGGAACATCATTTGAGACATTCCACTGTGGTTAACTCAAATCTAGGGGTCGAATTATTTGAAAGATAAGCTACTATTATTTCCTAGATCACAAGAGCTATGTTTCAGCATAGGATGAAATCTTATTTTGCCGTTTTAGTAGTTGCATGAGTAGAGTTTGTCCATCCCGTACCTTAAAACATGGCAAGTAGAATCAGGAGCAAGGTGACATTACTGAAGCCTTTTCATCTTTTTTTTTTCTTTTTTATAAATAACTTTTTATTTTCTTTACAGATCCCTAAAACACTGTTATTAAGCACTGGGAGGTGAAGATATCAAATAAAATAGCAGGCAGCACTGAAGTCCTTCAGGAGGATTCAGTCTGCAGGAGACCTTGCATGGCTACGATCACCTGCAGCAAAAGCTTTTACTCTCAACAGGTAAGTCTGTCAACTCACTCTATTCAGAGTTAACCAGCATCCTTCACCTAAGTGTCTAATACCATTTCACAAAGAAAGCAAACCAGAACAGAGTTAAATATAGATGTAAGTGGAAAATTTCCTTTAGACATGGGAACAGGCAGAACATTAAACTTCTGTCTCATATTTAAGAATGAAAATATTTGATGTGGTATTCCCTTTCCATCTTGCATCTTTGTTCATACCCAAGATAAATGTATGCCAGCTGTTTTCTACCTCAAAGCAATTGCAACACGATAAAATTTACACAAGTATTTGCCCTTTAGAAAGGAAGAAAACTTGAGTTCTGGAAAGGAAAACTGAAAGAACTCCCAGCACATAGAAGCCAAGGCACTCCGGAAATTTCCAAGTCTCTGTTGTTGACCTTGTTATTTTTGTTCAGGAGGAGTTGTCTACTCTGCATGTGCCTGCTCTGTGCAGCTGTAAATTGGAAATAAAATGTTAGTGAACATCTGAAGTGGTGTCCTGATTGCTACAAAGACAGTTGTTTTTTTAATAAGAAATCAAAGGTGTAAAATTTGACTATGTTTGTAAATCTTCATTAAAAACTCAGTTGTAATAATCAACCTTTACAAATGCTTTTTTGAAGCTATTGCTGGAATTTCCTTCTGGAATTGTTTTAGAATTTGCTTCCAGAATTTGTATCACTTAAGTGGTGGTCTTTGGGTCTTAGTACATATTTCTCAGTTTGTAGGAAAAGGAGGACAATACTATCATGCCCCAGTTTGCATTCTGAGGTCTGTTGTAATCTGTATGTGCAATTACAGGAGTCAGTGCGCTTTACACAGGAAGAAAGGATGAATGATGAGGAGGACTCTCTCAACATTTCTGTTTTAGTTGATACGGTTATAAATTAAATGCATCCTCCAGTGTGTTAACCAGTGGAATCTGGAATCCAAAGATAAAGGGCTCCCCTTAACTTCCTTGGCACTTCTTGGCTTCTCAGGCAGGTACAGGACAGCTGCACAAGTGTGGCATTACATCTGGAGGAGGTTATCACTGCTGAAAAGGCTGCAACCTCATGGCACCACAACACAGAGTTCCAGCATAACCTTGTGCAATCCCAGCCTCTGTATTCTGCAGACAAGACGTGGCCATCTGTGGATAGGCTGCACAGCAGCAACCCTGCTGAGAAGAGGGTGGCCTTCTGCAGCATCTAATTGGGAATGCTGCAGACTGTGCCTTAAAGTGTTCCCTTCTTAGGACAAAGTATGATTCAAAGGGAGAGCAAATGCGTTTCCATGCCTCAACAACACTGACTTTTCAGTGGAAAGTACAGCAACCCAAACCCACTCCTTGGATGGCTTTGCATTCTTCTAATTAGTAGGACACTTTTCAATTGCCTGGTTTCAAGAGGAGGAAAGCTTAACAGCCAGCTGTTAGGATGCTGGCAGGGAAATACGAGATGGGAATATGAGTTCTTCCAGAGGGATGGGATTGCACTGAAAGGCTGGTTTACTTATCTCTGAGATCTCTCCCACCACCATCTCCAAGTGAATTTTTTGAATAGAAATGGTCAAAACTACCACGTTTACATAGCATATAGTACAGGGGAGCAGTAGGCTTGCCAGCTGTTTCTATCCTCTTAAAGGAGACCTTGGCACAGCTGTTAGGTGGATTCTTTTTTATTTATTTTATTTTTTGGGGGGTGTGGGAGTAAGGCGAGCATCATGATGTATTCTGGGCTTAAGCAAAACCAGAACTATGAGTGCCCAAGGACTTTTTGATGATGAAGGCTTGCACATAGTTGGATTCAGATATATGCAGGCTTCGACTTTTGGGATGAAATGGTTAGGCACTTCAGGCCATCTTTCATGGAACAAAATTGTTTTAGCCTAAGAGCAGGCAAAAATGTTGCAAATGAAGTTGGTGACAGGAAGAACGTGGGTCAGATTGTAGAATACCTAAAACTAAAGACAGGATTATTTTCATCTGCTTCACAATCAGACTTGACAAAACAGCTCTCAGTAAGCAATATATTTCCAAGTGGCAAACTGTATTATGTCAAATGATTATAAGTAAAAGAGGGGAGGAAGTTATGCAGAGATATTGATGATGTGTGTTTAACTTACTCAAAAAGTGTTCTTTATTAAAAGAACATTACAAATACCCATTTCAACATAATGCGTTTTTCTTTTAAAAAATGTAATGTTGTAAGACTGAGGGTTTTTTAGGATACCTCTGATTGCATTTAATGTTAAAAATGTGTTCCTCTTCAAATGATAATTATCAAATACATGGACTTGCTGTCCAAGTAAGCTGGAGCTTTTCATGAATCCTTTCTCCTTGAACTTTCATGGCAAGTGCTGGATGAAAAACTGAATAATGCCATAAACCCTTAGTATCCAGGAGAAATCATCTTACTGAATTACTTTAATTTTGTGTGTGTTTATTATGTTCTTAGTTTTTATCCCCACCCTCAGCCTTGATAAAATTTAGCAGTGCTATTTTATTTATTTTATGTATTCAAAGGGCAAGTTTTTCATTTCACTTCTCCTTTCTGAAGGGCAAGACACTTTACACCAACACAGTTTTATCACTGGCCTGAGGGTGGAAGAGTTTATTTCAGCCAATTAAAATAACAATTACAGCTAGAGACACTAATAGGAATGCCCTGCTTAGTTTCACATTCCAGATGGTATGATTAAAACCCTTCAGCTTCACATTATTGTATTGTGCTGGCTGCACCTTTCCCAAAAGAATATTTACGACAATATTGTATAACACTCACTCCATTTACATGATGGTTTTCAGTTTGCTTGCCTAAAAACAATATGCTAGTACATACTCATGCTGGTATGGAGTACTATTCCCCTTCCTTGGATACATTTTTAATGCAAAATAAGCCAAAGGTGTTTGATCTATTGGGGTCACAGGTACTTATATAAGTTTTCGTAGTATGTGCAAAATTGTATCTTGAGTGGCTGAGACAGATTCCATCTTAAATATTAAATATGAATAATAATATATGTGCTAAATAAGTTTGAGGTTTTGCAGATCATGTAGTGGAAGAGCTTTAAAGTGGTACTGTCACAGACTATTACTGCATGTCTTGTTTGAGGCGTTGATTTGGCTGTTTTATTGGACCACATGTGCTAACTTTCGTTTGTCTCTTGCCCTTAGAGTTCTGCAGGGAACTTGGTGATGTTTAATCCAGCTAGGGTATTTTTCAAGAGGTAGGAAGAAAAATATGTTTCTTAGGTTTCAGGCTTATGCTAGTGATGTTAGTAATGTCTTGATGGAGGAGGAAGATATCTTTGTCCTGTTTTTTCATCTGAGTAAACCTGAGCTTCTGCAGGATGAGGGTGATGCCGAGTAGCGTGCACGGTCCTGCTTGCTCTCTGCATGGCAGTGTGAGGACTGTGAAGAGAAAGCTGGAGAGTTTCCCATTATCCTGATGCTTTCTCTACCTTACTTGTTTTTCTTTTGTGAGAGCATGTGTCAGGGTAGATAATATATGGCTGGCTTCTGTACGTCCTGTACTCTTCTGCCTTGCTGGGTGCTTTAACTGTGCTCACTTTCAGGAGACTTGAAACAGAATAAACAAAAAAACCGAAAACACTCTTCACTTGTTAGTACAGCTCTGCTCGGGGTTCAATCCCATGATCAGTTAATATATTATGCTTTATCTCTGCTTTATGTTTTCGTTGTTGTTAGTTTGTTTCATTGTGCCTACGCAAATTCACATTTCACTCCTGGGTTCCTGGAAGCCTGGAATTCTCATTCCCAGTTTCCTCCTGCTTGTGCTTTCCTTGCTCTCTCTTGACATAAGCCAAGGCTGTTCTGGATCTGTGCTTCTGCAGCCTGGAAGGGCTGTCATAATCCTGTTGCATGCGCAAAGGGTGGGAAGGCTCTGAGTCCTTTAACAACATGTGGCCTTTGGGTTGTTGGTCATCTCTTAAATTCTGTTATTATTTAACAGACACCTTGACTCTGGGTGTCTTGTCGATATTCTGTTCCCAGGAGAGATTTAGAAGCTCTTCGCAAATAGCCCTTGGGCCTTTAATGTTAGGTCTAATATTTTTCTTCAGCTCTTTAAATGACTTGGGTGTTCATGTAGTGCTTTATATAAAAGCTCATGTAATTCTGGTAGAGCTTAAATTCTTGACCATTGAGACTTAACTCTTATTTGTTTCTGACTTTCTAACATCCCAGAACAGAGAAAAGACTAAATTGTGATTTCTGCTCTGAGTTACTTGGTTATAAAGGTAGAGTCATTCAATTCCTGTCACTGTGCCTAGAGTCCCACCTAGGTAACTAGCAGCATGCTGGCATCTTTCTGGCATAAATGTTTCTGTTCAAACTGAAAACTAAATTCTACAAATTCTCAGGTGTATTCACCAGACTTTCTGTGAACCTCCTGTAATTCACTACCACAAGATCTCACTAATGCTTCAGCTAGAATATCTAAAAAGTGAGAAAAATCTAATGTAATGGTTTCTGTTGAGAGGAAAAAAGAAAAAAAAAAAGAAAAAAAAAGAAAAGTTGTCAAATAACCTTGCTGTATTCTTATCTCCATTTATGTTAGGCTAAGCTGGTGTTGGTGGCAGTTCTTTGCAACATCACCCATTTTAAACGAGCTCAAATATAAAGTATTCCCCTTAGATATCCTTTTAGACATGGAACAAGCTAATCATTGTCTTGAAATTTTTTGAGCAAAGGAAGAAGTGATTAGATAGTTTTAGGGTTGATAATTGATATACTTTACGGTTAGACAAGAAGTAATTCTTAACTGTGTGTGATGACCATGAAGTATTTGTGAAATGAAGAGCCAATTATTCAAGTAGGTAGGCGTGAAGGGATTTTTCTGGTAGTTTTTACTGAGTAACCCAAAGCAAGCCAGTGCTGGCTTCTTATGTGAACCTGACATAACCCAGGGCTGAGGCATATTGTTTGATGTAAATAGCAGTTACTCTTTCTGTGTTTAAGGAAAAGGATTTTCCTGTTCTCTGATGTGACCTTGCAACTTTTGGCATGTTGGTAATCTATTTTCAGCACAAATGCCTTGTAGTTGGGAACACTTGAAGGCAAAATGGACTAAAGCGATAATAGGCAGGGAAGAAAAGTTTGATCCTGCATTAGTGACAGCATGGTTTGGTGATTGCTGGGTAACTCCTATTTAAGAGAGATGTTACTAACAGGGGGGAAGTTCTCCTAGGGCTGGTGAAGTCTTATGGCTTTGAGGGTAGGAGCTACCCAGAAAGGTGGATCTTATCATAGCTTTACATAGGCAGCTTTGCCTAGGACTTATCTATTTTTCCACATAGAGACACTCCTTAGCTTGAGGCCTTGCAAAGGCCTTGTGTCCACAGCTTGAGGCCTTGCAAAGGCCTTGTGTCCACAGCTTGCTTGTAGGTAGAGTCTGAACTTAGAAGATGTGTGTGTGAGAGAGAGGCTTCCCTCCTGCCTCATGTATTTGCGTGCGTATAATTCAGTTCATAAAAACAGTTCATACAGAAACAATTCACTCAGGACCAGGCTGATGGGTAGTCAGCCTGCGTAAGGATTCATACGTTTGTTGTTATTTTCAGCAGCGGAGGCTCTAGCGGCAGAGCAGCGGCCCTGGGCGCCGCTGGGAAGCGCCGCACTCCTGCCGAGAGGGGAATGGCCGTGCGCTGCCTTGCTGTTCAGCTCACATCCCTGGCTAATTCCGCAGGAGTTCTGCGCGATGTGTTGCTGCAAAAGAGCATTGCTGAGGTCTAAGATGATTTTCTAACCGCAGAGAGACTGGATAAGCTCTACAGGTGGGAGGAAGGAATGATCTGGGAATTAAAATAAAGAAGAAAGGGGCAGATGTGATGGTCTAATTAGCC
This sequence comes from Tinamus guttatus, assembly GCF_000705375.1. Next base: position 219,501 of record NW_010588202.1, on the reverse strand, counting down.
TTGTCCTGCTTCTACCAAGCTGCTCTTACATCTCAACCATCTGCTGAATAATTTGAATCACCTCCTTGTTACTGGACTGAATTGGGAAAAACAAGCCATTTCTTAGAAACTTTAATTCCTATTGGTTTGTCTCATTTGCAGCTTGTCATTTCTAAGTGGTGCTGAAGCTCACTAGCCGTCCATGTTTAAGCTGAATTTCTTACAGTGGCTGTAGCTTTTTGTTCAGTCTATGCTGATAAATTAGCTCTGCTGTTCCAAATGATCTCCTGTATAAATAAAATTTGTATTTTCAAAATTATACTTCTCAAAAGATTGCTGGGCTGATCAAATTAGCTTCTTGCATACCACAGCTGTAGGACTTTCCTGAACTCATTTCTTTTTGATCTAGAGCTTTTCTTTGAAAACTCTTTTTTTTTTTTTTTTTTTTTAAACACATGGAGTGTTTGTACCACTGAATAAGCTGCAGCACTGGCAGAGAACAGCTTTCAATATTCAAAAAGTTAATTTTTTTCATCTGAGAACTGAGGTATTGCAAAACTCATCTTTATGGTAAATACCTTTTATATATCTGATGCCTGGCATAGGAAACAGCTTTTGTACTGATGGGGACCTGCCTCGAGCTGGACAGTAGCTCTTGGGCATGAACAGATGTGCAGTTTTCTTTCTCCTGTGCCATTTCCTTGCTGAACTGTAGTTGTCTTCTTTCAGATGGCAGAGCTGCAGATTTGAGACCCAGGCTCTTAAATGTAGTCATCTACTTCCCTTTTTCCATTAGTTTCTTTTTTCTATTAGAAGAAAAGGAAGTGTTTTCTATTTTCAGACACTGTAAACTAAACCTTGACTGTGGACCACAGCCTCCCAACCTTCCCAAGCAAAGGCTCTATAGGTACCAGAGATGTGTTTACCCTTCACCAGCTTCTCTCCCAGGAGATCCTCGTATGTTTTCATTGAATTGGGAAAGCATCAAAAGTGAAGAGAGCTTCTGTTCCTGGTTAGTTTATAGTCTGATAGCTAAAGGAATTGTCCCTGAAACAGAAGATGAGAATGAGGAGACTGAATTTTGGTGCTATACTTGAAAAAGTTCTAATGCCAGAAGTTCTAACAACAAGAAGAAATAAGCAAAACTGTCCAGCTTATTTCAGGAAGCCAGTTAATTTCTGGGTCCTTAGTGGTGATAGCTCTAAGCCCAAAAGAGGTAGAGGGTTATTATGTAGTCACCTTGCTGCTTATGCTCAGACATCCATGCTTAGGTTCATGTGAGGCACTGGCAGTCTGCATTTGTAATCTTCTCTTGTATCCTATGGATTGTGTGTGCGTGTCATACAAGGCATACCGGCAGATGTTTTTCACTCTATTTTCTTCCTTATAAATATATGAGTTGATTTTGTACTGTGCAGAAATGTTAATATTGTGGAGGTTTCTCTGCCTCTGCAGCTGCTGGCTATGATCTGTTCTATTTAGATACAACTTTTTCTTTCCTGCAGAAGAGGCTTTATGTTTCCTGATAGGTATTAGTTGGTACTTTTCCAACAAAATTAAGAAGATGCAGACCGAATGTGTTTCCATGCAGTTTCATTTCTGGGTAACCCTAGATATGCGGCAATCTGTTCTCCCTATAATTGAAAGTCTCAATTTTTGCCTACTGCTGCTGTTACAAAATGGAAACCATTCTTAAGGTATATGGTCTTTTTGTGCATCTTTGTAGTCACATGATGGAAAAAGACAGCTTCAGCACCAGTTTGGCCTATCGAGCAGAGGCTAAAGAGCTATTCTCATTGCATTTTAGTTTTTTGTGCATCATAGTTTATTTATCTGATCAGTTATTGACAATTGACATGTATTATGAATCTTTAAGAAACAGGATCATGGGTAGACTAAAAATTGTTTTGAATTCACTTGAAATAACTACTGCCTCAAAGATATATGCTCATAATGAACTTGTCATCCCGTGAAGGTTAAGGTATACTTTGAACTGCAGAGCGTAGCACTCAGAAGTGCTGCAAAAATTAGTAGTGGGCATTATACTGATCATATTGTTCTGAAATAGATTATTTTTATTTTTTAAAACATCCTTCAGTCTTTATTCTGTCTGTCATTTATCATTTCATGTAGTTTCCTTTGGAAAGATCTATATGGTTATTTCATTTCCTATAGTAACAGAAATGTTTGATTTGGGGTTGAGTTTTTCTATGAGTATTGTTTCTAGTTGAATATTTAAAACTACCTTTCATGCAGCAAATGAAGGTAACATTTTTGTTCATTTCTGAAGTTTATTAAGTCTTTTGGGGCTCCACGTGAAGCCCTGTGATAGTGCTGATATTCAAAATAATTGACAGTATGTTCTTAGTAGCAAATATACCATGCAACTTAGAATTTCCTGCAAGTAGATCTTTAACTATTTTATGCTGTGGTGAATTAGATATTATAACTTATTACATGAAAATTCATGCAATATTAAGTAACTGTAAAACATGACAGTTGAGCTTCTACTTTCCAGGGAAGCACATAAATTATGGATTATACTGAGGGGAAAAAAAGGTCATGGGTCACCTGATAGAAATATTATGCTTATTTTTTTCTAGAGTAGCTGTAAATAAGAAATGTGTGTTTATTGTTTATATGAAATGTGTGTTTGTGCACTATAGGCACTATATGAAGCTGCAGTACTCTTACCTCCTACATTTTAAGAGACTAAATGACTCTCAAGATGAGTTCTTTTCCTTACAGTTGTAGGGTGTCATGTGAATGGATGTGTCTCTTTGGTGGATCCAAATATTCATATTTGGATGTATAAATTCATGTCTTAAAGCTTCCCACTATTGACCAGTGCGCTAACAGAGGTTATAGTGAATGCTCCACTATAGTGTGGATGCTACATTGCAATAAAAAGTTTATATTAGTAGATGTATATTGTCTAATGTATACTTTATATGACACAGTAGTACTTTGAGTATACATATGTGTATTAGCTAAGCTTTTAATGCCACAGAAATATTTTTTTGTAATTTATTGCTTATAAGAGAGTATTTCCCTCTGAAGAACAAGGGGGAGATTTTACAGAAGTGCTCTGAGAAAAGCTTTTTCTTTATGAGTGTATAAGCCACAATAGATCAGAAGTGAAATCTGTTGACCCTATGTCAGAAGAACAGGTTTGCATTGTAATGGGTCTCAGCAAGGCCATATATTTTAGCAATTAAGAAAGAAATTTGTATGTACTATCATCAAGAAAGTGAGATATTTAATTTTTCTTTCAGCATGTTTGCTGTGACTAACTTCTGGATTGTTCAAGGAAAAAAATATGCTGATTTTTATAGTTTTGGTCCTTTTTTTTTTGTCTTTTCATTTAGATGTAATCACTGTAACGACAGACTGAGGGCAAAAGAAATTAAACCAGTTGGGTGAATTAGCTCAGCAAGTGACGGTTCACAGGAGAGTCTTTATCTACTCCTTCCACGGACTATGTGTGCATAATTGCAGGTAAGTGCTCTGGCTACGTTTTCTTCAATAGAACAATTATAATAGAAATTATAATTAAAGGTCTGATATTATACTCATGACTAGATATTTGGGTCAAAATTGTACATCAGTAGCTTGAAGCCTGTTCTAAAAATGTGTTTGGTTAAATTTATATTTTATTGCATAGCTTCAGGAGTATGATTATGCAGCCAAAATGACTCAGTTAATTTCAAAATGATGTTTATAAGAGACAGCCATTTTTATTAGAGATTTTAGGCTCTGACTGCACTGTTTTTATTTTTAGCTATTGTCCAAAGGAAATTTCATATATATCTCTGCATATTATAGTACTGTGCATATAAAAAGTTACATATAGTAATTGGAAAAAAAAAAGATTGTAAATATGCGGTATCTAACACCTTATGAAAGTCCATGGCAGAATCAGGCACCTAATTACTCTCTCTGACTGCAACAATCACTAATAAATGTCTCAAAGCTGTTATTCACACAGTGGGAATCAAGACATCTATTTGTCTTCATAAAATTCTACATCAGGTTTCATCATAAGTATTGTCATACCATCTGACATGTTTCTGCTGAAAATACTGATAGGGAGGGAAGAAGAGTGCCTTGACCAAGTACTGACCATCTCTTGCTAAGTGTGAGAGAGACTCAGTAGGATCTGTAACTCCTGATGGTGTAATATGGCTCTCTGAATGATAGATCTTTGGAGAATGTATTGCTTGCAGAAATGAAATACATATGTGGATGTAGTAATCGGTATAGTCAGCTTTTGGGCTTCCCCTCTTCTAAAACATGTTTGCAAATCCTTTGATTTTGGAAAGAAAATGAAAGCACAGGAAGAAATACTTGTAGATAAAAATAGAGCAGGTGAAATTTTTCTTGTGGCTTATCAACTTGTCCTGTGCACAGGTTTTGAATGCATAGCAAGTGCATCAGTGGGTTGTGGAAGTACTCGCTACAGTCCCTGATTTGTTTTATGTATAAACATATTTCCTCTTTATGGAAGTCACTGACACCATTTGAAATAGGTAACAACTAATTTGGAAGTTTCCAAAATTCAAGTCATCAAAACTCATTTGGATTAAATAATTGTATTCATTTTAATTGGGGTTTGACCAGTAATCCAGATCTTGACTTAATATTGGATGAACTGAGAAGGGCCTGTATCTTTGTATGCTCTAAATCTTTTTGTCAAACATTTTACTTTGAACAACTTTTTCATTAATTGCTAATTAGGGATGTGCTCCCACTGGATTTTCTGTACAGATCATATTTTATCTTGTTTTCTCCCAGGTTTTCTGTTCTGCGATTTAGCAGTCTTAAGCTTTGTGTGTCAACTTTAAAATTCATAACGTGAAAACGTTCTGTAAAGCCTATAGGAAGAACGAAGTGATTTTCTCTGAAATTGGGTAGTGTTATGTTGAAAAGTCCCAAATAAAAGACTCCAGTGTGGACTCAGTACTGCATGCAGCCATGTATCCTGGTAGATGATGAGTTTGTTAATTGTGTAAGGTGGGCGGGTGAACGTGTGCAAGGAGCACGTTCAGCATCCCTGCTGAAACGTCAACGCACTGGCTTTTTTCCTTAGTGGCTTTGCAATGCATCCAAGTGATGGTTTGCAGTCTGCCATTGTAGCACTATCTCCTGATTTTCTATATTTGTTTTGTGAGTTTTTAATATGTATCTAGAAGCTTGAGATGCTTTCATTCTTCAGGGACCATTGGGGCTGGGGTCAGGTGGAAATGAAAGGGATTTAGCTGAGAAGGAAAAAAAGCTGAGAAGGACTGTCTATAAGTAGAAGAGAGAATTTTCTAACTCTTTTGTTAATCATCAGAATTCTTAGTGCTCTTATGGAATGAAATGCTTAAAATATTTTAGAATAACCTGCAGAGTTTTTTGCACTGCTAAGGTCCTTTTTCTGCAAAGCTATATTGTGTTCAATTTGATACTCTTAATGTCATCAATGAGGTAGAATGTCTATACATCATAGATAAGGGAGACTTAATTATTTTTTATTACTGTTAATAGTACTTGTAAGATGGATTTGCTACCACTAGATTTGGTAAATAATGCTCTGACAGTAAAAAGTATGTTGAAATTTCTTAAAAATGTAAGTGATTATTTTCCAAATACTCCGACTTTTATGACTGAACAGTATAGAAAAATTCCTAAGTAGAAGTGTGACATTATTTCTGAAGTAGGTTTGCAAAGTGGGAGAAATGCTATTTCTGTCTGTATATATGACTTCTGGCATACAGTGTGTTTAAGTGGAATTGCATTCATAGTACCAGTCAATTTCATTGTCTGCTGATCCAGTGAGTAGATGTTTCTCTGAAAATACATATTTATCTCCTTACACTCTCAGAATTAATATCAGTATCTTCTGTAGCTACTTTTCTATTAGCTCACACTTTAAAGAACATTATTATAACTCAGTAAACAAGGGAGACTGGAAACTAAGGGATGAATGGAAAGAAAATAAGGGTTCTCATGACCTAGATTCTCCAGGTAATTGTGCATGCTGACTCCTCTGGTTACAGGTGGAAAACTAATGTCTAGATTGAGAGTTTAGTGAGTCCTAACTCCCATGGCATTTGAATGAGAATTCAGCTCCTAACTAACTTTCTAAACCTGGAATCAAGTTATTTGAGCAGCATTAGGTGCCCTTAGTGTAAAATTTCTTTGCCAGCTTCAATGCAATTATTTTGCATTTACTTTCTCTTCCTAACAGTAGGATTCTGGCCACAGATTTAATTGGTAGATACAAATGAATTGTGATTTTACATTTTGAAGCAGAAATTTTACAAAGGAATCCTCTTAAGGAGACATATTTGTTTGTGATAGGGAGAAATAATATTTGTCTCCAAGAAGCATCCCTGTGCTTTGCCTAGATTGTTTGCAGCTCTTTGAACCATTACTGCAGAGTCTGACTTAGAATGCAGAGGGAGCAGTGTGTCTATATATTAGTAAGTCCTTTCATTAAATCTTTACTTTTAAAAATAATTGGTTCTTTTAATCTATAATGGAACATGGACTTACAGGCTGCTTGTGATTAAAATTAAACCTTATTTGTCTTTTAATATGGTGCTATGTTCATCTGTAATTGAGTAGGGATCGATGCCAGCTCTGTGATGGGCAGCAAGCTTATCCAACATGACGGAGATAGATTTCAGGGAAGACAGACTTTGCTGTTTCTATGTACAAGTGGGATGAGTAGACCATATCAGCAACATTTAATTATTTTGTAGGCAATTATTCATTTGAGGGACACAAGTTTCAGAGCAGTATTGGAATAGAAAGAAGACCAATACAATTACCATTTGGTTAAGTACACTGTTTGCACTGGTAGCTGGGAAAGTCATAATGAGCTTTTCATTACATTTGCATACAGTAATGTTTTATTTAATAATAAAGTACAGTTTGAGCTTAAGCTTAAACTTTGTGTGCCATTACAATGCTGACTTGGGTGAGGGGGAGAAGGAAGAACAAGTCGGAAGATGAGAAGCATGAGGTCTCTTAGGTTTTTTTTGTTTTCTTTTGTTAAGGTTCTGCACTCTTGGAGAAGCACAGAACAAGGTAGGTGGGATGGGATCTCTGGAGGTCGTGTTATCTGTGCTTACTTCCTTTCTCAGTAAGGTCTCCCCATAGCCTTTTCTCTCCAGGTTGACCCTTACCCAGCGCTCTCAGCTTGTCTTTGTATATCATTCTGCCTGTCTTGATGGCCTCCACTTGACTTGTTTCAGTAGGTTAGTATCATTCTTACACTGTCACCCCGTGTTTCCAGCTGGTCCTGGCCCCCCTGAATAGCCCTGGCTATTACCAGACTGTTCACTGTTTTTCCCAGTTTGCTGTCAAGTGTGTGTGCTGTCCTATAGTGCAGATCCTTAATAAAGACTATTAACAGTATTGGTTCCTGTGTTGATCCTTGAAAGATGCCATTAGCTGCCAGCTGAACCTTTCCTCCCTTGATGAATTTGATGAAGAAGAGATTATGGGAGACTGTGTCAAAAACCCTGTCCAAATCCAGCTATACAAAATTCTCTGCCCTCCCCTTGTCTTCTGAGCTGGTCACTTGATCCTAGCAAGTGAGGAGATTGGTCAGGCCTGCTTAGTGGCAGGCCTGTGATTACTTCAGTCTTCCTTCTGATTCACTGAAGATTGGGATGCTGTTTGGTTTGTTTTTCCCCCACTGACCAGAAGTATATCAGGAACCTCCCCCAATTGCCAGGACCTGCCAAAGGTGATAGAGAGCAGCCTGAGAGGGTCATCAGCCAGCTCCTTGAGCACCCTCATGTGCTCCCCTGAACTTGTATATGTATAGGTGAGCTTCAAGTCTAGCTTCTACTCCAGATACTGGTTCACACTGACAGAAAACATTGCCAGTATTTTCAATACTGAAATATAGAAAAGAAAATAAGTCCCCTCAAAAGTTATGCAAGAGTTCATAATGAATATGTTTCCATCCAGCTTGAGCAGTCTTACTTGAAAATATGGTTTTGTATATGAACTGTTACTCAAGAAAATGAGATTTGTTTTCCTGCATTGTCTGTGTCCTGTGTACTGTAAAGAATTGTTAGCTTCATGCTGGTTCCTAAACTATAAATATTAATATACTACCAGAAACACTAACAGAGGAAAAACTCAGTTTTAGTAGCAGTATCTGTGAACTGGAAGGACTGTGACAAAAGCAGGCATTATTCAACTACTAGCATTTACATCACTTAATTCTGGAGAGCAAATACCTTTGAATTTCTCTATACCTTTCTGGTGGGGTAGTTTGCATAGATGTGCTGGAGTGTACAAGCTGTTAAAAACAAATGCCTTCTTTTGTTTTCACTTGGACAGATTATTCTTGCTTAGGGTTTCAGTGTTCTGTTCATTTATTTCTGAGACTCTTTGTACCACAAACCCAGCGAATACTTTTCTGTGTTTGTCTAACTTCAATATCTGTTAAGATGATGCTCATCATTTTCTTGGTTAGTAAGATGTGGCGTTTGATATTCATAACTCTGTACACTATCTTACAGATCATGGGAAGACTACTGTTCCTTTAGAAAACAAAAATAGCCAGAATCCTTAATTTTTTTGCTTAGTTTAATTCTTGGTGGGTTATCCTGATAATTAGTATCAAAAAGAGGAGAGTCTTTTCTGGAGTATTTATAGTAAGATATGGTATTTCTTTTATCTTGGTCAAATAGGGCTGGTGAATAGAATCAATTCAAAAATTGTTGTCACATAAGAAAAATGTAAGAAAATTTCAATTTCCAAATCAAAAACTGCTTTAGGAAGCAATGACTTAGATGCTCTAATGTGCTAGCTATGAATGTGAAAGAAGATTTCAATAGTGGATGGATTATCAGTATATATGACGCCTCGCCCAGGGGAATGGATTCAGCAGTTTCTAAAACTTTCCACGTTCATCCTTCTGTCTAGTTGAATCAACATCTCTTTATCCATCTGAGGCTCTTTTGACACTCCTGTTTGGTGTTTTATCATATAGCACTGTAACCTCAAACAATCGTGTCAACATAATAAATCTGGTTTAAGTTATTAATATAGAAATATATATTTTAATCTCAGTGAGCATGCTGTACACTTTCAGTTCTACTGCATCTATATGAAAACAATGCAATTCTCCTGTTAATAGCTAACAGCTAATGTATTGGGCATGTATTGGTATCTGGATTCGTGTAATGTTCTTTACATAATTTCATATGGACTGTAGATGTGCCAGAAGAATTTAGGTACGTAAGCAGCTACCATCAGAACTGATTGCAATTAACTTGTTGTTGAAACATCTTAGCCTCTACTATCTGGTGTTCAGAGTATGGAGAAAATTTACTTCTGTAAATCCTTGTAAAGTGAAGTTCTTATTTGATGTTCTTCTGCAGGTCCCCTCTAGAACAGCTGGGTGTTAATCTGAAAATGCACATCGTTTTCACAATAACTAGTTGTGCCGTGTACTTTCTGTCTTTGGGGAAATCATTGGTACCTTTTTGCATACTGCTAAATATAAAGTTTTGTCAATCTCTGCTTCACTTGGCTAATGGTAATTGATTGAATTTTGACAACACCTTGAAGATTAGTCCTTACTTATTTTCTAAACTACCACAACATATCATCAAGATTGTAGCTCAGTCATGCAAGAGCTCTAGTGCACAGTCCTAGGACATAGACTCTTATACTGTCTGTGTTTTGGAAGTTGCGGGGGGTTGGCACAAGAAGCTGGTGCTCTGTCCAAATCCTGTGCAAGAGGAGTGTTTCTGAACTAGCTGTGTAGGTTTTGACCCAAGGGCATCTGCCTGAAAAAATGCTGGAGATGTCTCCTGCAAGGCGGTGAACCCCATTAAATGCACGGGAACAGTCATTTCCTTGCCAACACTAACTGCCGTTTTGTGAAAACAGTATGACACTTGAAGCAGTGCATTTTTGGAGGATTATTGCACTTCTGTAATGGTTCAGCTCATGCAACCTTTGGGTTTCTGTTCGCTAGCTTACTTGAGGAATGCAGCAACAAGTTGCTCAGAAATGCTCTGGAGTGTTTGTCACTTAGCATTCATCAATTCTGGTCATGCAAAATTACTTATTCATGCAGTTACCATAACATCCAAGTGATAAGTTGCCCATAATTTACACAGATAAATTACACACAGCTGTGGCTCATAAACCCTTTTGGTTTGGGGCAGTACTTCTAAGTTGTAGCTTGAGAGTTTTAGTTATCTAAGTTCTAAATATTTTGTCACATTTTTGTTCACATGTTAGAATAAGAGCAATCTAACAGGAAATAATGGATTGTGAAATCATAATGAAGGTGGAAAAATCATATGAATGTCAGTCTTGGTGAATCTTTACTGTCTACAACTTGCAAAAAGCAATCAGAGTAAATTGCTTATGAAGTTTTAAAACTAAGTTATATGATGTATTAAAAAATTGAGATGTCCCTAAATACCACTAACATCTGAAATAGATTAAACAAAGAGACTAGTTGAGAACCACTTCAGTGTACCAATTATTTTGTTGACCGTGAAGTATGTTATAATTAGAGGTGAAAGAATTTGCAAATTGCTGTATTGAATTTACACAGTTTTAGAATTCCTAACTAGATTTTTTTCATGAAAATCTTAATTTCATCAAAACAATTGGTAGCAACTGTTTGTCATAGCCAAAATCCCAGGAAAAAAATATGGTTGAACTCATAGTCTGCAATCAGAATCTTTAAATTCTTCAACCAAGCAAACAAACAAAAAAAGCTGTAAAAAACCTAAGCGAAATAGTTCTATCAGATAGGAATTAATAATGTTAGAGATAGCAGAAAGAATTACTTAAAATAATAGGATTCTATATATCCTACTATTCCATTATATTCCTATAGTGTGTTTATTTTTGAGAGAACTGGAACAATGCAATGGTTATAATACTGCTAAATTATTGTTTTCCTTTAGGGATGCAAATGCTAAATTCAGGTTTTTAAAGTTTTGTGGGGTTTTTTTGTTTGTTTGTTTTTTATTGTTTTTTCCTCCAAGCCTTGGAAGATTCTTAAGTAAGATACTATTCTTACCTGTAGCAGCACATTCTATGTGCTTACAAAGGAAACTGAGGAGGTTGACTTGTCCTTAGGTGGTGTTGTACTATGTCTTAAAGCTAAATATTTTCCTGAGGAAAATGGGTCAAATTCTGTTGTAACAGGGCTGAATAGCGAGCAAATAATGTGGCTGGTAGGAGGGTGAGTTGCTCATTTCTTGTGGCCTTATTAAAACTCACAGTAGCAACTTTCTCCAAAAAAAAAAAAAAAAGGCAAGGGGGAAGCATAGGATGGTAACGACTAATCATGATGTGAAAACATCCAGTTGGGGTGGTTTGGACTCTCCCAACAGCTGCAGTGCCTTTGGCAGTGCCGGTGGCTGTGTTAGTTATTTAATAGCTGGGACTCGCAGGGTGGAAGGCAGGATGAGTGCCCAGCAAGGGCTGACTTCGGTACCTGACAAGCTTCTGGATACTACTACGCTAATACTAACATTAAGTTGGTGATTTTGCTTTAGACTCTCTGGGAATAGCTGGGGTTAAGTGCACGGCAGCGTTTTTCTTTCTTCCGCTCCAAGGTGGTTAGTTTCTTTGTAAGGGTAAGTTTCTCTGCACAGTAAATCATTTGAAACTATTGAAGCATATTGCACTGTGTTTATGTATGGTGATATCCCACACTAACAAAAAAGGTTTTTTTCTTATCAGGGATGATAAAGATAAATAGACTTCATAAGGATTCCTTTAATACCAAATGTCTTTAGCCATTCATTAACAGCATCGCAGAGAAAGCATAGATTAGTCTTTTGTTCCCTTCTTACTGCATAAGTTAAATAAATATGTTCAGGCTCTCCCTCCACTATAAAAATCAATCGTTACTGATCAGCCTCATAGTTAGTGTATAACCTTTTAAACAGAAGCTGTTTCAAATTAAATAGAAATTTGTAATCTCAGGTAAAATATTTTTTTCCTAGCATTTTTTTCATCTTATTTTTATCATTTTATTCATTTTTTTTTCAGCTAGATCTATCTTCAAGGCAAACTCGGGTACTTCAGATAATCTTACATAGGCTTAAGTGGGGAACTTGAAGCTTTTAATCCCCAAACTGGATCCTTCAGCCTTTTGCTCTGTGGCCATTCAAGTGCAAAGGTGCAAGGCAATATGTGTAATGTCAAGTTGTCTAGATGAATAAATGCCTTGTTCTTGGTATTATCCAAATTTCTTCAGTTTGGCCAGAGCTGAGTGCATTTTAAGTTTACTTGCAATATGTAGCTTGCCATGAGAAAGTTCTCTTTTAGATACCTTTCTCTCTCAAAGTAATCTTAGGTATATTATTTCCAAGACTGCTAGAAATTGACTACCATGTGGGAAGGTGTTTCTCTCCTTCCTGATTTTTTTTTTAATTATTATTTTAATACTCTACTGAGGAAGCCTTATACCCCAGTTTTGCCCATTTTACAGGCTAAGGAGTGACTTCAAGGCTGCTCTTTCTTTGGAAAAAAAATCCTTTAGTTCTGACCCACCTAATGTTTTATTTCTCAATGTAAAATAAAAGCTTGCTTCAATCAATGAGACAAGCAAAAAAGACTACTTTAGACTCCTTGGAGAGGATGCGTGCAAATATTACTTAAAATGTTATTAATGGCTTCAGGTTAGATACTATTGTTTCTAGGATTTCAAAATAACATATCTCACCTGATTGTAGTCAAGTCTTGTATCTAGGACAATATGGTGCTCATTATCTTTTGCTTTTCCTTTCATTTTATAATTATAAATGGCTATTGTAGTGTTTTGCAAGTGGAGTAATAAGAAATTGGATTTAGTTGTGTTGAATGTCCTATTGATCTGCATATGAGTGTCTACTGAACAGGTATAGTTACCAAGCAACTGATATTGAATGTCCTATTGATCTGCATATGATATTTCCTAGCTGATATTTCCTAGCTGATAACTGATATTTCCTAGCTTTTTCATTAATATGAGGCTTTTCCTTCATTTGGCTTAAAGATTTTCATCACTTACAGGAAACAATTCTGGAATCATAGATGCTGTATTCAGAAGTGAAAGGGCCAATAATTCAGAGTAGGATTTATGATTATCTAAATGTTGTGTTGGATATCGAGGGTGTTTCTTTCACAAACAATCTTCTCATACAAGAAATATTGCAGGTAGAATTGAGAGAGGATATGGCCAGCACAGATGAAATTGTTGCTCAAAGCAGATGCTTAATTAAGCAGGGAGGCATGTTATGTGTTACTTGAGAAGTCGGATACAGATATTTATCTCCAGCTGTTATAATGTATATTCATTGCACTGTACTTCTGAATAATAAAATGCAGATATGAAATCAAGTTTGTAGCTTAACTACTAGAGTGAAATTCTAAAAACTCAAGTTGAGTTAAATCTCCCTGACAGGACAGTGTTTCCTCAAACTTGCTGTGGCCTCAGAGAGCACCCAATTAGCTTAGCAGGGAATTCCTGGTGTTCAGGGTGCTGGGATGGCATCGTTCCCCTTTTGATAAATGTGGTCCAAGTATTTTGGCAGTAGACAGCTCGGTGCTTGATAACAGTCCTTCATTTAGCCTAGAAGCCAATGAGGGCAGCCCTGAACTCACTCCCCCAGTGGCAATTGATCCATCATCCACAACTATGTAAATGCTGGTATTTTCCTGTGGAGACACTATCCTAATCTCCCAAACAATATGGAAAGCAGTTGCCAAGTAATGGCCAAGTCTTATTGCCTTGGTTCACATAGAATTTTCTTGAAGGGGGAAAGCCAAGGAAAGCAATCATTCTTGAGGCAAGAATTTGGTAATAAGAGTCTGTATGCTGAAATGCAAAAGCTGCGGCCCTGCCTCCAAGCTGCTGCATTTGCAGGAACCTGAAGATAAGGGCTGTGGGGCTGTGGGCTGGGGAAAGCTTTCAGGTTTTGCCGCTTGTTTGCCATGGTGCCCATGGTGCTACTGTAACCTGTAAAAACTTGTGAAACAAAAAAACACTGAAATGCCTACAGATGATCAAAGAAACTTTCAGAGTCACTTTAATACTCCAGATTATTAGTTCCAGTTTTCCCCAAATTTGGAGTGCCTCATATGCTCCTGAGGATGATAATTTAAAAATAGACTCTTCAGTGAACTTACACCAGCTGCATTCTCAGTTTTTTTTTTTTCCTGTGAACTTGAATGTTAGTTAGTTGTTTTTGTGGAGAGATGGCAAACTTCATCTCATGATGCTCCCTTACCACAGAAGCACCAAGTACTTTTTGATTTTTTTTTTTTCAGAAATGCATTAGCTCCTGTTTAATACATGACAAAAAAAAATCCTACCTTGAAACTACTTTGATAATTAGTATAGGAATTTGTGAATGCCTAATATCTACAAGTTCATTCTTGCACAGAAATAGTTAAAAAGTGGTTTGTCTCTTGGAAATCTGTGACCTTAGCATTGGAGGCATTTGAAATGGCAGAAATTCTTAGAGGTTTAACTCCTTTAAAGTACTTATTCATTTTATACCCCTATGAAAACACTGATGGCTTTGCAGGGTTTTTCTGTTTGTTTGAGGCTGGTCTGCCAGCTGTTTTCCTTAATTGAAACTCTGCTGCATTGGCTGAAAAAGGTGGATAACACTCTGCCCCATAGTAGATGTTCATATGGGTCTGCAAAAGACAATTTAGGAGTTAGATTGATTTAGTGAAGGAGAAATGCTAGTGTTGCTTTGGTGCATTTTCTTAAAGCTTTTATGCATCAGTGCTATATATTTGTATGCAAGAGTTAAACTGATGGAAGCAAAACATATTTAAGTATATTGCAACATGATGAATAAGTCACTGAAGCAATTGCGGATGTTTTTCATCCCATGAGATGGAGTAGGTTTGATATGAATGGCAGAGGGAAGAGGAAAGGAGAAAAGAGGGAAGCTGCTGTGCAGCTTTTTAACAGTGGCATTAAAATGAGCTGCTAATGTTGAATCTGAATCTAACCAGCACACGGGTTTCCAGACTCACTGTCATGAGGCTGCCTCTGATGCTCCCCTCTGATCAAGTGCATGTTGATTTGCACGGAGAAGCTTCAAGTGTCTTAGGACACTTAATGCCAGAAGGCAAACAGATTACTCCCTTATTACTTAGCTGTATATCAGTATACTGACTCTGAACAGATAAAAACACATTTCAAGCTTGATCAACAGTTTGGTGGGCCCAGAACTTGAAGATAAGCAAAGATGGACAGATGGGTTTTTAGTGCATGCTCTCCCTGACAGATTAGACCCATTGCATTAGCAGGTCCTGGAAATGTAATGCTTCTAGCTGTTCAGCTTGCTGTGCCACCAGCAGCTAGTGGCCCATGTAACGTAGTCTGAGGCAGGGTCACCTTGTTAGTTTTGAAGTTGATTCCTTTGGAGCATGGAAGGAACAATATTGACATGTGTGACTACCTCGGAAAGGAGAACTAAGAATTTGTGTTGCTGCTGTTCTCGATGAGGAGTTAATAAACTGCTTAAAACAGTACTTGAAAGTAACTTTACGTTCTTGAGGATCACAAAGCTGCAGGACTTAGGGCTCTTACAGTGCAAGAGTAGAGAAAGGTGTTGAAATCTCAATATTACCATATTAATTTATCAAGATCTTTGCCAACTATGTCATAATGCAGAGAGAGTGGTGTAATATGTGAACAAGTCAAAAGGGATGCTTTTTTCATCCAGTAATAATCACCTGTTTTGCCTGGTTATGCCTCTGGTCAGTGTTTCTGGCATTTCAAAACTGTTGCTTGAAAAAGAACATATGTTGTAGCATAAAGTAAAATTAAGTTTTCCTCCGTGCTGTGACTGATAACTATTTTATGTTTGGGTCAGTTTTACTCAATATACAGACTTTATGGTTTGTTCCACTGAAAACAAGGATACAGCCTGTGTCAGTCTCAAGGTTTTGAAGAGTAATGATTTTTTTTATATTTTGCAGTGAAAACGATTTTTTTCAAATCCTGTTGTAATTCTAGGCTTCAATAAACATATTGTCAATAGTGTTAATATTAGTTCTGATTAAATGATATTAAAATACTCAGATACTAGATAATTGAGTATCTAGTATTTGTACACTTAGGATCTAGAGACCTTGTTTAACCAGCAACCATTGAGCAGAATGTGTGTAACTTGTAGATAACTCACTTCGCTTGTCTGTTCCCATTTCTCCTACATCAGGCAGCTAGACAACTGCAACCATCAGAGCCTTCACCTCCCACCCCCAAAGTACCTTGTAGGGGTTTTATAAAGAAATGAGGGAATAAGCAAATGATTTTCAGGAGCAGCAGACCTACCCTGAGTCGGGTGAGGTGCTGGAGGCAGGAGAGAGGATGCTGTTAGGGAGAAATGGATGTGCAAACACTAAAGGGCTTGGTTCTGTGTAGACTAGCTAGGAGTATCACAAAACCATACATAGATTTCAGTTAACTGCATGTCCAAAGAAATTATCTAGTTGCCAAACAAACAACATTTTTTTAAATAAAGGTTAATGATCTTAGCCTTATGTGGGAAGGATAAATATTAAATAATTCTTTTTTCATATGCAAAAATAGTTGTAACAATCTAAGTTAGTAACAGAAGGATATTTTAGTTTATCATGTAATATGTGCTCTATTGCCAAGTGCGTGACAGGTTTATGATTTTTGTTATGGTTAGGTCTTCTGAAATGTAAACAGAGACATACTTAGAAAAGCTCTCTGTGGACAGTTTGATTCATCCTTAGTACAAAGGAGAGTCTTGTAGTTCTATGGGTTCAAGAATTTGCAATCATTAATGCAATTTTATTCATACCTTGTCTGTATTGCTTACCAAATTGATACGTGAGATCAATACATATTATCTGTTTTATCCCTGATTATTTATCTCTTCCTAATTATTCTTTCTTGAATATTGCTATCTTGATCTACCCTTGCATGATTGAGACAGAGAGGAGCTGACATGAAATGCAAATCTGTTAATCTTTTCTTTCATGTTGTTCATATCTCCATTTTCTACAGAATAGATTTGAAGTAACTGCACGTAGTTATCACCAATTCCAGTTCTTCAAACATTTGGGCTTTTTCTTTATATTCTTTCTTTAACACCTGATTTTCTTCTTTCTGAAGTCATGTTAAGCATGGTTTTATAAGCTATCAGTAGTCTTATGCTTTTATGCATGCAACTGCCATAGACTCTTTATTTTTAAAGCTGTACCAGACATTCCATAAAATCATAAATTTGTTAGTTGCAGAGGATCTCTGAAGGTCATCTGCTCCAACTTCCATTCTGAAACAGGATTATTTTCTAATATTGCTTGAGGTCCTTTGTGGGTTTTGTCTAGGTCAGCTCTTGAAAACCTCCAAGGAAGGAGAGTTCCTTACCTGGGCAACTTGTTCTAAGTCACTACCTTTCTGATGGTTCACAGGCTGTAGCTGTTGCCCCTTGTTACATTTTATGCCACTTCCAAGAGGATTTAGGATTTGCTGTGTTTGTAGTTAAGCTGCACATAGTGGTAGACTGCTCTTAGACCACAACGGAGGCTCCTGGGCTGTGCTGTGGAACTGTGGTCATCATGAAAACCTCCATAGGCGAATTCTGTCCGGATTGTCAATGCCCATCTTGAGTTGAGGACTCCAGAACTGGACTACAGCTTTATTAGTACTGTGCAAAGGAGAACAGCAACCTCCCTTCATCTGGTAAACCGTTCTTCTCTTATTGTGGCCCAGTACAAACTTTGCCTTATTCAATATCAGAGTCTATTTTTTTTTTCTCTCATATTGAGGTTGGTGTCCATCACACCCCAGCTCCTTTTTGCAGTAGGGGCTGTCACTTAGCCAGTGAGTGGTGATACTTGAGGGTACTCTGCCTTAGTTTCAAAACTCCGTGCTTCTTACTGCTCTATTTCCTATATTTTGCCTCTGTTTTCTGATGTTAGTGAGCTGTTTCATGTTTAAAATGGCAGCTTTACTCACTGCTAAGTTGCCCCACTTGTTAATCCCCTTAATTTGAGGGAAGAATCCCTGAAATTACTGTGTTAGTACTTGACTTGCCAAATGATGTCATCTCAGGTCATAGATAACTGTCTTGCTTTATTAAAATACATGAGCTCCTCACAGTAGGTTTTACAAAAGCCATGTGAAATAAACAAGTACTATGGGATGACAGAAACTTTTTTTTTTGGTAACTGTGTATACTTCTGTACAGGTGGGTGTTTAAAAGCCTTCACAATTGTGGTTAAGTGTATGTCTACATCCACAGTTGATTAAGTACCTTTTAAAACTTGATCTTAAAAAATCTGATCAGGTTTTTCAAAGGCTATTTCCTTGGTTAGGAGAAGAATAAAAGTTTTCTGAGTCTAGGATGATTTTCCTGATTGCTTTTCTATTTTTCTATTGTAATTTCTTTTGTCACCAAGAATACTACCTTTATTAATATAAAAAGAAGGGCTGCCTAACATTTACTATTGTTCTGCTGTGTTGCTATGGTGCATAGCATGGAATTAAAATAGGCCAGTTTTAAGCATATCTTGAGCTATTTGCTGGGTTTTGAAAGTGCTTCATATTCTGTGGATATTCAGCTGACTTAGTGCCACAAATATGGTTGCTTCCCAAGTCACTTTGGCACCTAACAAAAGTAAGATGCTGCAGGCAAGATTATCGGCATGAGAATAAATGAGCTAGCAAGCAGTAATAAACCTGAAAACAACAAAGCTAAATGTTTTATGCATCATTTATGTATGTGCCAGTGCTGAAGGTTGAAGCAGTAGCTTTTTAATTCTGAATGCTAAGGGCAGGAGGAACTAGTTGTGTCTTTAACTCACTGAGGTTTACTTAGAGTTATTGTAGGAGTAGGTGTACAATCAGAGAGTATAGTGAAGGAGAAATAATACTGTAAAAGCACTATACTCATGACACACGTAAAATTATTTAATTTTGACGTTCGAGGCCAAGTTGCTTGTTCTTGGACTGTGTAAAAGTATTTTGGGTTTGTTGATCTTAGAGGTCTAGGAAAAAGCACAGAGTGAGTATCTGCACATATTGCCCAGTTTGCGCTGCTGGGCTCCTCCTGTGTCATGCTGAGAGCTCAGGAATTGGAACGATTAGGATCAGGCTCCGGCAAGAATTGCCATCAGTCATCTTGCTCCCACGGAGCAGGAACTGCAGGGAAGGGTGCATCTCTCCTGAGTACTGCAGAGGGGCTGCTTTAGGGATTCACATCAAGGAACAGTATGTGAATCCTCGGCTTTCCTTAAAATTCTTTCTCTGCACCTTTCCACATCTTTCCTTGGACTGCTGTTCTCTCTCTCATTTTACTGTGTTGCACACTCAAGCAGGTATCCTTGTACATAGATAGGCAGTGACTTGAAGTGTGCTCGCTCAGACCATAGTGAATACATTCTAGGCTCAACTAAAGGTCCTTCAAAATGAAGCATTCAGTGGAAATGATCCTCTTGATTTGCAGTGTCCCATAGCAAAATGCCTACAGAGAGCCAATACCAACCAATTCTGAAACGCTTTTTGCCATCAGGAACTATGGAAAATACATGTCCATAAGCCAAAATCTGTTTGGCTTATGTTCATCCTCTACCAGATCCACTAACACTGTGTTGCAAGTCACAACTTAAATGTAAAAAATAAGTAATAATATAACAATTACTGGAATACTCCAAAGCCTTCAAAATAACTAAGTCCAAGTGAATAGTGATCAGATGCACACTACAGTCTTCTCACAGCCCTTGTCTAAGCAGGATCAGAGGAAAATTTGTGGATGAAATTATTCACTGAAATTATTCAGTGAATTATTTGCCTAGTTCTAATGATGAGATTATCATCCAATTGAGTGTTTTGAGTTTATGTCAGAACAGCATCATTTGCTTAATCCATGCTTTTTTCAACTAGTATAGAGTGGAGTAGAAAATGCTTTTTCTTTACATACAGAATCTGACGGGTCAATCCTACACAGTGTTGTTTGTCCTAGACTGGGCAAATCAACGTTCCCCTTCTAACTAGGATAAATCCCGCTTCTTTAATGTGAAAACATAAATTGTAAATCTGCCTGCTTATACAAATTTTTTTATGGCATTAGGTCAGCAAATATACATGCATATAGTTTATTTTTGTTCTTCTTTCCCAAATGAGTTTAAATACTAACACACAGAAAATACCAATACACTGATTTACTTGTCCTTAAAAATCTAGTTAGCACAAGACCAGAAGTTTACCTAGAAGTGCCACGGGGCCCAACATAAATGGGTGGACGTTGCCATAAATTGGTCACTGTCAGCATGAAAGTTTTTAAAGGTAAACCAGTTCTTGTGGTTGATTTCATAGGCTGTAGTCACAGTAATTTCTCCCAAGTTCCTGGGCGTAGTCCTAGGCTGCTGGCTAAGGACAATGTTTCCTTTCTTGTATTGTAGATACAGACTATTTTTTAACAATACTGAATCCTTGAATACTGAACTTGTGTGAAACTCTTGACTTGTAAATAAGGATTTTCAAAACACAAGCACCAAACTGATTTTTGGTCAGAGTATAAGATATATCTTGAATGTCACTTTCTCTTTTATTAAGCTGTGTGTTCTCATTCTGTGCAGAGCAAGCTGTGCAAGGCTTTTGAGCAGTAAAACAAGCTGAGATTTTCTGCTGTGCAGAAGGCTCAAGGCCTTTGGGTGGCTCTTCTCTTACTCTCCAACAAATGCATGCAGGATTCTAAAAAGCTTGAGCATTTCTGAGACAAGAGCTAAGATGAAGCACGTAAGAGCGGGCAAACACTTAACTGCGTCCTTCCCTCTTTGGTCTTGTGTGTTTTTGTGGGTTATTTTTGTGTGTGTGTGTGTGTGTGTTTTTCTCTTCCCTCCAGGGGTTTCTCAAACTTGCTCATTAAAACAAGAGTATATCCTTGGTATATTTTTGGTTCTTTGCTGGACGTAATTTTTAAGCATGTTAAAAATGTGAGTTGAATTCATGTAAAACTCAAGGCTTAGTGTTGCACCCTATAGTTTCGTACTTCAAGACAGGGAAGTTGTGGAAACTTATTAAAAACAAGGGTTTAATTATTCCTAACTAAGTGTGATGGTTGACAGCTTGGAAATTTTTGCATGCTGTTGTGAGCAATCAGATGGTCAATCTGATTGCTCTGATGGTTAGAAAGCTACTTAACTTCCTTGTTTGTTAGTTTTGGTTCTTTTGCTCTGGTTCTTTTGTCTTACCTTGTCTTGTGCCTCAAACAGATTTCCATAGTCTGGTTGTAGCAGAAGGTTGTCTTGCTTGGAAGGTAAAGACTGCACAGCAACCTGTGTCTCAGTGACACTTCTAGAAACAAAACTTTCAGAAAAAATCCAAACTCATGTCCTTGTCCTCTGAGGCTTAGACAGAGATTCAACTGCAATATCTGGACAAAGTCACAGCTATGTTCTTCAGCAGTCACACACTTATCCCTTACAGTTTTGGGTGCATGCATGTATCTATCTTTAATCCGTAATAGACGTACTACTATACCCAAAGCTATGTAAGTGATCAGTGTGACAAGTTTTGTCACTGCCTGTGCATGTTCTTAGATGTGGAGCTACTACCCCCTTCCCAGTTCACTTTTCAGTCTTCTAAATCTCATGAATCTTAGCCAGCCTATGTCGTTCGTACAGTTTTCTGGATCTGCTGTGATACTCTGAATTAATGCAGGCATAAGACACGCTTTCCACCTTTGAAAAATTTTATGCTGTCCAAATGTGCAGTTGCAATAACTTTAGAAATGGGAGCTGGAGCCATTGGCATAAAATAGCTGCATGCCAGATGAAGTATTAGGCATCCTTGATAGGGTTGGGATG
This sequence comes from Tinamus guttatus, assembly GCF_000705375.1. The sequence continues at coordinate 197,685 of NW_010588202.1, read as the reverse complement.
AAGATTGAATGATCTCCCCTGTAAGGGTAGTACTAACCCTGTTAGCTAAATTTAAGAGGTCTGAAAGGAAGAGTGCATTTTAGAACTGACCTTTCCCAGATTAATTACCAACTTCTGAACTTGATTATGTTTCATATGCCATTCTCCAGTATTAATTCCCTGTACTACATGGTTGAATGCATATGTACTTGTCACTCTTATTTTGTAAGAATTAATTAATAGGAGAGGCACATATGAATTTCAACACTTTTTGCCACTGTTTCCCATCTTTGTTTTTGTACAAAGCAATTCTTTCCTAGAATAACCGTTAGTCCATATAAAATAGTCTCTTTTCTCATCTATTCAAATTAAATATACTGGTGCATATATACATATATGAAAATAAAAAAGGAAGTATTAAAATGTAGCACTTCTCTTATTAGTAATGTTACACAAGAGAGTTTTATAATTATTTTTCAAGATAAGTTGGGTTCAAATTAAATGTCAAATATAATTTGGTCTAAGAAGTTTGAAATATGTGATAGTCCTCGGAGAAACTCTAAGTACTTAGATCTCCTAGCCAAATGGTTATTTGCATAATAGTGAGCTATAAGGTTATATATCACTCCATGGCAGAATGCCAGACCATAATCTCTGCAGTAAAGCTACTGAAAACTTCAATTTGAAAAGCATTCATCTTATGAAGGGGTTTGCCTCTTCTATGAAATACAAAGCATATTGACTTTTTTGTTCTTGAGCAAACAGAGAAAACTAAAATCTATTTCCAGCTTAGTTCTAGTTTAGCTGGGCAATACACAAATGCAAAATGAATGTTGACATATTTGTTTAACATCCCTGAACAGATTAAACTGCTTTAGAACTTCTTCAGTAATCAGTCTTGAAAAATATAAACTAACATTTGCATCCCTAGATAGATTGTTTCACAAGTTCTTCATTAGTGAGCCAAGAAACATGTTTTAAAGAAAATAGCAGCAAGTTCTCTGCAGATATTCTGAATTCATCCTCAGATGAAATTAAGTAATTTCACCAGCTAGTGTCATTCTTATATATACATAATTAAACCATCATTAACGATTTTGTTTGGAGAAAAGGTGGGTTAATTCCATGACATGCTGAAGAGGGATTTCTTAGTGAATCTTTTCACAGAGGACATCCATGATGGTAAGTTGTGGGTGTTTTGTTTTGCTTTCTCTATTTTGTCCTGTTGTCACAGTGTTCCATGGCCTGCACTTGCATTGGCTTCCATGTAGTAGTTTTGTCCCAGTATATATCCCAGAGAATTTAGGTCTAAAAATTTTTGCTACAGTAAGTGTCATTAGCACTGCTGGGTAGACCAGAACTCAAGAAAGGGGCAGATTCCTTGCAAATCTTCACAGAAGTGAAAATAATACCAGAAGGTATTACAGTTCTTTGTAATGTAAAAGTAAGTTCTTCATAAAATCAAAGGTAGTAGTAGTTTGTTTTTTTTTTAAATACTGAGTAAAAATGGGCTGCCTTGATGGTGTCTTGATTTTATCTTAGTCTCTTCCTAGTTTTCTGTATAGAAAATGACATGGAGGCGTTTCCCCACAGTGAAGTCACTGGTCAAAGCAAAAGTACCATTTGAGAACTGCATTTGTGTAAGATCAAGAATCATGTATTTAAGGTATGGTGTCTTTATCATGCCATATGCATAGTCACCTTCATTAAAAGTAGGTTTTGCTTTAATATTTTTATTATGGAAAGATGAGTTACTGAAAAATTTTCAAGAGCTATAGTAGGAAGTGACTTCAGCCATGTAATTATTTTTGCATAGTTTAGTTATTCCCAATGCAGCACAACTATTTTCATTCATGCAATTAAACTAGAATCAGAATTCAAAAATTCTTAAACCTAAGTTATTTTTACAGAACATAATTATTAGGTGTTTTGGCTCTACCTGCCGTTTAACATGAATGTCAAGACAAACGCATGTACCAAATAGGCGCGAGTTTGTGGATGATTTCATACAGTCATATAGTTGTTTCATATTGTTGAAGAACAAGAAATTTATTTCAATTTTTGGGCATTGATGTAGCTAAGACTGAAGACAAAACAGCAGGCATCTAATCCCAGCAAGTCTCTGTTGCCAGGAGTTACTAGGATTCTTCCAAAGTGAGCTCACTTGTTATTTAATCTACAGTAAACTGATACAACACCGAGTGATATCCAAAGGCAACCTGAACTCTCTACCAAGCAGTAGCACTGCTGAGGTGTGTAAAATATGCAGGGACTTTACATGAGTTCCTTAGGGATGTTAGGAAATTCCAGTGCCAAGTGTATCAGGGCTGGAGGTCTGTCTTTAGAGGTCATTTAGGTAACTTTATTACTGAAAACTTATATCAAGATTTATGCATTTTTAAGCTCTTAAAGTTATTTAAACTGATCTTTCAAGACTCAGTAAAGAGTTAGTAAAATGCAAAACAAAAAAAAAAAAGGAAAAAAAAAGGTAAGAAACTGCAAGAAAATATTACAGAATATAATTATATTCCAGGAGATATCACAGTAAGTTACTTGAATAAGGTTAATGGAATTTTCTGCTTATTATTGCCTTGAGCTTAATTTGCAGAAGTTTGTACTGATTTAAACTGTTTTTAAGCAGTTTGTTGCTTAATACAGTCACTTGAATCGTTTTAAAAATTATCAGATATAATAATTAAAGCCTAAATTGGATTAAGAAATGAAAGAATTAGAAGTAAAAATAAAAAAATTTTCTTAGTAAAAATTAATGATTTTCTGAATTCTTCCAAATATTAATAAAATCATTCAGAGATGAAGTACATGCATTCTTATGTCTTTTACAGAACAAGATTCATGCAAACCTTGCTAGGGAAGTTTTCTCATTTCCTGGGACTACTGAAAAGCAACGATACTGGTCTGCACTGCCAGACCATTCATTGCTAATATTAGGATTATCATGATATCTCAGGATGTTTTAGTGGTTTTCAGCTTCGGAGTCCTGAAGTGGTTTATCATGTTTATACAACAGTTTGTGAATGGTGTGTAAATACATTAAGGCACTACCTTTGAACTGCTGGAGAAGGCAGCAAATTAGATTAGAAAGGAAAAACAACCTGTTAATAAGATAAGCTAAATGAGTGGATGTAGGAAATGACTTTGTGAGAGAAGACAGATCAAAGTGAAGGTAACTTGAACTAGACTTATAAACCTCGACAGCCATTTGGACTTAGCAATCCACACATGTTAAAATAAAAGCCACAGTCTGCAGAGTGCCTTTTTTTGGAGTAGTCTTAGGTAAAATTCTGTAAAAACATATTTTTCAAACCACTATTTGTAGACAGCTAGGTTAAATAGGCTTTGAGCAGCTTTTTCTTGTGCACAGTAAAATTCCTCCCCTATATTCTTTACTCATCTTATGTTATGACTTAAAGCTAACACTGGGAAGTGTTTTTCTACATTTGCAATTAGGTGTTAGATATATCTATTTCCTACCATTCTCAAAAGTCTCAACATAAGAAATTGTTTATTCCTCCTTTACTCAGGAAGGCGGTTTTGAATAACCTTACATGTATGTTTAAAATTTGTAGTATATATATTCATGTAATACACATAACTACTTTTCAGCAAAGAGGTAAGGTGGTTAGCTGAGGTCCCCAAAATGCTGCCATCCTAAGTACTGGCTGTAATGCAGAGCCAAGCCGCTCAAACCTGAATCGGCATCGGTGGAAGATTCTTTTGGAGCTCAGGGTGCTGTTTGCACTTGGTTTTGTCCTTAGATATAAACATTGCTTAGGAAGTGGCAGGTGCTTCTGTTAGCAGCGCACCCCACAAGCGGCCGGGTTCCTGGGCTCCCTTTGCTGCCTACGGCCCGTGGACACCCTCGGTGTAGCAGAGTTCTGGGTTCTGGGGGAAAACGGGCAGTATTTGGCAGGCACTGGCCTCAGACCAGGGAGCTTTAGTACTGCAGCAGGGGTATCCCCTGCACTGCTACATGTAGTTCGAGTTAGCCGGAGGCTGCAGTCAGTCTCAGACATCTGCTCGGCCTGCCGGGGTCCTGTCCCTCCTCATCCTCCTCCTCTTCCTCCTCTCAACGTCGCAGGCTCCTGGTCCTCTGCAGGAAACGTGTGGGCTATCTGAGAAGGATGTGCCTGGGCAACACTGCTGGGAGGCAGGGCCGGCTTGGCTGGGCAGTTACTGCAGCCCTGAATTCAGGGGACGTGATTTACATACAGCTTCTGTAGCTAAGAAAATAGTGTTAAACACCTAATTACTAATGGTTGAAGTAGGCTTCTGTAGTATTACTTCTGTTCTCTATGAATGTCAGAGTCCTTATATAACATTGCCACTTCAGTAAACCTTTTTTTAATAATCAGTTCTAATCCTGTAGACTTAGAACATCTGTTGTCTTGGATCTAAATTAAATGTGCTTTTCTGAACCTTTGTGAAAAACTTTCCCTTTGCTTTTTTTTTCTCTTTAGCACTAGGCCTGAATCTTCATACTATTTCTGTGTTCTCATCTTTCTAATTGCAATTGTTTTACTGTAAAAACTTATACTAAAGATTACAGTTATCAAGCCCAGATCCCAACATTTATATAATATACTGCTCCAGTAAGTTTTTTTTTTTTCTTTAGATTTCTAATTAAAAGCCTTTTAATGAAAGACAACTTGAGTCTGAAATTGTTAGGTCTCCCCTTGTCCTTGATTCATACCAGGGAAAAAACAAGGCAGGAAAGACTGAGGATTTACTTATAGAGAAGCTCCCGTTTTCTGAGACATTTGTATTCAGGTATTACTCTCTCTTTCTCCTGGGAGCACAGCTCTCCTCTTCAAATGAAAAAGAAATAATAAAACACATCAGGAACAGTGGACCTCAGACCTACTCTTTCTCTCCCTGTCTTGGAATGTTATTTCCATATAGAAAGCTACTCTAATGGGACACTTGTAAATGGCAGGGAATTTAGCCCTTGTGGAGACTTCCCCAGAAATTGGATTTTTGCTTAAGCAAACAACAAACCATGCAACAGGGAAAAAGCTATTTATTTGACTGCCTGTTGAAGAAACTTAAAAAAAAAAAAAATACAATTCGGTCTGCAACGATCAGTAGTGTAGTATGTAGTGGAAACAAAAGGAAATCTTTTGGCTTCAACTAGATGTTGAACCAGCCTTTTTAGTGCAGTATTAAATACATCCCAGATTTTGAAATTTGCCTGTAGAAAGAATTGTTCAACCTAGAATTTCAGAAATGGCTGTCATGTACTCGTCATCTATTCGGATAGCTATCTGTTCCATTTAGTGAGAAACTTTGAGCTAAACAAATCCTAAGAAAATCAGGGTATATTATTTCACCATCTTTTTTTTTTTTTTTTTTTTTTTTTTTTGAAACACACACACACACACACATACACACAAAACTCATTTGAAAGATGCAGTCAATCTGAACTCTGTGCCTCTGATATGCACACTTTGTACCCTTTTCACTGGTGCTAATTAGTTGATTTTGTTAGTAAGAAAAGCTTATTGTGATTTCTTTCTGAAAATCAATCTTTGCAGTTCTGAATGAATTCTGTCAACTAAACAGGAGTTCGCGGATGATTGCTGGAGTTGTGTAGTCTTGAGTCAGAACTGTTACCCTTTGAGGCATTTGGGAAGCTGATCCCTTTACAAAACCATGCCGTTTTCAGAAAAAAAAAAAAATCTGAATCTGGTTGAATTATGTTGCTGTAAGTGTGTTGTGTGTGGGATGCAATCTGCTTGTTAGAGTCTTCCCCAAGAAAAGGGTCCTCGCGTGGGGTTGGGAGCCCTGACCACTAAACTGTTCCAGTTTTGATGCCTGAATTTCAAGATGTCACCTTGCTCTAGGTATAATAATTAATTAGATGAGACTTAAAACTCTATGTAAATGTACAGCATTTGTGTTTTAGTAGAGTTTCGTTCAAGTTCTGCGTAATTTGGACTTTGTAAAGCAAACAGTTTTTTTGGCTGTTGGGATGAGACCCATGCAAAGCAGGCTTTCTTCCCAAGGAATGCAGACTAGGTGTAGGAACTAAACTAGATATTTATCCAGGGCTTTCCTGTATAAACAAGTTGTTCTGCAACTCATAATTTCTGTTTCTATGTGGTATCACTTTTTACCTCTGCATATTTTTACATATGAAAACTCATGGAGATATGTATGGATTTAATGTGGGATCAGATTTGGCCATTTCTATTATAAAAATAGAGAAAATACTTTCAGTCTTTGCAGATTAGTGATTTTTACCTATGGTCAAAGTCTTACATTGTCTTGGAGTTGTGAATAGATTCCATTACGAAGTAATTCTTTACCAGTCATAGCTGACAATTATTGTGTGTCTTTGTACTTGGAAAGAAAAACTCAGTGAAAAAAATGAATGTGGGTTGTAAAGTAATTGGAAACTCTTATAGAGTTAAGGTTTATTTTCAAAATCTTAACTCATTTTGTCTTGCATATGCATTACAATATCTTCAGTTTCAGCTTTCTCGAAGGTTATTGCCTCACTGAATGAGTACCTTTGACGTGTTGAACTCTTGCAGACTGTGAGATCCATGTTATTTGTTGCAGATTGCTCTAACTGTTGCCTGAAAGTGGACTTTTCCTTTCTTTATGTATTTCTATTTTATTAATTCCTGTGTATTTGAACAATTCATAAATGTTATTCGCTCTTTCCAAAATCTTCATGAAGTAATACGATCCCCATTTTATTAATCAAGATGTTAGACAGTAGGCCGAAGTTCCATTTGGCACCCAATTTTTCATTTTGCCTAATACTGTATATAAGACTGGGTATGTACTAAATGTATTTTCTTGCCATAAGTTGAAACTTTTTTAAAATTAGATTATAGGTTCACTGGTTCTTTGCAAACATATGAAGCACACAATTAATTTGAACATCACTAACACAGCTAGCATCACTTGGGACTAAAATCTAGCTGCGCAGAGCAATACTTATTTTCCTTAACCTTATTTTCTCTGTCTGTATTGTGTCATACAGTCTGTGGGGTTTTTTGTTGTTGTTTTTTGGGTTGTTTGTTTTTGTTTATTTTTTTGAAAAGTGCTTTATTAAACAGCCCACCATAGCCAACACACAGAAGTGGAGTATGTTTTCAACTGAACAGAGGAAAGTTTGATGCTTCTACACACACAAACATAACAAGTCATTTCTATGCAATCATCTAACCAGGCATTTTGTTGTTGTTAGGCCTGTCGTCACAGACATCTTGGTCAAAGTAAACCATGATTTTTTTTTTTTCCCTTTAGTAACTTGATTACACAGTGCTTATCTGTTTAGCTTCAATGACTTAATTTCATTTGAAATTCCCTTCATCCTCTATATTCCATGATACTTTCTTTTTCATTTAAAATTTTTATAAGTTTAAACTACTTCTGCTTGATGCTGTAGTTTGTTAGAAGTTCTCTGGTACCTTTCTCAAAGTCAGTTGTTTATGTAGAATTTCAGCTTCAAAAACAGTATGAAAAAAGTATTTCCCTTGCTGTGTATTAAGCCTTCCTTGCGGATATACATATGGTGTTAAAAGTGGAGTAAGAGCAATGAGGAAATCTCCTTCCACTTTTGTCTCCCGTTCCTGTATTCCTGATTTCCACCCAAAGATGTTGCCACTGCAGTAAAAACCCATGGCAAGTGTTATGCTGTCATGCATTCTGCTTTATTTCTTAAAGCAAAAAATAATGATGAGGGAGGGTGCTGCAAGGAAGATGGGGACAGGAGATTTCTCTCAGTGAATAGTTCTATTGTGATGTTGAAGTGCTGCTTCAATTAGGGCTAAGTGAATACACACAACAAGGCAGCCTGGCCTTTATAGTTTTAACTGGGAGGCAAGTGATGATTAATACTTTGGCATCTTTGTGTTCAGCCAGATAGAGAATGGACTCAAGTGCATTATAACTCAGTGAAACAGCTTGGTGAATTATACTTCCTCTCCATTATGGAGTGAAAAAAATGGCATTAACAAAACTCCACAGTGAAAGTCACAGTATTGGAGAGTTCTCTAAGCACTTAGTTCATGATCATTCAGGAATTATTCACAGGCAAGGGCTGAACATGTTCATTAAATTGTGGTCTTGAAACTTCTAAGCAGCGTGTGATTTCATGATATTTTTCAATTGCGTACAATACAATAGATGTGAACTCCCTTAACTTGTTCACCTTTGTGACATGCTTCTCATAAATTAAAACGCTCAAAATGACATGAAATAATCTATTTTGTTAACTCTTTATATGCTGTGTTGTACTTGTTAATCTACTTCTTGGGATCTTTTTCTTACTCCTGGATAATTTAGACCAGGTGTGTATTGAATGAGGAAACATGGTGGCCTGACTGCCATGTTAGGCGGATGGTTTTGAATGCCCAGTTTCCAAGTTTGGGGTTGTTATTTTTGTTGTCATTTATTTATTTATTTATTTATTTTAAGACTCTGAGGTCCAATTCTCCCAGTCATCCCACAGATGGTAAGTTCTGCTTGTTCAATATGCACATGTTATTGGAGTAAGACCCTTTACAGATCTGTTGAAACAACCTGCTACCGTGTTAGACACATTTTCATATTATCTGAAATTTTTATTTTTAATATTCATAAAACACTTTAGGAAAAACGGGGCATTTGAATACTAAATACTGGTGGAATTGTCAAGGTATTAATTCCAGCTGAACTGCAGGGTGAATTCTGTTGAATTACACTGGAACATTCAGATATTACCAAGATAAGAAAGCTGTAAGAACCAGTGTTCTTGAGAATACAATAGACTCTCATAAAACTAGAAGCAAAGCCAAGCTCCTTTCCTATAAACAAAAGGACTTGTATGTATAAAATGCAATTTTCCTGTCTCTATGGAAAACTATATGATCAATTTGTGATATGTCTTTATTATATACACAGGCATATATTTAATATTACATAATGAAAAAGGCATTATCATTTAAGAGTGTTTTTAATTAACTTTTTCAAATAGTTGAGACATTTCCTGTGCTTATGCCAGATACCTTTTTATGTTAATACCAAAAGATTTTATTCTAATAACCCTAACTATAATTGAGAGCGAATGCATATAAATTCTCAATGGCACTGGGGGGGGAAATGCTCCAAAGGCACGGTAAATGTATGCATTTTGTGTTTTAGGGGAACAGCAGTGCAATTACTGTATAGCCCTGCACTTACCAACCATTTTAACCTCAATTTAATGTGTGGCAGTTCTCCCAGAATGACCTTGATGTGGTACAGAACACTTTGCATTTTTTAACAGGCTCAAATATATACAAAGAAATGTAATCCAGTTAATGGCATATTATAGCCAAACCTGATTTAACATTTTATAAATAATAGTTATAGAAAATGTCTATCTATTTAGAGTATATTACATGAAATCCCCTTAGTCAGATAAGAGCATTTCTTGTGTTGCACTGCACATCTGATCACTTATTAGTTTGTACATGGAGAGATGCTATTTAAAGACCTACAGACTCCCTTGAAGTAAATTGTACCCTCCAGCTAAAACCTGACACAGTGCAAATAATACAAACAGTATTCTGGATAGTCTTCAGTGGCAGGTTGCTGTTTTTGAGATCCCTCAGAGGCATCTCAATCCTCAGTTGTGAACTGGTACCTTTGAAAACTTCAAATGCAGTACAATGCTATCAGGGCAGTGGAGGAGCTGATCTCCAAGCCCACTATTAAAACTTCCCTCAAGGACATTTTCATTAGAACTTTGTACATGGACAGTTCAAAAGACCCAGCTATTGATTTTTGCTCAGATGTCCTCTCTCTCTTCTCACATTGTTCAACATTTTGACAGAATTTCAAAAACCACAAACTGGCAGCAGAAAATTCCAGCTAGAATTTTATGCTGTTCATTTGATTTCTTCAGGCCGCATCCTTCCTGTGTCCTTGTCAACACTACAAGGAGAGGAGCCATCTTAGAAGACTTGCTAAAAGGCAGAAGCAATTTCACAGCAATCTAAAAAAAATCTGACCTTTCCACATACTGGAAATCTCTCTTAAGTAAATAACCTTTTTAGTTGTAAAATTTTGCAGAGACATTCATTTATCAAAAACATAGATAAAAATCACTGCGTGTTTATCTCTTCACTGTTCAAAAGTTGCATTAAAAGGAAACGGCCACCAATGCACATGGATTGTAATAAATTGCCACTAGCAAACAATATGATTTTATTTTAAAATAGAACTGTTGATTTAAAGTTTGTGATCCTGGAAGCTAAGCTATTAATTATTACCATCTGCACTTCCTATCCTTGCTCCTATTATCATTTTCATGGACACCATGTAATGAGGTTCATTTACTCTCAACTGCATATACAGGATATAGCAGTTCAATATTGATAGAATTTATGAAGAAGTTAATGAATGAGGAGTATAATTATTTCTGTTTAAAGAAGAGCATAATCTACTTGATCTTTATGAAAGACATATTGCAGGTCTTTTAATTGGTAGGTGCTTACACACTGCGCTGGTGGCTGGCAAGTCTGGCATTTTCTCACCTTTTGTTTGACTTCACTGAACAACTTTTCAAATAAAGAATTTGGAGAGAAATACCCTCTTGAAGTGGGGTGACCATATCTGCTGTTGAGAGGAGAGCCTTTTGAAAGCCTTTTCATCTTCTCATGTGTTCTAGTCTGTTCCATTTTATTTTATTCATGGTTCCTCCTATATGTTTTCTGAGATCCTAGGCATGCAGACTTCAGATGAACCTTTAGATGGGTACTTATCACCCCCCCCCCAAAAAAAAAAAAAAAATAGTGCTATCAGGTCTTCAGCAAGAAGATAAGTAAGGACATGAAATTTCCAGAATGTGCTGAATGTTTACAACTAAGGAAGGGCCATTGCCACACGTGTGAGGTTTTTTTGTGAGAGAACTACCAAAAATATAGTTGTAAACAATAAAAATCTCTACTTAGCCCTTTGGTCTATGTGTCTTTAAACACCTCTCTAATTAATGGAATATGTGGGGGTAAGATGAGGAAGGGGGAGCTTGACTGTGACTATCACCTCCTTATTTCAGAGGTGATGTTGGAGCCTTTCTGTAAACAGCAAGGTATCACTTCGAACTGTGGTCTTTGAGCAGCATATCAGGATTGCTGTGCTACAGTTCTGCACAGAAATATTTTGCTTGGGTAGTTGTCATGTTTGGCTAAACTGATTCAGTTTTAATAATATGTAAATCTCTACTCATCATGGGTCCCATTCTGTGGTGCATGTCTGTTTGATTGGTACAACTGGCAAGGTTAGAATGATCCATGTTACAAAGTAGGAGACAATGAAGAACCATTTTTAAGGTAAAAAAGGAGTTAATATAAGCTGAAGCTTTGTGTGCGCTGACCCGACATCCTGTCTATGTGCATGTACAGTGGAGCGAGCTGCTTTTTGCAGCTTTTCAAGCACATTTTTGGGGCTACCAGGATGCAAACGTCGTATTTGGGCTTTCGTTAGATTTCTATTCCTCTGTTTCCTCTTTCCCAGATGATGGAAAAAGTCTAAAACTACCTAAGGTGGCCATCAGCTATTTTGGGCTGGTAAAATCCTGTTTCTTGTGCTTAAGCTCACTACATGCAATGAGTTCCTTCCATTTCTGCAGCGCCTTTGCCGCAGAGCTGCCTGGAGAGCTGCACCTCTGCCTCCCAGGACAATTTCTTCCGGTGCTTGTACAATTTTGTGCCTCTTGCTCTCTCTGGGCTCTGCCTTCTCTTGGCCCCGATAGCAAGGCTGTGCATTCCTCCTTCTTCGGTTATCCTGGAGCACTTGCTCTTTTACCTGCACTGTCTTTATTTAATTTGGAAAGGCTAAAGGGAATCAGGGTTAATCATTCATTTAATCATTAATATGCTTAATTTTATTGAAATTGGAAGCCTTGGGTTCTTTAATCAAGTAGGTAGATAGTCAGTTATGGTATTGTGGAGGTGACTGAATTGAGAGTAATTGACATGGAATTTTTGACTTGATGAGAAAGAAAAGACTTTTTACAGCAGAACTATTGTTTTAATAAAGTAATTTTGAGCCATCCCAGAATGATTTCTTAACTAAAGCCACTATTTTTGCAATGTGAGATTGAATAACCTTTTTGCAATAGTTTTTTAAAATTTATTTACCCTCTATTTCTAATTGAAAATCATCAACTTTAATTTTGAAACATAAAAATCTTTGAGCATTTTCAGAACAAATGAATGCTTTCTCAAAAATCAAACGTTTATTTATTTTTGTTTAAAAAAGGAATACTCCCAGTATAAACAGCTTACCAATTTTGACTCAATTTTTCAGTTTTGGATTTCGTGTTGTATTTTCCAGTGAATGTGCTGTCAGGCATAAAGGATTGTCTACAACTGTATGAAGCTGTGTCCATGTAGTCAGAATTTTCTGGATTTGAGTTTTCAAATTTTCACTCTACGAATGGGATTTTTGACAAGTGAATAAATATTTCATGAATGTCCTCCATGATTCAGTTTTCTTGTTTGTTTTGCATTGCTGTTAAAAAACAAAGAAGATAAAAATAAATAAATAGTCTTTGGAGCATTAGGGGACTCAGTCTAGGTGTAGCTACAGTTCCTCAAGTCTCAGCCAGGCTAGATTCTCTCAAGCACAACAGCAGTGTATAAAAAAAGGAATCTTCAGCCCCAGGGACAGTACCAAGGTTATTTTGCCAAGGTTGAAAGAGGAGATCAAGAGACACTGAGCTGTTAAAAGACAGGCATAAAATAAATTGATGTATTTGTACAGTGAGAGGAGGCAGCTTATGATATGGTAGTGAACAAAACAGCAAGGCAGGACATCTGATGGAGCAGCAGATACCATATGAGAGTTCTGTGAAAGCTGGAGCAGCAGTTCTGTGCTGCACAAAATTGAGGTCAGCAGCACATGTTTTGTAATCGGGGCTACCTGAATTTAAAACAGAAAACAGTCAAATCCTGTCATTGTTCCCTTTTTCAAAAATAAGCTTTTCTTCTTCCCATCCGCTTCGTCGCAGAGCTTCAGCAGCTTCTTGCACGCTGCCGCGGCCCTGTCTTCTGGCCGGGGCTCTGGAGCCTGCGAGGGCCGGGCCCAGGAGGCCTGTTCAACGCTTGTCCCCTCGCGGCGCCCTTGGCGATGGCTGCACTTCTGCTTCTCTCCTAATTCCTTGGATCCTTCCGAGCTAGTGTTTTATTTCTGTTTGAAGTGTAACTTGTCCCAGCTCCAGTTTGTAAAACGGTTGCTCATACTTGACGCAGCAAAACGTATTTGCCTGTTGCAAAGTGCCCTCGTCTGTGAAGCGTGGCACGCAACCATTAGTCATACTTCTAGGTTACTTCGGTATTAAAATAGCGCTTGAGAGTTTTCCTTAACTCAGAGTATCAATTCAGACTTTTTTCCCCCTCTTCTGAATGAAGGCATTATAAATTACATCAGGATGTGTTAACTGGGATGTTTGATTCAGGACAAGGGGTCAAGGGTGGAGAGCTTATTAGGCACCATGAGTTGTGCTTGGTTCCACTCTGCTCTTCCCCTATCCTTCCTGATGACCTCTTTAACCAGCTTTGTTTCTGTTTCTTCATGGCTCATCTCTCTACTACTTCCTTATAACTTCAAAGTCATATTATTAATACATCTGAGTAGAGCTGCTGCAGCATTCGCCTTGTGTTATATCACCCAGCTAACAGATGGGCGACTGCTGATGAAAGAGCTAAGAAGAGGGGAAGAAAGTTCTCCTCGTGTGCAGCCCAGGAACACGCTAGATCAGGACAGGTTATTTCAATAATCTTTCAAGTTAAAGGCACAATCTCCTTCCAGTGCTACGACTGGAAAAGGTGATAATCCAGCAGCAGGTCGTAGTGGGTTATCGGCAGCTGGGATGGTGGTTTCCGAAAGGTTACCATCCTAATCAGCCTCCTCGCTGTGGCTTTTCCAGTAGTGCTCCCCACTTGGGGTCAGGCCAATTCAAGCAAATTTAATGCACCGAATTGCAAAATTATTGGGATTGGGAGGGACCACTGGAGATTATCCATTCCAACTGCCAAATTGAGACAATGTAAGGCAGTAACTCAAGCAAACTGTTCAAGCTACCTCAACGAGGGTTGCAGAAAACAGAATAATATTGATTTGCTGCACATGGAAATATTGAGCATTAAGCACAGGATTTGAAGTCTTTTTTCACATTCAATTTATAGAGCATAAAGATAGCAGAGCAACTTCCAAAGTTAGGAGAAGAAAGAACAAAAATGAGTCAGTAAATATAGAAAGATGTAAGGTTTTTGAGACAAAATATTATAACAAACATGTAAATTGCTGTACTTCTTGGACTCACTCTACTGTAGACACATGTCTCTGACTCTTTAATTATATCGGTGCTGCTAAAACCAGACTTTTTCTCTTCCAGTTTTAACTAGAATGATTTCTGGTGAGGTGGGGGGTACACTGGAAGAGGTGGGGGGGAGGCCTTCTCTTAGATGAGCTTTGAAAGTTCACACATGATTCATTGCAGGAAGTTCTGGTCTGTTCAAGAAAAAAAAGTTACACTTGCAGCACTTTATGAATCATTAATTTACTGGAAATGTACTTTTTTCCCTGTACTGCCTGCTATTCCACCTCATATCAGAAAAGCCAAAGCACCCAAGCAACCTTTGAAAATCTATAATTGTATATATATATATATATATTTTTATTTTTTTGTGGGCACGGTGAAGGAAAAATAAAACCCTATATCCAAATTTAAGCTCTTCTCCAAAAAAACAAACAAACAATAAATAACTGTCAGTGATAATGATACCTTCAAATTAATAGTTATTATTGGAGATAGTTGTTTCTAAAATTCAGATTTATTCTTGTATTATTCAATACAATAATCTTGTTTTCCATTCTATTTCCATGCTTGTTTTCCATTTTAAATGAGGAAAGATATCTTAGTAGTTCAATGAAGTGATAAATGTATAGTGATTTACTGGAAAGCTATGTTAGGAGATATGAAAGAGCTAGTGCTGTTCTTGGCCTGTATGTTTGTATTCTTAGAATATTGGGAAATAGGCAACACAGTTCTGTGGAGGAGTATTTATCTTACTTCTTATTCTCATAAATATTTTGCGAAGTTTGTGAGCGTAGCCTTTTTATAAAGGCTATAGAATAAGCAAGCCAACAGGATGGTGGTTGATGGTTCTCTTGGCACTCAGTGAACACGAGCTCTGCTCTAGGCAAATTCATGCTCATAACATCTTTCAAATATACTTCTTCATTGCCACAGTGCAGCATGTCATCAAAGTCGATCTTTTGAGCAGAGGAGGAGGTTGGAATAAAGATGCTCTGTGCAATTAATCATCTTATATTGATACAGGATCTTTATTCTTACAAATGTGCTGGGGTATTTTTTTCTTGGTTTCTGATCAAGTAACTCTAATGAGTTTTGACAGAATGCTGTCTGCAATGTACACAGTTGTGCCACTTTGACATAACATACTCACCTGTGCATGAACGTGTGCACATCTCTCTGTTGCTATTAAACCTGAGAAGAATGAGAAAAACAACAGCCCATCCATCAGGTGACAAATTCTGCAAAGACTTGGGTAAATTATCATCATAGCAGTAACAAATGGCTGCAAAAATACCATATGACTCCTCTTCCTGCTTCCTTGGTGGGAACAGAGCTGATAGGGGAGGATTGGGCTGCAAACCAAGAAAACGAATAAACAAATCCCACTACCCTTGGAAACTTGGATTTGAGAAAATGCCATCAGGAAGCATGAAGTGTGGGAGCATGGAACAGAATTGTTTGGAAGGGAGAAGAAAGAAAACAAGAGAGGTAAACAAGAGAAACAAGGATGCAAAAATGGAGTGTTTTATATGACATGAGGCAGCAGTTGATTGAAACACTTTCTTACCAGTCTAGCTTGACTAAATTCCGTGGAGTTAAACTGGCAAAAACCCTGGTGATTTTAATGGAGTTGCCGTAGAATTAAGCGAGTCAAGCAATTTGGATAAGTGAGTTAAAAGCTTACTGACAAAAGCAATGTCCTAAAGGGAGCAAAAATTGCTCTCTGCAGGAAAAAAGTGTCAAATCATTTTTATTTGGTTTTGTGTTATCCTCCTTTAACATTCTGTATAGTAAAAATAGTAGGAGATAGTTTATTCTCTTGTTTCAAAGGATTTTATGTCTTAAAAGTCAGTGAACAGAATCCCACTGACTGCACCAGGCACAAGCCCAGACTCAAATAGGAGAGGGGAAGGAGAACAGATATTTTGCTCTACAAGTTACTGTGGGAACAAATCAGCAACCTGAGTCTGCTAAGACTGCTGCTGCTTTTCACTGCAGAAAGTGTCTTCTAAGACTCAGCAATACTTCATTGCTGCATCTCATTAATGGAATTATTACGATTTTACCCTTAATAGGATCACACAAATTCACGCCAAATTTCTGGGCTACATTGTACCTCTTTTCAGATGCTACCCATTCACTTTTATTTATATAGTATGTATAGTATTTAATATAAATGCAAGTTATAGTGGCTTAAATCTGGGTGTAAATCTTGGTGGGAGTAACTGGCTTATATGCTTTCTAGTTCAATATAACAGAGTGTAGGAAGAGTCTTTGGTATTGATGAGCACAGTCCAAGATGAGAAAGAACCTGACATGTTTTGCTACAGCGTTCCATAAAGCATTATATATCAGTCAAATAAAGCAAGGCAGTGCTATGCTGGACTATCTAGAGCTCAGGAAACAGGTGACTTTTCAGGAGTATAGTTTGGTTCTAGACACCTGTATCTTACTTAGTTCCCTCCAAGAGATGGAAACATTTTGTGACTCTTGCAGTGTGTGCATCGTGAGTCTAAAGAGTTAGCTACTGGCATAAAACAGGAGGTTGCCTTAGAACTAGATATGTTCTTAATCATTTCAGTAATTTCAATCAAATTGACAGGAAGTTTAGGATTCAAATCTTAATGCTATCCTGAAAATATGCAAATAAAAAACATGGCAGCTGATCTTGAAAAGTGAATCTTTATGTTGCCATCTTAATAACATATTTTCACATTTTTTATAATAGCAATGTTCATATTATGAACCTTAGAGATGAGCTCCATAGTTCCTGAGTAGAGAACAAGCTCTATAAAGATGGTCAGTAGCAATTCCTGCCTTCTATTTACAAATCACAAGAGCATTCACATAATGTGCTTTCTGCTTTGCACCTCTGCTGCAATTTGTAAAGATTTATTAACAACTTTCTATGGATGTGGAAATTCAGGAGCAAGGTGTGGTTTGTCTACACTTTTGCTGCAAGATGTGCCAGTTCCCTGTTAGTCACTCTACTGCGAGCGCAATTATGAGGAGGGGTAATGTGAGCAGGTTGGCCTTGCACGATTCCCATGGGACCACCCATTGGGAACAGAATTGCAACTTCCTGCCTGGATTTTTTGTCTTTCGGGACTTGAGCTATACTCTTATCCATGTTTTAATGTAGTTGTCTGTGGATGTTCTTTTCACCTTTCCATTATAGTTTTCTTGCTGGTGTCTAAATTATTAATTTTTTTTGAAGCAGTTTACTTTTTGATCTTATTCTCAAGTCCACTAATACTTGTCTTCTGTTTCTACTTAGTCCTTTTTTATTCTTTGTGATGTTTTCCTCACTTGATTCTATAATATATTTTGTACTGTCAACTTCCAACCGGTCCTTTTCCCTGAACTATTTGGTCCAGGTCAGTTTATCCTCCTGTATAATCTCTTACATTCGGTTCCCTCTGTTCCATGCTGCCGTAGTTGTTGATAGTCACGTTTTCTGTCATTCACTGTCCCTGGTGCACCGCTAGCGAGGCGTCTGGGATGGGTGCTGATTCCTGGGTTAGCTGTCCTGAGCTCAACTGAGCGTCATTTGCCAAGTGTAAGAATTTTTGGGAGATAAGCAGTTCTTCATATGCGATAGGCAGGGGGCAGCTGAACAATTAGCGCCAGGCTAGGAACTGGACACCTTGTCTAATGTCGCATGGAGAACAACGAGCAGGAGAGCAGGGACTCAGCCCTCTGGCTCGTTCCGCCGCCTCCTCCATGTGGCCCCTGCTCACAGGCCAATTCTCCTGCAGTGCATGAAGGCGAGTCCGAAGACTACTGCAGGACTGAAAGGTGTGGGGGGTTTTTTTCCTCCATTTTTTGGTCTGTTTTCCTCATCTTTTTTTCTACAAATACCTTTATTGAGAGACTGACTCTTCTCTTTGCATTTTATTTGCATTTACACAAATAAAATTAAAGCAGCTTCAGGCTTTTGGCTCTGGAAGATTCTGGGAACTTACTGCAGAGGACTCCCCAAAAATAAGGCATTTAATTTTATTCACTGTTTAGTTCTTGAGGTTGAGATGTTCTGGGTAGCACATCTAGCATATGGCTGGTTTGCTTTCTGTCTCTCTGGGCGTGTGCTCTCTCTCTTTTTTTTATTTTTCTCCCTTTGGTAAAAACTGTATCTCCAAGGAAGGACTATGGTAGATAAATGTTTTCATTGGGACTATCAAATTTCCTCAGTTAGGAAATCTAGCACTGCCAGCCCCAAATATTAGGAAATATGCCATTGTCAAAATTTAATATTGACTTAAAAATCAGGAGATGGTGATTTTTTTTGTCTCCTGGTATTGAAGGAAGAGAGAAATTTCCTTCTGTTTTCGAGAGCCCTGTTCAGCCAGAAGCTTATTTTAAATTAAAAAGAAGAGAAAGTCAAAATGTATTTAAATAGATGTCCCCTAACTGTTTACATAGCAGTTCCCTGTGACATCATATATAGTATACATAGTTTCAGGTAACAGTTTTAATTAAAAGATCTTTTAGCTTCCTTATGTGCTCTTCCACTTCACCTATTTCATTCTCAGTGATAGACTATTCTTCAAGCTGTATTTATTTTCTTTTACCAATGTTTGAACTTCTGCTGATAATTTTTTGTATTTGCTGTTCATTCTCTTTGCTTGTATTCTTTATCCTAATTTGTCTATTCATTTCCTCTACTCAATATTGGTCTTGTTTTTGAACTAGAATTTTTCTCATCTGGACTCTTATTTCTATTTTGTTTTCTTTTCTCTCTGTTAAGTGTTCAAATTGGCGTTGATGTCAGTGCCATTCAAATGTGTTTTGTTATGTAAAAGAAAAAAAGGTTAAAAATTGGAAAATGTCTGTCTTTGTTCAAGTAAAATTATCATTCTAAATTGAGTTTAAAATTAATGTCATTTTAAAGAAGAGGTGTTTGTGAATACTTTGTATTCTCTATGTCACTGTGTGCCTCATAACTTTTGGGTTGCTGGCAATTCAATCACATGTGACAGGTTAGCAGAAAATCCCAGAGCAGAGTTTGGGCAAGGTGTGTGATGAATGAGCTTCTGGCGTACGGGGCCGCGCTGGTCCCCGCGCGCGTGGCGCCCAGGCCCGCTGCGCGCGATGGGCGCCCCTCGCTCGTCGCAGCGGGTGCCCATGAGGCCGTGCGCGGTGAGCTCAGCTGCTCCCCCGGCCCCTTCAACGGGGAGCAGCGCCGGGACCGCGCGGTGCCGCGAGGGCCGCTCACCGGGCGCTCCTCTCCTGGGGCTTCCTCAGTGCCTGTTGTTAGTGGGCAGTGATGGCAGCACTCACATTCGCTTCTCATGAGAAGAAACTATTTTCCATCAGGACTGTGTGTCTACAGCTCGTTTGCCGCAATGCTCCTGAGTCGTGCGGTAGAAAATTTTTTCCTTCTAATACTATCATTTGCATCACTGTACCATCATTCTTGTCCATTACAAAACACAAGATTTGGTATTTTTCTGCATTTTTTTTTCTGTTAATTCACACTGATTTTTAGGCTTGCTTTCGCAGTTTCAAAACCAAAAGACAATTTCCACATAAATGTGGTCTGATGCTATTTGAGATAAAAGCGTAAGGTTTAATTTAGCAAAGAACTCAAGTTAAGTTCCTATAATGAATTTCAGGATAGAGATTTTACAGCATCACTAGCCTTCTGGATCGTATCAGCTGTTTTTGCTTAATTGTATGTCATGTAAAATCTTCTACAATATTGAATATATAGTTCTCTATATTTTGCCCTTCATTTTCTCACCTGTTTTTCAAAGGCAATTTGTTATTTGGTCCTCACTTCCATAAAATCTTTAATATACTTACCCTCACAACCATTTTCACAGCAAATGAAATCGTAATAGTTACATTTTACTTATTATAGAAATGTAGAAAACATGACTGGAAGAGATATTGAGAAGTTATTTAGTCCATCTCCCTGTGTTAAAGCAGGATTAGTTATGTCTGTGAAAATGTTGACAATTATTTGTCTAATTTGGCCTGTAAAATCTCTAGTAGTCGATATTGCAGAACCTCCCAAATCAATCTGTTCCATTGCTTAACTATCCTTATCCTAGGAACATTTTATGTGTAACCTAAATTTCCCCTGCTGCATTTTAGGCTTATTACTACTTGTTTTAGCTACCACTGTTGTTGAAGGCTGATTACTCACACGCCCCATGCAACCCAGTGCTTCGTGTTTGAACAGGGTCATCCTGTGTCTCCTTGGCCACCTCATCTTTAATCTAGGCAGCCCAGATGCTTTGGGTTGATTTCATGTGTCATGTTTTCTAGAGTCACGATCCTTGCTCTCCTCTGGATGCCCTTCAGCTTGTCTTTGCAAGCAGCCCATACAGTGGACCAGGCGAGGCTTTAACGATGCCAGGGGTGCTGAAAGCAGTATTTCAAGTGCTCTGTTTTTCAGTTGCTGTCTAAGCTGGTGTTTTGCAAATGCATAATGCAGTGGCTATTTCACAGTCAGATGTTCAGCTTGTGATATGACGTAACCACTGGGTCCTTCTTTTTCACACTGATGCAGAACCAACTTGTATTTGTTCAAAAGATAATTTCTGCCAAAATACAGGGTACTGCGCTTAATTAGATATGTTTTTTTTCGTATAATTTAGGGAGTTTCTCATTGTCTTCTGAATTACAGACTGTTTTGCTAGTATATTCTTGGTTCCTCTTCTGTTTGCTGATGGCTTTTAAGAGACCTACACCTTCTGTTCCATCAATTGCGTACTTAACAAAAATATCAAGCAGTATAATACCTGATACTGATCTGCTGAATGCTACTTCATGCACGACTTGTTTAATGTTATTCTCTAAGTATAGGATTTGAACCAGTTTTGTTGGTCCCACAGCTTCCTATTTCTGTAGCTTGCTCCTGAGATTGGCATGTGAGTTAGTGTTGCAAACCTTAATTAAGCAGGATGTAGTACCTGTCCTCTATACAGGTAGTCTGCTACTTGGTCGTAGAAGGAAATTAACTCTCAGAATCCCTTAAGCAGATCCTTTCTATATGCATGCTGCTTCCTCCTCCACTGAGAAACTTGCCCATTTTTTTCCCCGTGTAGTTTTTCAGAACCAACAACAACCCTCTATACTGAATTGATCATGGAAAATTATCATCATCACTTGTAATAGTTTAGTTTTAAGTACAGCTGATGAAATCATAGCTAGCTTTTTTTTGTGCCATCTGCAAAAGACAGAATATTTATTAGAAGGTTATATAAGTCTTGACAGTGTGAAAAAGCCACCGAGGTGTATGAGATCTGGTCTCTCTACGTCTTGTCTTTAGGTGTACGTGGTTCAGTAGCCCTTGAATGGTCATCTCGCTATATGATTTTTCAGCTGACACTTAGGAATCGAAGGTAGTTTTAAAATATCACTTGTTTTTTTTTTTTCAACTGGATGATGATATATAGGAGAGTTTTTCATTTTTCTTCCTCAATTGGGAATAAAACTTGTTTCCTTAGTACTCCAAAGGTTGCTTTCCGAAACTCACAGCTTCCTTCCATGTATTTGCAAGCTCAACTGTCCTCAAAGTGTAAACTAGTTGTGCAGGATTCCTTTTCCTTACAGAATATCTTATGATCTTACTTTTAAAAGAACAGCTTTATCCCAGCCTGTTTGTCTGGAGGAGAGAGATTTAATTTGAAGCCTAATAAAAGTTTTGTTAAGGAAAGGAAAAAGCTTTTGTAAGAGGTTTTCCCATCATGAGTTTTTTATTCTGTTTCCATACTTTATTATAAATATTTGGAAGGTTCACTGATTCTTAGAATGTTTCATTTTATAGAGGGAATGAAAAGAAAATGAATGAATAAATTTATTGACAATTTTTCCAGCTACAGAACTTGGTGTGGGTTTGAGAGATTGCTTCAGTATCTTGATATCTAGTTTGTTTGTTCCCTTTTAACTTCTGAACTCTTGGGTCTTGTAATAAAGGTTTTGCAGGAACATGTATTGTTTGGTTCTTTATTCATAGAGCAGTCTCACAATTAACAAATTAACTCTGAAAAATTGAGGCAGTGCTTGTTTATTTCTTTTTTAAAAGATAGATTTATTCATTATACATTTTGCTGGCCTTGTTCATCGAGTTGTTTGCTTAGCAGAAGATACTTAGAAATATTTTTGTTTATTATGTGGAAATCTGGTGGTGTGAGTGTGAAGAAGCAGTGTAATCCTGTCTGTGGGACTTAAATAAGCTGTATTGTTCAATCATATACAAAAAATAATACATAATTATGACAGCCTTGCTTTTATAAGCAAGGTACACAATTTTCCTTGATTTTTCCAAATATATCTGTCTTTCACAGGTTCTGTTAACATTTTCAGCTTGCTCTAGAGAACTAATTGTATATGGATTAAAAATATTAGCATTTTGTTGTTGTTATTGTTGGGCAATGTAATTCTTAAAGGCTAGAATAAACAGCTGGGGTTTGGGATTTATGCCTGCAGCAAACCTGTCTGATTCCAAAACCCTGGAGGATCAGTTGTCTAAAATATGAAGATGATGATAACTTGGTATTATACCAATCCTTGAAATAATTGACACATGGAGAGTAGAAGGGGAGCTTGTAGACTTAAAGTATTCATGTGCAAAAAGAGAACGAGGCTTTCTTTCTCTACCTTGTGCTACTCATCATTGCTGAGGTCACATTGTCAAGGTGGCCCAAGAATGAGCAGAATGGTAGCGTGCCAAGGCATGGAGCCTTAGGGCTGTAGCTTGAGTTTTCACGTCCAGATGAGGTTGACTCATCGCTGTCCCGTAGCTGGCATGAGTGTGCCAGTTGACTGCCAGCGATGCTTGTCCAACGGTGAGTGTGGTTGCCCGTATTTCATCCAGGTTGTAGCCAACCACTGCTCAAACCCAAGTGATGCAGAGCATCATTGGTGTGTGTAGGAGGTAGAACAAAAATGGTGAGCTGTGGATCAACTGAGGTGATACCCAGGGAAATGCCGTTCCCTGTCATTTTGGCAGAAAGGACAATGGCACAAGGCACATCCTCTTAGAAAATAGGACATCTTGAGAGAGAGGCAGTTCAGCAAACACCAGACAGAACACAAACCAGTCTAGAATTAGTATGCTATTGAATCTTTATGCTAGCCATTTATAGGTAGTTCATACAGCAATTTCATGGTAGTGTCGATCTTTACTGTTTCCATCTCAAATTCACTTTATTAGGGAACAGAAGATATAACTTATTTTTTAGGAGAATCCCTCATTAGTGACAAACAGTTTGTCCTAATATTTGTGGTTAGACTTAAAATTATTATGACAGTAGGCAATATTTATCGAAGATAATGTAGTGTAAATGCACCTTTAGTGTATTAAAGGTTTGAGCACACACTGAAATATTTAAAATGTGAGAAATACAATAACTGAAAATGTTAATCAACTCTAGTTGTAAATGAGCCAGAGCATTGTATTTATGCCTTAGAAAAATTTTTGTTTCACTGTAATTTATTTCCCTCCTTTGCAAGGAATAACTTTGTTCTTGCTATACATGTGAAGAACTGAGAAATCAAAAGTCCCATTCTCTGATAATAAGACAATTCAACTAAAGAAGAAAAAGAAATATATCTTCCAAACTTTTTGAATAATTCTTACAAACTGCAAAGTTCTGGGAATGCCAAAAAAAAAAAAAAAGTGTAGTATATTGAGTGGAAGGGCATTGTGCAGAACGGCATGAGCTTTGAGAGTCATTTAAATGAGGTTAATGTATTAGTGGTTAGAACAGCATGTGCAAGTTGTTTGCTGTCGCCTATTGCATTCCAAGGGAATTCTCCTGATGAACATAGCTGAGGAGGTATTTGGGCCAGTGTTCACAATTTTTATAACTGAAGTGTAAGTTCTTCCTGAATGCAGTGACAAATAATTCATAATGCCCTTGTCAAGTTGCTGGAACCAGGTACTTATGTATTGAAATGGGTAGTCACAAATGTAATCACAAAAATTGAACAATTGTTTTAAGTACCAGGAGAGTCATAACTACATAACTATCAGGCAAAAAGTATTTGAATCACCACCACTTTGATTTGGGAAGGAAAAAAAAAAAAAAAAAGGGCAAATTTACCATGATGCCTGGGCTTGCAGGGATGTCCTTATTATCATTTGCAGAATCATTCATGAGATACATGAGCACATTTTTGATCTGATAATAGTAAAAAAGAGCCAAAAGTAAACTTATCTTGAAGCCTGAATTTTAACTTTTGTTCTCATTAAGCGCAGGTTGAATAGAATCTGTCTGTGTCAGTAGATCAATGCAGTCACAGCTGGCTAATTGGCTCAGCAGCACAGGGATGGCACAGGGCAACAAACTCCTCCATCCCCAGTTGTTTGCCCTGCAGAGAGAGAAGACAGAGCAGGAGACAGGTGGAATACATGTTGTAACTAGGACAACCATCATTCTTATCCCCTAAAGTTCTTTTTTTTTAATATATATATTTTTTGTTTGTTTCTATCTGCTGTTAGGGGAGGTACCACAGGAG
Organism: Tinamus guttatus; assembly: GCF_000705375.1. Next base: position 172,913 of record NW_010588202.1, on the reverse strand, counting down.
GTAAAGGTGAGAGGGAAAAATGTCACAGGTAGCATATATCTTTTGTAGGATATTTCTGTGGCATTTGTGGAAAAGGGGAAGGATTCTTACTGTAGTTTCACACCTGGAGGTGCTTGAGGAACAGTCAGTGCTGTGTTATTCATCTGGCCATCCCTCTGGGAGAGCAACTCCTATTTTAGGTGCTGCTTTCTTTTCTGTTTGAACCAAGAAAAATTGAACATGTTGATCTCACCAAAGTATCCCCAGAATTGCTTTTGATACTTTGATTTTAATGAAGGTAAGACTGCCTTTGTTTTGTTTTTCTCATAAATATCATCTTGGGAGATAGAAATATGCAAAAAATGCATCATTATGTTTATTAAAACCAGTATTTAAAGCAATAAATAGATTGTTGTTGAAAATTTGACAATAAGCAAAATTATCTGATTTTACCAATAGCCTCTAAAAAGGAAACACGTGATTATAGTGAGAAAACATATGATCACTTAAGAGTATGAGTGGATGCTTGCATAAAAATTTTAGATTTATTTCAATCGATTTTGCACATGTCTGTTAACTGCTTTTAAGAAGAATGTTAGAAGAGGAAGTATTTCAAAAATGGTAGGAAGATACATTTACATATAAAATATCTGTCGACAAGTGAATACTTTGAGAATGATGTCACAAGTGCAATCTGTGTTTTTGTGCAAGTTACGGACCTATAATCTTTGAATAGAAACAATAGTGCATATTTCTTCCATCACCATTAATAACTGGCCTACACAATGTCAACAGCGTGTAATCAGTAACATAATTTATCATAGATTTAAATTAGATGCCCTAAGTTGTTCATCAGTTAATTTTGAGCAATAACGCTCCTGAAAATTTACGTCATTGGTGGGTAGCTTATGATTGCAACTGGAGGGGAAATGACTGAGTGAGGTTGCCTCTGGCTGGGTTATTGGCTGAGCTCTTGTCGTAACCAAGCACATGAATTTGTTTGCTGTTGGAATTTGGGAGCGTGTTTCAGGTGTCAGCTCTGTTACCTTTTCAAGAGACTGCGAGAGCAACCACATCTTAGCCCTGCTGCCAGTGACCAGGTAAATTAAATGATCAGGAAGGAAAACAGCTCTGTGCTATTTGCATTCTGAGTGTGTACAAAACCCTCCGCTTTGCTTTTGGTACACAAATAGCAGTTCAGGAAAGAAAGATCACAGTTACACTTGGAAAGGATCTATTGAGTATTTTATTTTTCTCATCCTTTGTGAGGGTTGGATTCCACAGCTGCAGCCTCGGCGATTTCTTTCTTTTTCTCTATGATTTTTAGAATAAAATGCAGGGATACTTAGTACAGCCCCCACTTTTGTGGGTGCCAAGCCTCGCTCACCAGTAGTATCTTAGCATTTACTTATTTTCCTTCCTCTATATGGATATGTTGACATGCGAAATGAAAGGGTAGAAATCCCACAGAATTTTATGTTTTAGGGCCGAGCCTTTTGAGAGCTCCAAGGTACCCTGAGTGCTTTATGATTACATTTACTGACAGCATGACAACATACACTTCAGTGTATTCAAGGGAAAACATAATCAGGTAGCCAAAGGAGAACAATTATCTTTCATACTAATTGGCAAGTTCCTTTTAACCTTTAATTAACTGTGAATTTTCAATAGATCTGAATAGTCTTGTTAGGCTTCTTGCTGGTAGAAGGTCATGGAAATATCTTTTCTCCTGATTGCACAGATGCAGTATAAATAAAATATAGGTGCATATACACTGTATAAGGTCGTAATCCTCATTTGCACTTTGAAGCGCATAGAGTATGAAAATCTTATGCTCCTGAAAGGACTGGTGCTGCTAGGAGTTTTTACTTCTAGCTTCAAAAGAAAATTCAAATAGATTTTGCATTCTCGGTTTGTTTCTCTTGGCACATTTTTGATACAATCAGCAGCCGTTACTTGAAAGGCTCAGCCCTGATTAGCATAGAGCCTAATATGCCTTCTTTAGAAGCCGTCCTAGAGAATATTCCCCATAGAGCAGAGGTTAAGATGCACAGAAGAAACAAAACACTGTTCTCCGGAGTGCTCAGTTATTCAGCGTTTGGGAGGCTGCTGCCTTTAAGATGTGCTGTTCCCTTTTGGTGGATGGTCTATTATAGGAAATAAAGGCTACATTTTCAAAACATTTCACTCATGTTATCTTTGCAAACAGATAATTGAGAATGCCACATGTTCACGTGTATTTGCCAAAAGAACTGGGTATTATATAGGTATAAATTTAACATTTAGGCATATCCTGCCTGGGAAAGGGTTTTGGACAAATACGGTCTGGATCAAACACCACTGTTTAATTGCACCACATTTTGCAGGTGTATAGGCAGCAATAGCCTGTTCCAGTTGTATGGGTAACATTGATTTGTTTCCAGGTTAAATAAAAAGGTAGCAAAACAATAGACATGATACATGGGGTGAGTTGCGTTTTGTTTGAGTCAAAAGTTATGGGGGAATCTGCTGCCTTCCCTAAGGGTTATTCAGTCTTCAGGACATGTCTTGCCTGTGATCCTTTTTTTTTTTTTTTTTTTTTTTTTCCTTTTTTTAATACTGTATGTGTTTTTTTTTTTTTAATGACATTCTCATAATGCAACTGACTGCATTATAAATGTCTTTGTTGCTACATACAAATCCAGGTGAAAGTGATTTTTTTGTGAACTTACAAGCCTTTTTGCTATATGCAATTGTCTTACCTCTTGCCAACTATGTGTCACTAGTGTCTCTTGTCAATGACTGAATAAAATGAGGATTGAATAAAGTCCCTGTAGAGGTTACACCCATTACCCACAGGAGAAAGAAAGCCCCAATGGAAGCATTTGATGCATTTTATCTTAATGTACTCTAACAAATGGTTAGGAAGATCCCCAAGCCAATGGTCAAGCAGTTCTGAGTGCCCTCTCAGCAGAGACCACAGATCTGGTAACAACAGAGCTTGCCTGTCTTCCAGGGGCACCAACATACTTTATATTAAATGTATTTATTATCTCCACTTGACCGAGGTGACACTCAGCTGCAATGCAAGATGTGCCAATTTGAGGATTCTAGTTCAAATGAAATAATAATACTTTGAAAACTTGACTATTTATTATATAGTTCTTAGGGTTAAAGCTGTAATACATTCTTATTGGCTATAGTCTTAGCTTTAAAATGGTTTAAGCCCAGCACTTGAACTTGCCTGTACAACATAAGAAATACGCTTAAAACACAGCAAATATTCTAATACTGTCGCTGTGCTACTTCTTCATTTCTTAATACTATAAATTTGAAAGGCAGCCTGTCTCCTATTTCTTTGGAATCAGGGTTGTTATTGGAGACTATTTTGTCTACTGAGTGCTAAATGGCCAAGTCAAGGTCTTCTGTGCAATTTTCTCTGTATTAGACCTGTTAAAATGAGCCTGCTCCATCTCTTGCTGCTTGCCCTCTTCTCCGCTCCAGCAGCCTTCCGCAAGAGGAATAGATGTGAAGTAATCCCACTGGGGACATGTGGTGGGTTATAAGGAAAAGAGTGTTTCTCCTGTTACACAATGATTCACACATTACAAAATTATTTACTGAGTTAATTAGATGACTTATGCATACATGAAAAAACTATGCCATGCAAATAGTTTCTTGGCAGGAGGGGATATGGCAGGAATGGTCATTCCCACCGGAGCCTTGGAGAGGGGGCACTAAGACATTTTCAGAAATCAGTAAATTGGATTTCTTAAACTTTTTTTGAAATGACAGGCCGGACCATTTTGCCTGTATTCACATTGATGAATGTCTTTTGCTATAAGCAGTTCTGCTGAAAAAATGAGATTATTCACTTAGGCGAAAAGTGTCTTAAATGTGCCAGGTAGGCAGACAAAAAGGAAGAATATGTTACCACCTAGCAGCATTGTTGTGCAATTTTTCCTTTGAAAAGAGGCTAAGATGGTTTAGGACTCTGCCTAGTACATTATAGCCAATAGGATGCTCGTTATCTGTAATTGCACTTCTTTTTCAAACAATAGCTTTTCAAGGAGAATACAGAGATAGTGAAAAGAGTATTCTTGCCTTAATTGCTGCAGATAGCATGTAGGCAGATTGTGGCAGAGATTCAGAGGATCTCTTGTTTTGCTGCAAGGCCTCTGCATTGGCCTGGAGGGACAATATTTACCTAACCTCTGCCGAAGCTTCTGGGGAGCTACTAATTTTATGGCTTTGTTGCATTTGAAAAGCTCAAATAATAGACATGCTCATTTTTCCCTAGGTGTTTAGCAAAGCAGGACTGCCTGTAAGATGTAAATTCAGTCACTTTTAAGAATAGTAGTGTCTGCCCTGTATTAATTTCTCCCAAGGAATTACAGCGTAGGGACCGAAAGGGACCAAAAAGCTCTGTTGCTGATAGTAACTGTGTTCTGGGCTCCTTCGAGAACTATCTCATTTGTCACCTAGAGTAGTGATATTGTTCCATTTTACTTGGCAAAAATTAAGTCACCATTTTTATTTGCTTCCCAAAATGAACTTAAGTGGGATAAAGAAAACATTCTTTTACCTGAAAGATAATTAAACTGTTAGAGCGTTCTCTGTCAAGTGCTGATGAGCCGAGGGTCGAGAGCGTTGCTGTGGCATCAGTCAAACCAAGACTTGCTCTGAATGCCTGGCATGGGGTGAGAAGAAAAGGCAGCTGGAAGCTCCCTCTTTCTGTGTGCTGCATGAAGGTTCATACGCTGGAGGAAGTCAAACCTTTTGCGCATCTTTAGATGCTCTGGACTAGCACTGTGTGTGTACTCCCTCACGGTTAATAGAATTGTCTCTTTTTCGTAAGATTATCAGAGTCATGAGGTAGGATCCCATAATCAGGGGATAAATGGTCTGAGTATTGGAAGGGGGAGCAGGGGCGGTTCATCACCCACCTTCCAATTCTCTAGTGTTTTCTAACAAAAGCTTTGCAGTCTCTGTCTGTCCTGGTTCAGGGAGGTGGAAGTACCTGTGCACACCTTGGGAGCCGTACCCAAAATATTAAGTCAGCAACGTAGCAGATAACTGACTTCTGTCAAGGATGTCAGATATTATTTAAGATATATCTCCTGCCACTTGTGTAGCAATGAGAAAGCAGATCAGATCTTTCCTCTGTTTGCCTTACTCTCCTATAAACTGATCAAAAGTTTCAGTGAACCTACGGAAAATCTTCCATTATTTGAAGAAAAAAAAAAAAAAAGGAATATGACACATGTACACATGTGGCTGCTAGTTGTAGTGTAGGAACAGATCATGGTGAGTGCAGAGGGCACACTGAATGGCAAAATTTGTAAGAAGCCCAAACAAGATTACTTCTGAAGGAACATAACTGCCAGGGCTTTCCTGCTCCTCCTGGGAGGCACGTTAACACTTGGAGCATCCTCAGCAAAAATCCACATGGAGCGTAAGAACATTTTTTCACCTTCAGCTTGTTTTCCTTTGGGCTTAGCTTTCTGTATTTCTTTCTCAAGAGATAGCACTTAAAAAGGAAAACTACTAGGAAAATCAAGGAAAACTCCATAAGCCGAGTAGGATGCAGCACAAAGTAAACAATAGGACAAAATTTAATAGTTGGTTGTATAACACCTGCTTAGGAAAAAGAAAAGAGAAAGCCTATGCTCAGAAATGAGAAACCATTTTTAATCTTGCTTCATCTTTCCCTTTAAGATGAGTGATTGTACTTCTGCTTCAGAAAGCATCAAACACCAGGTCAAAAAACACCAGGTGGTTGCTTTTGCTTTTGTTCTAGCCTATGTTTAAGAGTTTGAGTGTTGTGAACTAATCGAGTGATCATTAAAGCTGTTTTCTTTGCGTGTTACTCTAAAAGACTGACTGAGAGTGGGGCAAAATGCAGGTGCCAGCTGAAAATTAATGAATTATAAGGATTGGCAGTGATGGTTTGTGAAGCATCATTTGCTGGTTATAGCTATGTTAATCTACTTCGTTACAGCCTCCTTTCTTTGTTTCTTTTACAAGGAGGTTTGTAACACTTCCTTAATTTTCTTTAGAAGAAGCCTGCTGGTGTTACTAAAGTAGTTTTTCTCTTGAAGGAAAAGATCATCTGAAGATGATAATGTATCATTTCCTGTGAAAATTATTTGTTTTAGTCAAGTACAATTTCAAAATCCTGTATGTGTATATGTTTCTATTATGTGAAAGGAAAACAAGACCACTTTCCACTGTCACCCAAATGTGGCATGGCCAGTCAAATCTAGTATCTTTCCATATTTGTATTCCTTAGTTTCAGCTGGAGAAAGCTGCTGGGTAACCATTTCAGACCTTGGAAATCATTACTTGAGACAGAAATATGCTTCTATGTTATATTGCTGGTACTGTACAGGACTTAACTTAGCTGGGAGTACATCAGTGCAGACCCCTTCCTAGAGGAGGGCATGAGCAGGGTTGCATAAACACCCTCTGAATTCGTGTCCCCCTCTAATGGGGCTGCTCCAGCTCTAGCCCAGGTGCCCAAGACCCTTTTAAAAAGGTGCCAAGTTACTACTGCATTTTGGGTGTTTTACTAGCTGCTTCTCAAGTACACTGCTGTATAAAAAACCTCATCTCTTTCTTTATTATTGTCTCCCCTGATGCTTTAAACCATAATTACCTTCTTTTTCTTTATGCTTTTAAGTATTAGAAGCAGTTGTCAGAAGTCAAACTTGGCAGACAGTCACTGATAGACGTTTTTGCTCAAGTTGAACATCATACTCACACCAGGATAAACTAAAATCGAGAAATGTGGCATGCAGGAAGACCTTCATATGGTAAATTTGTGATAAATATGAACTGGTTGTTTACGGGGCGGGGGGGAATATATTTGGAGGAGATTGGTTGTGACTTTATATTTGAAGGTTCTGTGAAATTTTTGTAGATTCCAAGGTTGACAGAAATGTCACCCAAGTCTGCAAGTGGAACTTTCTCCCTTCCACAGACAATGAGGAATTGTAGAAAAACAGATGAATGATTCTTGTGCTTTCATTGCATGTTCATCTCCAGGACTTTGACTCCTATCTCTGTGGGAAAATACTCATTTAAAAATAGAACTGAAGGATTAGTGCAGATAACCAGGAAATGAGCTAAGTATATTTTATAACGAATACCTGCTATAACCAATAATCTTTATTACACACAGCAGAGAATTAGCATCTTAGATGAAAGAGGTGAATAAAGGTTCCTGTGTGCGAGCAGATGTCTTCACTTGTCTTGACTATCTTCGGTCAGATATAGGTATTTAATCCAGCTGCATGCTCTTCTGTATTTTAATTCTAAATTGCCTTTCTTGTTCTCTGGGGCAACGGATATTAGGTCACTGTACAATGTTGTTTTCAGACTGACTAATTAATAGTCACAGATGGTTTCAGAATTTTGAGATTGTGCAATTTGGCTATGCTCTCTAAATGCTCTCTCTCACTTGGCATTCATTGTTTAGGATAGCCAGAAATTTGTTTTGCTTTTCCTTTTAGCTCTCACACCTCAAAGGTGTGGCAAGTTATTTGTCAAAAGAGCACAAGATTGAAATACCTGTCTTGACTATATAAACTGGATCAGACACAGAGTATTTCCATTTAATTTCACTTCCCATTTATCTTTTTCACCCAGTAAGCACACTGAGCAGTGTTTTTTATGAAGTCAGCGTAGACTTGCCATATGTTTTTCCATGGTTAAATTTTCGCAGCATCTAAGTCACTTAGAATATTCACATTATCTTCAGGCCAACCAGGACCTCACTTGACTGTTCACCTTTGCCCAGTCCTGTGTCCATCTCATTGAAATCAGAGTATGGTTTTCATCTTGAATTTCTGTTCAGGACACTTAGCGTGAGGACATAGTTTATTCCATCTTCTCAGAGATGTCAGAAACCTTATGATTTGCTAACTTAATGCATAAACTGATGAGAAAGTCTCCCAGTATCACTTTGTTCCAACCAGCTTGATATCCTGTGTTACATTTGAAGACGCTATTCTGTTCCCTTCTTTAGGTTTGTCTTCAGGTTCTTCTCTTTACATTTTGAGGAAGGCCCAGCCTGTTCTCCACTGCATCACCATCTCATGTGTTTCATTTTCTTTCCCCCAGGGAGCCCTGGGAGGATCCTGTTGACTTAGTTTCTCAGACATCTCTTTGGCCTCTCATCTCTCAGGCAGGTCCCTGGTGATCATATCTTTAGGTTTCCGCAGTCTCACCTTGTGGACTTTGGACCCCAGCAGCTGGAGAACCCCAAGGATGAATCCTGCTATTGATAGACCTTTCCTTACCCATGGGGTGTCTTTGCTGTGACCCTTCTTTTGCTCCTCAGCCAGAACACTTCTGGCAATGTGTGTAACAAATTACCCCCGAACAGAGCAGGCATTTCCTGCAGGCACTGCTGCACACCTCCGTCTCACCTCTGCACAACGCCCGGGGGTGGCAGAACATTGGAAGAGTTCAGAAGATGACTTTGAATAGAAAACAAAGAAAAATGTGACTTTGGATGTTGAAAATCTGTTCAGATTTTGCTTTTCATATTTTATTCCTTCTTATCCGTGGACAATTTTGAATATCACATGGGACACTTTATCTTGCAATGTTTTTTTCAAAGCCATTAGCAGCAAAATTTGATGGATGATTTGATCATCTCAACTATGCTGCTTGTGAGAAGAGGGTGTTACTCATATCTTTGCTGATATCTTGTTGACCTAATGCTATTTATCTAATTACTTTAAATTATTTTTCCCTCTCCCACCATTAATTTAGACTGTGAACTCTTTGATGTTGGACCTGCCTGTCTGTCTGTTTGTATAATGCCTAGCAGAAAGAGGCCATTATATTATTATCTAGGCAAGAGAGAGATGAAAATAATAATAATAGAGCCTCAGCTGGCTTGCCCAGAGAGTTGAAAGCTGTGAACAAATTTCTCTTCAACAACTGCTTTGCAAGCATCATATACTTTCAAAAAGTTTAAATCGGGTTAAGATAGGGTAGAAAGTTTGGGGGTTTTGTATGCCATCTTTCTTCTGTAATTGTGAATTATGAATGCTTTGTTAGGAAGAATAAGCTTCCAAATTTTATAAATGAAAGAATCTTCAGCTGAGTTGCCAAAAAAACCCTTCAACTGTATAGAGTCATACAAAGGGAAGGAAAAGAAAATCCAGAGGCAGGAGACCATGCTACTGCACAGTCTTTGAACATATAATAATGCTAGTGCCAGACTTCCCTAGGTCCAAGAGCCAAATTGGCACGTTCTGTAATCCTCCCCTTTCCTCGTGTTGCACTGGAAAGTCAGAAAAGAAAAAAGAAAAAAGAAAAAAAAATAGAATGAGTGGAAAGTGATGATTTATCTCTGGAGATGCTTGATGCCAATATCCAAAAGAAGGATGAGGAGGATGCAAGAGTAAGGGAAAACAGTAGAAGAAAAAGGAAAGGGGACTAGAAAAGCGAGTGAAAAAGGAAAATAGAGAGGAGAAAAAAAATGCAAAAGGTGCCTAGGGAGCAAGGGCGTATGAGAAAGAGGAAATAGAAAAGAAGATTTACTGTGGAAGTAATAGTTCAAGTCAAAGGTTTGTCATCAGTTCCAACTGTGCATAAAAATTGCATCTTGTCGCAGAGTCATTTTCCCTCCTGAGTATCCAAATACTTGTACAGAGGCAAAGCTCCCCTTGACAGAACTTCCCCATTGGCTCATAATAACTGGTGTTCTAAGCAGAAGACTTGTTTTTTTCCATAAAGCATCTGTCATTAGGATGCTTTACCAAGTATTTTGCATAGTTTAGTGGATCAAGATGAACAAGTAAAATGCATGTAGACCCCCCAATAATAATAATAATAATAAAGTCTCACCCTTGGAGGAAAAAAATAAAGGTTGTGGGTATCTAAATATGATGGCCAAGACCAAAGGAGCCTCGTGTGATGATGAACTGTCCCATGGCCTGTGACTGCTTAAATAGGCTACAGCTAGATAACGTCACCTTAGTGCAAAGCCTATCTTCTAGTGCAGCATGGGAAAACCCTATGTAAGAACAAACATCCTGTATATTACTGCTTCTTTACCTCCTAGGAGTAGAACTGGTGTTGAGGAGGTAGAGTATGAGCATGGAGAAACCTCCTGTAATCCTGTAATTTCTGCTTTTAGTCACTGCTTGGAATATGAGTAATAAATTGACCAAGCACTTATCTTTTTTTTTTTTTTTTTTTTTTTTTTTTTCCTGAGTTGTCAAAGCTTGCTTCTGAAGAAAATGAAATAGTTCCATTATCTACCCACCTATAAGCAGGGAAAATGTCATTTGTGCTTTTCTCGAAAAGTAAAATATTATGCTTCAAAATGTAAGGCAATTTGTGTTCCCCGCCGAATGAAATTGTTAGATTCCAGGCATTCTCATTCTCTTCATTCACAGCAACTCTGTAGTTGAGTGTCTCTTTTTTAGTTGAAGCCTAGTGGCCTTCTGCTGTGTACATGTAACAACTGTCTGTACACAAAAGCATGAAAGATTTTATAGGGCTTCAGGAAATGAGAGACCAAGCTGACATTTCGTATTTGCATGTATATAAGCAATCTATGTAATGTAGATATGTATGTATATACAAAATACACACGCAAAAAAACCCACACATAGATCATTCTGGTTCTTCGTTGAAGGAAATATTTCCACCACAAAAGGCCAGAAGAAAAACAATTTTTTTCTGCTGCTAAACCTTAATCATTTGTAACTTGAAAGTGAGGATTTTTAAGAGAGTGAGACTTTTCTTTGAATGTTGTTATTTAGTCAAAATTTATCTCTTATTAATAAGGAGAAAGATGAAGATTTTGACCTAAGTGATCAAGTTTATGTATCAATGGGAAATTGTGTTCACCACCTATATACCAGTATTTGTTGCCTTGTTTGGATTGTGCTGTAGGTCAGAATGTATCTAACTTGAAGTGATTTCAAGATTTATAGCTATTTACTTTGAGAGAAAAAGCTTCATGGAGTTGTTAGGAACAAAAGGACAGCAGAGCTATATAATATATGGTGATCTGGTAGTGATGGAATTTAGCGGGAACCTGAGCTTGGAGAAGTATGACTTGTCTGGAGGGCCGTAAGCTTTGCTCTTGGAAATGGCTGTTTATTTTATCAAATTAACTTTTGGTAAGTGCTTAGAAATTGATTTGTTTAGTGGCAAGGGATTAATTCTTCTTTTGGTAGCAGGAAACGGAAAATGTATATCCAGAACCTTTGACTAAAATGAATAAAAGGGATCAAAAATTTGAAGTACAATTAAGACAGATGCAAGAGTGCTTGGAAACTGTGTTCAAAATAAATGCTTTCTGAAGTGCGTGATACGTTTGCTTCCTTGCCTATTAGAAGGAGGTCACAACTGCCTTTCCTCCTGCATTTCTTTGCTCATTGGCAAAATTCAGGAGGTTTATAGGAATGATAAAGACTAGTTCTCATTGAAAGTTTTTCTTATTTGCTGTAAAATATGTTATACAAGGTCAGGAACAGGAATTAGTGCAGAATGACTGTACAAGTTGTTTTGAATGCCACGTAGTTCCAGGAAAAATCTGGGTCCTTAATTAAGACTGTACTTTTTTTCTAATCTGAAGAAGATCCCACCATGTCCTCTGCTCTGTGTTAGATGGGATGTGGCAGCGCTCTTAGTGCTCTGCTGCATTACCATCCCTTTTATGAAATTTCTGTTCAACAATCACTTCACTGTGATATTTTATTCTCTTTTGAAATCAAAGTTTTAATTCTGGGCAGGTAGCTGTAATTTGAATAGAGGAGAAGGGACAGAAAAAATCCTCAGTAGTTAGAGGTTTTCTGCCACTGTTCCATTTGACAAGGGAGCTCTTTACAGGTGATGGAAATAGTTCACTCGGCACAGGAAATTTGTAATATTCCTGTCGCTTTCTGCATGCAGATGACAAGCTGCTGCCAGCTGTACAGCATCGTTTTCTGCAGCTTCAGGGACTTTAGAGATTTCCATCCGTTCAAATTGGTCCAAACCACTGAACTATTCCCATCTCCTGCATTTGTAGAGCCAAACCAATTTGCCCTTATCACAACGGAGTTGCCGAAGGCTTTGTGAATTACAAGCTGTTTCTCATGTTTATTGATGGACTGATATTTGGGAAAGGACCAAAATAATAATAATAATAAAGTACTGTTCCTTTCTGCTGGAAGTGAGTTTTCTTTTTCTTCCTTTTTTTTTTTTTTCTTCTCCCCTTCTTATTCTTCCTTTCCATTTTGGGGGTTGGTAGGCCTATAAGGGGACATGCAGAGCTCACTTTCTAAATATGAGACCTCTGGGAGAGGAAACTGAAGTAATTGAATGGGATTAGACAAGCCAGAAGAACAAAGTCACATTCCATGAGGTTTTTCCAGCACTGAGTACATGAATTGTAATTATTTAAGGATTAGTGCAAGTCTAAGATGTGGTCCACTCTGAATACTCCTCGCCATACATAAACAAAAGCAAGATGTAATATATGCTATTTAAGCTCCTTTTTATCTATAATAGATTTCTTTTAGAGCTGCAAAAACTTTAAAAAAATCCTGCATGGTGAGTAAGCATTCTTATTGTTTTCCAATAGAGAATTAAACCCTTTAAGCTTTAATTCTAAAGAGAGCTTAATTAAAGATACTCTTTCTTTAAATTATGTCCACCTTCATTCTGGTGGCTTTTTTGGAAGTGTATCACAGAAGTGAGGAATATTTTCAAATGACAGGTTCGTCAGTTTTTTAAAGTATTTTTGGTATCCATATTTTTATGGTTTCTGATGTCTCCACGCTTCACAATTATACTTACTTTTGGCCATATCTTTAAGGGGGTAGTTTGAATAATTGTCTAGTAGTTTGATTTAATGTATCTGCAGTGACCACATGAGGATTATAGCCCAGAGTTCATTTTGAGAGGCCTTGAAAAAAATATTTGCATGAATGTTTTTCTACTTGTATCTCCCAGTGTGTTGTAAAGATAACTTAGGCTATATTATCTGGTGATATTGCACATATCAGAAAAATCATGTTTTGCACAATAATCTGTAGTTTATTGGTGATTTTTGGGGGAATCATGAAGTAGCATAGTGGGAGATGAATAAGGTGGTTGTTCTGGCTGTGATTCCTTGCTTCTATCTCATTTTGGAGAGTATTTAGAAATAGTTTTCTATCTTCAGGATTGGATTAGTTTTATTTCCAGAAGGCTTGCTCTTGCTTCTTTTCCATATCCTTGATTTAATAAAGCTTTTTGTTGTTGTTGTTTTGGTTTCTCCCCCTATCCCTATCACGAGATAAGTGAAATAAAGGCTAGATTAACCACCAGGTGACAGCATTATGGATTCTCTGAGGATATCAGGGATTTACTGTTTAAATATAAGCAAGACATTCATCTTCTCTCAATTCACTCATGCTCTATTCCTGGGTAAAAAAGAATCTACCATTCTAACCTTTATTCATTTTGTTTGGAAAAGGTTGGATATCAGATCATGGAGAATGTCATTGGTCTTAAAATGTGTTATTCTCTTGATGAGGTAGTGTGAGCCAAACCCTCTCCACAGCTTTTCTTGCCTGTGCCTGTTCAATGGGTAGGAAAACAGCAAGGCCAACAGGAACTGGTAAATTCCCTCGTACGGCAGAGGCACGAGACCATCAGCGGGATCGCGCGCATCTTTGTGAGCTCTTTACAGATGGAGCGTGCCTGGGAGTTTCCCTGTTGGCTTGGTTGCCTGATAAAACTGGGTGAGATTTAACAGGGATATTGTGCGCCTCAGCCACGTAATGAGATTTTTTTTTTTTTTTCCCAGTAATCGGATGATAGAAGGAAATTACTGAAACACTTAACTTGTCAGGGAAAAAAAATAAGATTCCTCTCATTCACCAAATGCTGCCATCCTTTTCCTTGAGGAAGGTTTTTATTGTTGTCTTACTCTGCTGCCCAGACTGTTTTCAGGCAGTCAGACAAGGCTGAACAGTAACATAGCTGCTCTGTGCATGGAGCCAGTTAGCGCTTTGTCAAAGGTATTTGAAAGACGGAAGTTTTCTTTATATTGGGGGATAATTATGAAATTTTAAAATAATAAGGTTTTTGACAGCTTGTTTGTTTGTTTTTATTTTTTTCTTTCTTTCAGAAATCCATATTTCTTACTATTTCATGTGAAAATATTTCCTCAGGGGACAGATAATTGCTTCCTGAAAATGCTCTTTTAAACAATCCAATGTAGTCGTGAACCAAATTCTGTGAATTGTGGCATTTGCAGCTATTGGCACTTCATTAGCTTGTGCCCCAATACAGCGGAAATCACTGGGTTCTGCTGTGGGGTTGTTGCGTGTGAACAGCTCTTTCCAGGTGATCGGACACTTGCATTAGAAGATGAAAAGTGTCTTCCCGAGAAGCACGGTCTTTCATGAGCCCCTAGGGACCCCAGTGCATTAATCGCGTCAGGGACAAGGGGGAAGGTCTTGGCGAGGAGCGGAGGGTGGGCGCGAGGCCACCTCCTTGCCCTTGGAGCATGGGTTCCCTGTGCCAAGCTGCAGGGAACGCCCGGTGTTCGCTGATAGACTGATAGGTCAGGTAGGTTTGACTTCTTACAGTAGGAAAAAGACCCAAAATAAACAACATTCATGCTGGGAAGGGGGAAATTGCAAACAAAAATAATTCCAAGTGATATGAGATAGGCTTCATCTCAGTGCATAGCTCACAGGCAAGCCAAGCCAAAGCTCCAAAGAGGCAGGATTTGCTATTGTAATGCTGTCAGGAAGGGCATTTCTGTAGACTGAAGCCAGGGTAATTGCCTGCCTGTGCTTAGAGCTGGGCACTACCCAGTGTGTTGTATTAGCAACATGAAAAATATTAACACAGTGTTACAACCTTTCATTTGTGATCTTTGGTGCCACTTGTGATGAGCAAAGGTCTAAGGCACTAAAACTTTTCACCAACTCTGCTTTGATCAAGGGATGTTTCTACTGTCTATATGTATCAGACTTTTGCTATAATTGGCCCTACCAATTCTGTTCACACTTCAACTGTGCAGAATATGTAGCACATCGGTAACAGGCTGTCTTGTGTTGATAACAAGCTTTTTAATAAATCACTCATCCTTCCTATAAAAATAAGACTTTCTGCAGTATTTTCTTCTCAAAAGTTAAGGGAAAAATAATTCTGCCACCAGTATTGTCATTTTCTTGTCTATTATTTCATTTTTGCTCTTTTCTGGCATGACATGATGTTTTTTTTTTTCCCCTCTCTCCCTACTTGGTGTACCTATGTTGCCCCAAAAGCCGGAGGACAGATTTGGCTGGAGGACAGGGAAGGAGGGGCAAGAATGTGCAGAAGTGACCAGGGGAGGTAGAGCTGCAATCAAAGCAATGCTGGGCAAGGAAGAGCAGGAGCGGGCTTTTTATTTTTTTAATTCTCTGACATATATGATATGTGGTTTTGTTTTTTCTTTTTTCTTTTTTTTTCTTTTTTTTTTTTTTTTAAAGATGGGAATGAGCTGTTGAAAGTTGTCAAGTTCCTTCTATTGATTACCTAACCTTTTAGTATTTAATACAGCAAATTAGTAGAAAGGAGTGAATCTGGTATTTGTCATTAATACAAAGATGTATTAATATCAGCATGGTTCGTCCACAGAAATAACGCAGCAGAAATACCAATTCCCCTACTTGATCACATTATTATACTAATATTTTCAAATTCTTACATAGATGTGACATGTTTAATTTAATTAAAAGCAGATTCATTTCGTATTGAAAAGAATCACAGTAAAAGATTTAAAATCATTGTGAGGCTTTCATTCAGTTCATTGGGTTTTTGGTCCAGGCTGACACACTGGGCTCTCTAGGAAGCCTGCTGTAAAGACTGCAAAGGTGGGCAGCACTATCTTTGGTAGCGTGGACAGCTCCCTTCTCCCAGCATTTCATTGCCTTAGTGTCCCGAGAAACAGGGCTGATAGCAATGTTGCCACCCCTTTCCCAAGGAGAAGATTATCCCTATCTAAAATGTTTTATTGACCATGACAGAACTGACAAGTGATCACTTTGATCAACCAGTTTGTGAATTTTTCTTCAAGTTCATATCCCAGCACTTTTTAAGCCAGTCACCAAGGAGAAGCTAAGCTCACTTGCTGCGTGAGTTAAGCTCGCGTTGCATGTGCAGTGCCTCAGTGTGTCATACCGAGGCTTCTGTAGTCAGAAATACGTCTCCGTATTCCCCCTCCATATTTTAATTAATAATAAAATGTTTTTATGGACAATCTATGCAATCGCATAAGCCTTGGAGCATCCGGATGAGGAAGGTTTTGAAGGTTCAAATTGGTACATCTGGCACTTTCTTCAGGCTATGAGCCAGGTTTTCAAAGGTAGATGGTGGGCAATAGGGTTTTGGAAGTGTTACAGGCACATAAACTCAGTGGCAGAGCCTTTAAAAAATCCCCTTAGGCACTCTTTACCTGCTTAAAGGTCATTGAGAGTCTAGCTTTAGAATATATGGGCCCTGAATATATTCTTTATCTGTCTCTTTTCCTTTCCAATTACCTTTTCCATATCTTAGTAGCTCTAGAGTTACACAGAGAGCTTAGATCTTTATGTGGAAAAATCAGTAAACCGCTTTCAGTGCAGTTTGAAAAATGATGGATCGATGATATAATTTAAGATGGCATGCTAGCCTAATGGTGAAGGGCTTGATTCTTTTGCTGTTTAAGGATGCACTTTAAGCATCCTAAGTGCAATTTAATGGCCAGAGGAGCTCAGCTTAAGCTGATATTTCAGAAACTATTAATAAAAGAGTACCAGTCTCCCCGTATTGAATGTATTTTTCCTTCAGTTACAAAGCTATGAATAAAAAGTTTCAGGAGCTCTCTGTTTTCAGAAGCAGATTAAAACTGTAAAAGGAAATGATAAAATTTAATAAATTGGGATTCAGGGTACATACAGTACATGGGAACTTATCTCAGTCTTCAATTTTCATTTAAATTATACTTGTAACAAAATTTTACAAACTGAACTGTAAGCTTTTATGGAAACAAATAAGATCCCCCAAGTTCCCCAGGAAATTTGAACTTGAACAGCTGAGACAGCATAACTTCCTTTACCAAGCTTGGTGGTTTCAAAGTTTGTCGAATTTAGATTGGATACCGCTTGCTCCACCAAGATCTCTTGAGCTATTAATGCTAAAGATGGTGCTGAGGCTGACATCATCTATGAGGGTCCCAGTAATACCATGTTTCAGCTGCGTCTATGAATGAAGTGCCCAAATGTTGCAGTCTCATACAGAAGACTCAACTCCATATTGTTTTGAACTACCCCTTGCATGTTAGCACTTACTGGAAACGGAACCAAAAGGTTTTTTTTTATTCTGAACCAGTGTTTATCTTCTTTGTACAAGGACATATTTGCTAGCATCTCCTGTCGAGCAGCACCTTTATCTTGTTCAGAATGTACCATATGTGCATTTTATTTGTGCACAGCGTACCTTTTACGAAGAGTTGCTCCTGCTTTGTCTTCTGTAAATATGTCTGAACCTTTCCCAATTAAAAATTCCATTGCTTTCCCCATTATGCTTATAATCAACTACCTTTTCTCGTATTGAAAAGGATGTAAAGCTTTCTCTCCTATCATTTTTTCTCAAATGCAAATAGCCATTTCCTTATGTCTCACAGAAGAGTTGTTGCCCAGAATCCATATAAAAAGAACACAGGAAACACAAGAGTGTAATACCTCTTTCTGAGGCTGCCTTTGAAGAAATTGTTTTATTCCTGCAGCACTGCCTTGATTAGATATCGCTTGTCAGACAGGTGTAATGATGGATCCAACTCTAAAATACAAAAACTGTGTTTCTAAATTTTGTGGTATATCCACCCCCTGCTCTTCTCTGTAGAGTACTGTCAGACACATTGAATTTCCTATTATAACAGTTGAAAGCATCCTTATTCTTCTTTATTATTTTAGTTTGCAGATTTTTTTTTTTAAATACTAACCTGCAGTAGCCTATAGAAGATATGATCTGCCTTTGTGAATGAAGGGACTGAACAGTAAGATTCCTAAATGGGCAACCTGTAATTCAGTCTGACTGACATCAAATCTTACCCGACTGTTGCTTTTTAAGAAATATGCTGCTCTCAAAAGTAATGTAATTAATGGATGATAGGAATAAGGCTGTAATATTTAGTTTGGTTGCAATAACAAAGCATATTTGAGAAACATTTACTAGAGCTCAAAGAAGATGGATCAAAATCAATATTGCATGTTGCCTACATAGCTGTTTCATTCTCCAATTGCCAACAAGCCATAAATTGGTGCTAGAATTAGAATTTTGACATACCATTAATCAGAGGAACAAATATGAAACAGCTTGATGAACCATTGGTATAAGAAACACAATTTCAAATAAAAAGTCATCCCATATGTGTCATTTCTTACAGGGGCTTTATACAATTCAGTAAATTGTGTCATAAATTTTGGCAAAAAGGACACTAGGGCTGTCAGCTTAATTTTTTTAAGGGAAAAGCTCTAAAAGATTAGTTGCACGTCACACAGAACAATCCTGCTTTTATGTGGATTTAAATATTTTTTGCAGCGAGGAGGCGAGGAAGGCTCCAGGTTGGTGTCTTTCAGCTGACTCTGTTTGACGTCTCTGTTGAGCGCAGCTGTGTGAGCAGGGCCTTGCTTCCTCCTGACAGTGCCCATGGCCATCCCTTTGTTCAGCCAGCATGTTAATGGACTCATATCAGTAATGAATTTGGTTCACTGAAGACGAACAGGAGTTTTGCTGTCAGCTTCCCCAGAGGCAAGGTTGGGCTCATTGCTTGATGGCAGTCACATCTCAGCACAGAGGTCCTCAGAGGTTGTGCCAATGCTCTTTTTTAAGAGAGGAAAAGAAGTTGTCCCTTGGTTGGTGTAATTAATCAATTTCCTTGTGTTTTGCCCCCCGATTGGTGCTGCGTTCTTCTCAGCCCTTGTCACATCTTTTACAGTTTGCACATCCCTACGCTACTTAGTAATGAGCACTATGGTTTAACTACACAGTGTTGCAGTGGACGAGCCATGTTGGCACCCACTACGGAAAGAGAGAGGATGAAGCTTCCCGGGGAAGGGGCCAGCAGGTTTTGAGAGCGGAGCCTTGCGTCCTCTGCTGCCCTGTGGTGGGTCCCACCGCGTGGTTGTCCTCGCAGAGCGGCAGCTCCACGAGGCGTCGCAGCTTTCTCGCCTCCTCCCCTGTTGCAGAGGCAGCAGCTACTGCCCAAACGCGGGACTTTGATCCGCAGGAGGTGACAAGGGGGATGGTGATGGCCAGATTGACCTCAAAGCGGTGCATTGGCCCTGTGTTAGGCTTTGTTTATACCAGGGGGGAATATCATAGTTCATACATATATACACACACATACAGAAGAAAGGAAAGCTGGTAGTGGAGGCTCATTTTATTTAATTTTTTGGTATGGTGCCGGGTAAGTTCTCATTGCTGGCAGAGTAAGTTGCAGGTTACTTGGAGCCGCAGCGCTTTTAGGTTAATTGCAGACGTTTTGCCTGTGTTGGTGGCAGTCGTGGGGCGCAGTACAGATGGTGGAAAGATCAAGTCTCTCAGTGCAAAGATCTCCGTTGCCCAGGGAGAGGGATTGCCTGGCGCGGTGTCCCGGCGGTGCCTCCCTCCGTGCCTCCAGCATGTACCTGGGCATGTCATCTGGATTAGGGAAATGCTCTGTACGCACTTGCGGCCTGATTTACAGGCATGCTGAGCACTTAACGCACGCCAATTGAATATAAAATCAGGGCGTTAAGTAATTAAGGAGTTGTCATAAATTCAGAGTAAGTACTTGTTACTGCCTGTGTTCTACAACACCATATGTACCAAAAATCTCCCCCTCCCAGAATCTCGGTCTTGTTCTGCATTTGCCTCCAAGTGCCAGGGCGAGTGCTCGTGCAGCCGTGCGGGTGCTCACAGGCCGTGAGTGCTTTGCTAGAGCTGCCTGAGCAACTCAGAGGTGCTGCAAACATATGTGTGTGGTCCAGCAGAACCTGCCTGGACCTGATAAATCAATATTTAGCAATATTTAGGTGTCTCTTGTAGAGCTTCTTTCAATTAGTGGAGCAATATTCTTGTAAAGTTAAGAGTCAGAATTCACCTTTTGGCTGATCTTTAGTCGCCAATTTTCTTGTATCTCATGTTTCACAAACTGGCTATGTGCTCGCAGACACTTCTAGGGGGAAAAGCAGAAGTGTGAGAGCCAGGCAATGCTGTGAATCTTCTCAGTGTATCAGTTTGAGAAACACCTGTATTAATCAGTTCTGAACAGATCTGGTGTGAAAATGGTCAAGGTGCTCAGAGTTTAGATTTCTTATACAGAAAAAGTGTTGGTTTCTAAAAGAAAAACCTGTGACGGTTTAGTTTGTGGATTAATACGGAGAATTCTTGCTAATGGCAGAGTCCGAATATTGCCAGATTCAGAAAGGTGAGGGGGACATCAGGGATTAAAAGAGATGTAGGTGACACAGTAATAACTACTATGGTTGAAATAAATCCATGTTGAATGAATCTCTTACTGTTGAAACACATGTGTAGAAAGTGTTGTCTAAACTGGAATGCACCAATTTTGTTTTCATAATAAAATGCTTCCAGGACAGATTTTGGAAGTGGTTTTAACAGGTGGTTAATTGTGCCTGAGTTAGGCTTTGTGGTGACTCCATGTGAACAGATCAGGAAAGAGCAAATCTGACCTGTTCTGGGTGCGTGGAGCTCTGTCTCTGAGGGAAGGAAATGTAGACTTCATTGACACTAATAAGAAAGGAACCAGCAGGAAAAAAAATCCCAGGGACAGGGAGCTGGTTCTGGAGAAGTTTCTTTCTGTCTCATACATTTTACAGGTGTTCAGAATGCATGGTAACATTTTTATTATTATTATAAATCATCTGAAAAAATTTATTTCAGCACTTTATTACTTTTTGCATCCTTTTGTAATCAAGAACTTAAGACTGTTTGTTAGAATAAAAACAAAACCAGAGCTGCTTCACAAGCAAGCAACCTTCCTCGGATTTAGCATTTGCTGTTTTTCCCCCTTTTCTATTGGCCTCTCCAATGAATTTTGCTTTTAAGATGTTGGAGGATTAATCCAGCATATCTCTCTAGCTTTGCCCTCTGTGATCTCACAGGATAAACTTAGAATTAATTCCTCATACCTTTTCTGATGGAGGAGATAAGCCTTTAGATAAAATGTTATTTCACTTGCTGTCTTATCCGGATGTTTGAGCTGCCAGTTAAATTGTAAATTAAAGGCTCAAAACTCTGGATTAGGGACTCTGGCTTCATTATTAATGAAAAATATGCCCTTTTCACAGTTTGTCATTTTTCTGTCTTCCCACAAACTCTCAAAAAAAAAAAGGTAAATCTTTTCCACTCCCCCATTTAAACAAAACAAAGTCACAGTGATACTATCTTCCCTTTAGAGGACTAAGCTGCTACCATAAATAATGGATTTGCACCTATTCTGTCCCCTTGAATGGCCAGTCCATGGAAATGTGAAGCTACTTCCGAAAGACACTTCTTCCTCTGGAATAAAGACAAGCCTGAATCAGTCTCCCTTCGTTATATTAGTTTGCAGACTTGGGGACCCAATTAATAAGTGATAAAAACTGCTATTGCTATTGCCCTCTGTGTACAGCCTGGCATTTTTACCATTACCTTTGCCTCCTTTCTCACAGTTACACAGTGAGGGATTTATCTCAGTAGTTGCATCATATTTTTAAATTAAGTCAATTAAATGATCGGTTAGAAATTGATGACACTATTTAAAAGCTTTCTGTTTTATGGTGCCTTCTTGTAAGGATGGCCCTTCTTCATGGAGTGCTCCCTGCAGTGACACTTCTGTTTCGGTGTAAGATCTTACGGATTAGGTACTCGGATGCTTACGTGCTCTAGGTGCCCCTGCTTGAGCAGGGGGTTGGACTGATCTCTAGAGGTCCCTTCCAACCTTAACTGTTCTGTGCTGCAAATCTTTTAAGAGCAATCAGTTATTTGTAACCCATATCTTTTTTATGGTATTATTATCTGTACATGGTGTATTTGAGTGAAAATGCATGTGTAAATTAAAAAAAAACATCCTAAATGGAACATTTTGCTAGCATTTTGCAGTTTTCAATTTTGTTTAATCCGCATGGGCTTAGGCCGACCTGGTCGCTGTGTGTAAGTGTGGATATATGGAGATTCCCCGGGGCAGAAGGTGCGCAGAGCTCCGGCCACCTCCCTGCAGGTCACTGGGCTGGGTGCCTCGTGTCACCTTGCAGCCCTCAGCCTCGGGAAGCAGCTCCGTCACCTGCTGCTTTGGTACGTCCCACAGGTAGTTGTGTTTTTATGTGCCTTATGTGGTAAGTGACCTTGCAGATCTCTCCGCATTGTCACCGTTGGCCACGTAATAAGAGCTGGCCTCGCTTCCAGACTGGAATTGCTCTCGGTAAAGTGTTTTAGGGCCCCTTGGAATGGAAAGCATAGCAGTATGTATATTATTAATGACAGCATGAGTACTTTATAATAGTGTATATGGCATATTGATGAATGTAACATGAACTGCATTATCAGTAAAGAGCTATGAAAAGAGTATGAGATTGACAGGATAAAAACAAAAAGAAAATAAACCTCATCTGTCAAACAGAGACTTTCACAGCATTTCTCTGCCTTTTGTTACACAACACAAGCTTGTTACACAAGCCTTGGGCCAGAGGGACTGTGGTGAGAAAGGTCAAAGATCCTTTATTTGTTGCACAGTGCAAAAAGAGGGAGATGTTGTCTCTTTTCTGCAGAAAATGGGAGTGCTGGAAGTTAAAATATTCAGTAGTGATTGCAGGAATGTTCTTAAGGATGTTCTGTTTTGAGAAGCTGTCAGAGAAAACATGTTCAAAGTACTAGGACTTTCTCAAACAGTTTATCTTTGTTGGAAAGTAGAGTGGTTCTACTGTGGTTGGGCGACCTACCTTCTGTCCATCACTAGCCAACGTTCAGTGTCTAATGATTATCCCTCCCTGTTCCATTTTAAAACCAGCCCAAGTACACTCCACAAACTTTTGTAAAGCTCTAAAGAAGACTATTGTTACTAAACGTTGTTGATTTTAGAGTTTTTATCTTCAATTGTCACTGAATAGGTGCTGAGTGATCACTCAGCAGTCACTGCTGCCGGGGAAGGTCTTTGAGATGCTTCTGTAGACTCCAGCTCTCAGGTTTCCTTTTTCCCAGGTTTGCCTCTTTTCCCTGAGTTTTAAGACAAGAGACTCTCTTGTTAAGTAGTCCATATAAGTGAGTTGCATGGAATTTGCAACTCAGTTCTGACATGCAAATCAGCTTCTGACATGATTTCTTCTTTTTTGATTATCGTACCTTACAAAGCATCAAGAAATCATCCTGAGAGCAGCTTACAAACTTTTTAATTAAGGAAATTCTAAGTTACTATTTCTAAATGTTCTCAGAAGTACAGCCAGATACTCTGAGCAGAATAAGGGCTAGTGAGAAGTGCAAACTGTTGAGTATTTTTCATTATGTTTTTTCCTAAGATTCCTGAGCTTCCACAAACACATATCCTTTCTGCACAAAAGCAGCTTGAAGCAGTACGCAAGAATCTCTACAAGACACAGCAAGCAGTGTCCACGCAGGTTTGGAATTTTTTTCTTCATTTTAAGATTTTATGTCATGTACAGCAGACAGCAGCTTTCAACATGTTTTTTGTCATCTCAGTTTTCTGGTTTTGTTCCAGTAGCTGTAATTTACACAACAAGGGGCATATCTTATTTATTTTACTCACCACCAAGATAGAAGGAAACTTTGTGATCAGACTGCATCTAACAGTGAGATGCCTTGGGTTTGTTGCCAGAGTTCTTTGTCAAAGATGTTCTTTTTCTTTTAAAGTAAAAATAGGTAGGATAACTAAATAAAACAGCAGTGTACATCCCTGGGGGAAGTGTGAGTTGCTTCAGAATGAGCAAAAGCAATATACTTAGGACCAAATCCTGCCAATTTTTGTTTCTACTCTATTAAAATTGCTGCATTGTGATTAGGAAGGAAATAATGATTTATATAGAACTGAAAAAGATAATATTGTGTTAATTAGTCCCCCGTGTTACTATTGCTATTGTAAAAAATGCAGCAGTCTGCTCACTAGAGATTCAAACTTTGATCGCAAGAGCTCTGTCCGTTCCTCTGAAATATTCCGTCCGCAGCCCTGCCAGGTGGGAAGTCTTCACCCCGCGGCCCCACACGACACGCGGCTCCCTGCCAGGCCCGGCCTAGCCCGGCCGCTCCGGCCTGGCCGCAGGCTTGTCCCGCAGAGCCGCTGCTTGGCTGGTCGTTAATGAACAATTGGATTTCTTTTTTAAAGGATGTACTGGTGCAAAAAATACCATCATAAATCATTAAGAACAGCCTGTGATTCTGTAAGACTATTAAAATTTCAAAATGAGAAGGCAGGAGAGAATCTAGCAGAAAAGCAATGGACGAAATTCTCACACAGAATGGCCAGGCCCTTTTCGGTTGGGTATGGCCCAACTCCATCGATCACGAAGTCTAGTTTGTGTCAGTGTTTAAGTGCATTACTCCTTCAATGTTTTATTTTCTTAAATGGCTATTGCTTACTAGGTTGTCAGTTAACATTCTATTAACTTAAGGAATGATCTCATTGATCATATAATTGATAGACATAATACAAGTCATATATTGACATACCTCTGCTGGCAAAATAAAGACCTAAGTTTCTGGATTCCGGAGTAACCTGACATGGGGAACAAGATCTAACTCTTTGGCATGTCTGTGTGGGGAATATAGAGCAGCAAAGCATATGTGTGAGGGAGGGATTTTTCACTGTGTATTGCTGTAGAAGAGGTTGGAAAAAAATGTTGCAAACTCAGTGTTCCTGCATGCACTCCTCTGTCCTTCCTTCCCTCCCCTAGGCCAAATCTTTTCTTTTTTTTTCTTTTGATAGTAAGTGCTTCCCAGGGAACTCTACATGTGAAGCACATTGTAGCTAGCTGTATCTTCTCTTTATAGGCAGTTACTTTACTGCGTGAAGACTGGAATCAAGTGCAACTGTACAAACACATATGAGAAACATGAGGCCCTAAGTCCATGCTGTACAGCTCCTGTGCAGTGAGCAGAGCTGTGCAGTGCCACTGTCCTACTGCCATGCTGTAAAAGCATCCTTGGCAGAGATGCTGGGGTGATGATGAAGGAGCAGTCTGCTTCTGTGCTCCCTTCCCATGTTCTGCATCTTCTTAAGCAGCAAAGAGCGAGCTCCAGCTCCAGTTTGCTGGGGAAAAAAATGCATATATATAATGGCTAGAGCTGCAAAGAAAATTGATGTTCCCAAAGTAGCCTCTGAGGCTGCAGAATCTTTATAAAGGATGGAAGAGAAAATCCAACCTCATCAGTCAACGTCATTTGTATAACACAGGAGAAATTCCTGCCCCTTCCAGCCAGGAGGATGCACCAGTACAGTTGGTTCCACTTCAGGCTTGCAGCTGCCTGATTATTTTTTCTCTTCTAGAAGGTTTCCCAAAAGGGCTGGGTATGGGACAGACACTGTCATTCTGGGCAGAGGGTTAGTGGACACTTCTGAGCACACCAACGCCTCAGTCCTCCCGTGCTCCAGAACCCTGAGCAGAACTGGGAAAAAGGCACCTTTCCTTCTTTCAGATGAATCCATGACATCTGTCTGGATGAGGAGATCTTAAAGCAAGCAAAAGACCTGTTGCCTACTTGCTTAACTGTGAAGTCTACCAAAAGAGACAAATGCTGTTGTTTGTATATAGCTGCATGCACTAAAAATACTCTTAAATATTCTTTGAAGCTAATTGCACACATCTGTAAAAAATGCCTCTGTGGAAAATGTGGATGAAAAGTAGAACAATCATTATTTATCTAAAATAAATATAAAACCTTTTCTTGAAAGGAAAATGATAAGTAATTTCTGTTTCAATTTCAACATCAGAAAATTAAAACTTGTACTTTAAAAATGAACTTTAGAAATGACTTTAAAATGAACTTTGGATGAAAACAATTGAAAGACTTCTATTGTTTCTAATGGGTTTTGGGCCAGGACGGGAAAAAAAAGATAAATTATGAACGTCCGTCCTTATTCTTTCTCTAGGAACTCAGCAGATCTTATCGTCAGAGTGTAAATCTCAAGTGAACAGCTTGCTGCAGCGTTTATTTATCACCTCCCAAAGTTCACTCTAGTTCTTGGGGGAATCGGTTTAATTATGACAGTAAAAGCTGTTCTAGATTTTTGCATTCGGTGATGAGCAGGTAGACTGCTGTAACCACAGCGTGCGCGGCGCGCGCCCGGTCTCGGCTTGCCTTGTTTGCCACGGGGCTCTTTGCAAGCGCTTGGGTTGCGGCCGTGGCTCGTGGCCTCCTGAAGCCGTGTTGGGACGCTGGAAGCCCCTGGGGAGCGTGCTGGCCCGGTACCCTTCTTGCAGTCTTCCTAATGCTAAGAAAACACCTGGCATCAGCCCTAGGTAGTGAGAACAGGGTTTTCCAGTGTCATCCATGAGCACACGTGAGGATTCACTATTGCTGTCCTGCTCCACAGTGTGGATGGCTCATGACACAGCGGCAGCCGGGCAAGGGCTGCCAGCTGCACTTGGAGCGGTGGCTCTTCTACAGCTCCTATTTCTTTAACTAGTGGGAGATTTTTTTTCCTCCTGGCTAAATTCACTGCATTGTGGCAAACACAGACAGGTTATCTCTTCACGCCGCAAAGCCTGGTGCTTGCGGACAGGCTCTCGCGCGCAGCAGGACGGAGCGCGCGGGACGGCCGCGGGTCGCGGGAGCGCGTGCAGCGGGAGCAGGGCTGGCAGGGGAGTCTGCAGGAAAGATGTGCAGGAGGCTTTTATTCTGACTTTAATAACACTGGGGACATCGGAACTTCACTCCTAATTGAAGTTCCCTTTTCTGCAGGATTTCAAAGAGAGATTACTAGATGGCTGTGAAAAAATGATTGTCTAACTGTCAAATACCATGGACCACCTTGATTTTGTTGCTGCCAGGTCATCCAAAAATGCCAGCTCTCTATAAAAGAATCAATCCCCTGAAAGCACTAGAGGTCTGTTAATAGATTCCCCCCCTGCCCCGCCTTGTGAAATGGGATTGGTTTTCTCCTGGTGTAAGAGCAGCTTCCTCACGGATCTCTGGCTATCTCGCTGATAAAATGAGCGCCTAACTAGCTCACCAAAAGGAAAAGAAATACAGCAGTATATGAAGATGAAGGATTTCAGAATTAAAATCCCCATCAAATCATCTTACAAACCACAACACATTTTCTTAAGCTGGAGCTGGTGAACTGGTAATCTCATACAAGAGAAAATCTTGGCCGCATCCCATTGCGTTTTCCGGGTGTGCTAGAGAGAGGCCAGAGAAAACATTTTATTTGTAACTAATCACAAAGGTCATTAAATCTGCTGCTCCATATAGACATGAATATATATATGTATGTATATATAAAAATGTATGCATGTAAAACATACTGTATATATACATAATAATGCAGTATAATAGTGTATATATACATAACTATATATAAAATATATAATTATATATTTATGTATACATGTGTATGTAAATGTATATCTCTTGTCTGCATAGTTGAGGTGCAAATTAAATTCTGTGGTGGCTGAGCATTTGCAAAATTTCTTGGTGTGAGATTGCTAAGGTTCATGCTGACAGAATGTCTGCAGTTAAAATGTAAGGGATATGTAACAGATCAGACAGCAGTTATAATCATTTTGGGAAACACATCAGAAATGTAAGTTAGTTCATCTAAAATTGTTATATTTTAGCCATAAAATGTTTTTTTTTTAGTTTCCACAAGGGAGCTCAGAAGTATATGTTTTGTGAAGGAAAGACTGAAACAAATAAAATAACTTGTACCTGTTATCTTTGCATCTTCCTTTATGAAAATTAATCAGCATTTCTAGATAACCACTAAATTAAATGGCATTTCAACTTTCCCGTTGTATTTGACATATGGATCTCATCAACTCCAATCTTTCATAAGCATATATGGATTTATATAGTTATAACTTTTTTTTGACATTTTTGTGATTTCAATCATGGCGTGGAAACTTAAAATAGGATGTGTTGCTTATCATGGCTTTGTGCTCAAATGAGGGGCAGGAGCTTCCAGTGTCCCTTGGGAGATGCTGACCTCATTTTACTGCTGTTTGAAATGCCTGTTCTGCTCTGGGAGTAATCCGTGGGCTCCCTGGATGGAACGTGAGGCGCAGGTGGAGCGGGCCCGTGGTTGCCTGCACGATTCCTTCTGGCCTCTCTGCAAACCTGCGCCCCGTTTCTAGTGGTGTGGGGAGATCCTACTGAAGTCCTCTTGGATTTGCTGTATGACTGCAGGTCACGGCTGCGTGTCCCTGCAGCTCTGAAAAGTTTGTCCATGAGTATGTGGGTCAGTGTGCCTCCAAAGTGCAAACTGTCAGAGTGGAAAGTGGAACCAGAATTCTGTTCAGCAAGTTTGGTACTGAAAAGTTTGAGTCATTTTCACCTCTTTTTTTTTTTTTTTTTTAATATGTTGAATTCCCCCAGGCCCGTTTCAAACCACTTATTGAAGATAACTGTTGCTACTGCCTTGTTCCCGTGAAGTGATTTTTAGGTGTCGCAGGCTGTCTATTAAACAATATCGTTTTCATTATGGTGGTGTTAGAAATGCAGATCCTTAGAGGGCAATGTAAATTGAAGTATTGACTCTTGCTTGGCATTCCCCGACTATCCAAATATCAATAAGAGCCCTATGTAAGGGTCTGGTAGTAGTGTGCTGATGTAGTTGATGTCAATCATAATTTTAGAGTTTTCCTTAATTAAGTTTGATTTTGGCTGTGCATTATACATCTGTTATTAGATAAATCATAAGGAGCACAATTAAGCCTAAAAATGTGTTTGGTGGGGATCACATGTTGCTAATTTAGAAAGGCGTAAAAAATGCGCACTTGAATTAGGATTTCCAGAAAGCACAACTGATGAGGCTGTGATCTTATGAGTGATTAGTATGTGCAGTTTGGAATCACATCGCCTCCTGTTAACCCCCACTTCAGCTGCCAGTGATCCATGTGAAATGATGATCTGTAGCTTAATCAAAACTCAAGAAGGCTTAGCACTGGTATAACTGATCCGTGTAAATGATACATTTCGGGTATCTACAAAATACTGTTGGATACCTTGGTGTCTTAAACTGCTTATGGGCCTGCCTTGACTAAGCAGCGGGTGCGCACGGCGCTCCGCATTGCCCAGGCAGTCCTCAGCATCCAGGTTTCTCAACACGGGCAGTGCGGCTTTTCCCTCGCCTGGCAGCATAGCACTGTTCAGGTTTTTTTTCTGTTTTTTTTTTTTTTTTTCCAAATTATCTAGACTGCATACAGTCTCGATAAAGCACAATATCCTTTTTAAGTGAAGAAAAATGTTGGAGAGAGGCAAGCCCTGAAGAGCCTTACAGTGCTGCTTATGCCTACCACAGCCTTTGGTGAATAGGAAGTAGCTGCCGGAGACTCAGCCATGCATGCTCGACCCCGTTTTATTTAGATCAACTTTCCCTTTTGGTTACTCCCTTAGGCAAAAAGCATCACACTTCCAGCATCCAGTGAGACAGAGGGCTTTATAGTCAAGCTATGTGCATCAAGCTAGGTCTCTGCAGCCTTAGTCTCTGAATTAAAAATGAGCATGATGGAGAGCATACCTATGTTTTAGGAGACTAAGAAAAATATATTGAAATATTCTTAAGATAAATGAAAGAATCACACCTTCTGTTTTCATTTTTTCACCTGAGGGCACCAGCTGTCATCAAGAGCCTACAACAGACGCAGTATTTCCAAGTTCCAAGTAGAGGGAAATATTTTCGTATAACATTACTTAGAAGCTGATTGCGTTATATACAAATTTCAGTTCAGTTTATTTTTCTGGGGCAGTCACCTAGCCTGTATGTAGTAAGCAAATATTTTTCTGTCTTTGGATACTTTTTGATTGTCTAAAATTTCTTTCTGCCCCATCCTCCTGTCCACTGGCTGTGGAGAGGGTGGTCTTTTGTTGTTGTCCTACTGTATATAGAAGTATATAGAAGTCTTCAAGCTCTAGGCAGGCCAGTCATGCTCTATTTGGACTATTCATTTTGAAAAGAATGAGAATTATCATGTTTTATTACGAAAAATGTTAACTGCAAACTCTGGTTAAGTAAATATTTACAAAATACCTTTGGTGTGTTTTCATCACATCAGGAATTAATCTCCAGTAAAGACTTTTGTATGTGAAATGCTTAGTGACTGATAGAGTGATTGAGTCATAGAAATTGAAATAGCTCCTGAATTACTCCATATAGAGTGAAGTATGTTAAGAACAAATAAAAATATGAGCGCTTGTAAAGAACGAGCCTGTAAAGTTGTGCTTTACCCTACCGTTTCTCATCCCGCTATTATTTTGATGTTGCAATTTAAGCATCCTTAATAACACAGGTGAGACAGAAGGATGTCTCATGCTGATTCAAAGTTTTTGCTGCTTCAGCAGTGGAAGGCAAATTAGAAGGTATATTTGAAGTTGTAAAGAAGAGCAGGTTTAAGTCTTGTGTGGCTGTGGTTTCCAAGAATAGATGGGGAAAACAGCTTTTTGTTCTCTATAAATGAGGCACGTGAAGAGTAAGAATGGGAGCAAGCCTATGTAGAATAGTTATTGCAAGTTGACTTTTTTGGTTTTGTTGTTCACTCCCACTTTTGTCACCACAGTATGTTGTAATTTTTTTCTCAGAGACTGAGTATAAGAGTATAATGTTCTTTGTGAAGTAATTAGGGGGCTCATGTAGCACAAGCAAACTCACCACACAGCTGGAAACCTCTCCCTTAGAAATTACTTGCAGGGAATTTACTTTGCAGAGCCTTTCTAAACAGCTCTTGGCAACAGAGGAGAGATTCCCTATCCCGCATGGAAGGTTATTACTGTTTCCTAGGCATTGTGAGTGATTGAATGACTACAGTCTTTAAAAGGAGATTTGCTTCAGTTTAAACTAGGAAATTTAAGCCAAGATCTGCTGAGTAAAGATTAAGCCATATAAATTGAAGTGGCTGGATTTTGTGTGAGCCAATTTTTGTATTTTGACTTAGCCCACTTTACTATGCATAATAATACACAATTAGAAGCACTAAGAGCTGGTAGAGGGGGAATTAAAAATGATACTGGTCTGAGACTCAATTTTTAGAAAACTTTTTTCAAAGCAGCTAATGTAGGCTTCCAAAAATTCAGTTGCGGCAGCTCCTTAGAGGTAATCTTCATATCTGCACACAATGGAAGGATGAAGGGTATTGTTTCCAGCCCTGAAAAATAATCCTTTCATTTTCGCTACCATTTTACTGCTTTTCGGATGTATTATTATACAATGTTTGTATATACTTGTCTGAAGCTTGCAGTGTCCCTAACAAAAGCCTAATACCATTTCATTTTTAAGCTTACAGACACGAGATGTCAAGGATAAAAGTCTGTAGCTAAAAGATTTAAGGACAAATCTACTTTTCAATTATATCTTTGAGACCAGCGGCTCAGATGGTAGGTCTCTGTCTCACAATTTTTGTGTGTGCACACACACCCTTGCAGTCAGTAGCCAGTCAGTAGTATTTATGTTTGAGGCTTTCCTAGATGAAAGATTTTATGACCTTTTGGTGAGAAGCTCCAGAAGCTCTGTTGTTTGCAGAAGACTTTTGAAATTGAGCCATGGAGCGGGAGAATTGCTTTTCTTTGTCCTCAGACTCTGCACGGGTTTAGGCAAGCTGCAAAGATGGCATCATCTGTGAAGGGTTTGCAGTCAGCACGGAAAGAAAATGCATTTAAACTTTCCCCTCTGAAACCAGGTGCCTCTCATTACTACAGGATCGTACTCTTGGGAGAGCCAGCACTGAATATGGGCATCTCACAGCATAGTTTTAGTGCATAGGTTCTGGTGTGACTCCAGCAGCTTACACAAATTCTGCCAAGCAGGAGTGGAGACTAAAACTTGGACAAATGAACAGTGTAATTTCTTCTTCCAGTTTTAAGATCATCATGATTACATTGACTCAAGTAACTAGTTTAAAATCCCATGTAATTATAGCATTGTCTCTGCTGGATTGCTTTCAAATTAATTGCATTCAATGTTGTGGCAAATTAATTTTGGAAAGTCATTAGAATCATCAAGGTACTTGCAATTTAAACCAATTCTTTCCTGCTCCACCAGCCAAAACCTCAAAATAACCAAAGTAATTGTGGAGGCATCAGTCGCAGGAGCTGAAGGGTTAATAAGACCTTAATTGAGTCAGTACTTGACCAGGCAAATTATATTCCCACTCCGAGTGTGCCATTTACACAACTTTTCCATGATTTCTTTCCTTAGGTAATAGGCCTAGCAGCTAGCTGGCTGCTGCTCCTGCTCCACTTCGGCAGCTGTCATTTTGACATATTTTATGCTTTCTTTAGAAGAGAGAGGTTGATTGAATGTGAGAAAAGTGGAACTTTGACAGGCTGTCAGCATCTCTTGCCGTGCAAACCTACCTGCCAGCTAACTTGTTTCAGGTTTATTTCAAAGCAGGTTTCCAGCACATAAACTTCCAGTGCTAACCAAGCAGTTCCTAAATAGGTAACTTCCATTTTGTCAGAATCTAGATTAAATAATTTTCACTTCAAATTGGTTTAAATTTCCAGAAACTCAGGGGTCCTTCCAATACCCAGAGCAAGTTCCCTCACCCTTTTGGCTGCCCTCACTCAAAGGAGGAGAGACGGATTTTTGGTTTGGGTTTCATTATTTTGTTGTAATTAGTTGTTTTTCCTCCTCAGGGAGCAGCCTCTGAAGTTGCTCAGGTGTTTGCTGAGCTGGTCAGGACAAGGTAGCATGTTGTGAGCAACAGTCAGGGGAAAGCTGGGATTAGACACAGCTGTTATTACTGATAGAATTAAGCTGTTTTCATTAACGTTAACCATTTGCACACTTCATTCCTTTCTTGGTGCCCTTTCCATGCTTGGCCCGAGCTGTCCCCACAGCGAATCCCTGGCAGAGGGTAGCCCTGGTATCTCGCTGGCTTCCAGGTAGGAGGCTGGGGAGCCCCTTGGGGTGCTCAGTGTGGTGTAAATCCGAACCCCTGTGCTCTGGGACACAGGCGAGGCCTCCAGGCCGCTGCTGGGCCTGGGCCACATTGGGCTAGGCCATGTCTGGGCTCGGCCTCTGTGGGCGCTGGGTGCCCCACGGAGCAGGGCCTGCCTGTCTCCCAGGGCCTCTCTGCACGTGCCGTTCCTCTCCTTGGTCTGCTCTTCTGAGATTTATGTTTCCACCCAAACTTAAAGGTACCAAAGGAGCCATTTGTGCAGAAAAGCGGTGTTTATGACAGTCAAAAAATGAGTAGACAATAGGTGATCTCAAGGGCAGGCCCTGTCCTGTGGTTGCAGTATTTTGTTCCGATAGTCAAAGACAGCTTTCAAGACACATTGTCCTCTTGTTCTTTTTAGAGTTGTTTAACTATATGGTCTTTCATCACTTACTTTTGTGCCTACTTTTCCTTGCTTGAATTTCTATACCAAGAAAACCTAGATGTGTATTTATATGTGTGATTTTTCACTTTGCTGAGTGGCTTGCATGAAAAAGTGTTTAGTAATCATCTGCAATATTTATTCATCTGGGTTGTCAGACACCTTTTGAGGTGCATCCATTATACTTTATGTGCACAAGCTTTGGTACGTGCATTTACTTGTATACGATAACTGCAATTCCATTTGCCAAACTGCAGGTACTAGTGTATTCTTACTCATGATAATTTGGTCTATAGCCTATATAATGCTGAAATTAAAACTTACCCTCTCCTTGGTAGTAAGTTACTTATTGTGTAGAATCTCTTTCAGAGCACATCAGCATTGTACCTGCCCGGATAGCTGCAAGGGTGTCCTGAGTTTCTTGTTTGCCTCAGTGTGGCTCCAGGCTACCTCCAACGTCTCTGTGCCTCCTCATAGCTTAAGGAGGCTTATAAGTAAATAATACAAGAAAAGCAAACAGAGCTATTTTGAAGTAGGATGGAAGACAAGATTAGTGTAACTTAACTGACTTAGAGACACAAAGTAAATGATATGCCTGGGCATTCAAATGACAGTAAACAGAAGAACGTGCTGAGCTAACCTCTCCTTCTCTGTAGATTAACTAATTTCATAAGAATAGAGTTTAGCTTTGCTCACAAAAATCTTCCCTCTCTTCTATCCCCTTGCAAAACACCTGTGTCCATTAGCTAGGCTCAGCTTATGTTGGACTCGAGCTGCTTTTGAGTCAGTATTGCTTTGTGAGCGTGTTGGGATGAGAGCCACAGTCTGTATACAATTACTTATTATGGAACTAGCATAAAGAAAGCTGGGAGATGCCCAGCTCTGGCACGCTCAACAAGTTGCTAGTGTGACATGAATTGCACCCCAGCTTTCCACAGGCAGGCTGCGTGCTGCCCACAGTAAATTCAGTCCCACCTGATCCCAGCCTGGCCAAACGTGTGGCTAGGCCTCATGAAGAGGTTGCCTGTTGGCTGCACTACAGGCTGCATTAAGTAAATAATGCTGCTGTTGCTTATGGCAGAAACAACATGGGTTTTAAAGAAAAGAATGCAGAGAGGTGGTGAAAGTGGATCTAGTTGCTGCACCATAGCAATTCTTCTTATGAACAAGATAATAAGTCCTGTTGTATCGAGTTGAGGGAGGAAAAAAATGGGCAAGATTCCACAGTTATTTCGTTTTCCGATGGAGTACTGGAGAACTTTTGCAGCCGCTAGAGTCAAAATAATGTACTGTGTGATTGGTTTCCCATAGGAAACAATGGAAGAAATTTTTGGTCATCTGTCTCAGATACCTTTCCCCCTTTTTTCTTCTAAAATTGTTTTTTTTTTAATTATTTTTCTCCATATGAATTCAAGATATTTGCAGTACAGTTACGTGAACTATTCCCAAATAATGACAGAATTGCCAGATACTGTTAGTCAAACAGGAAAGATACAGCCATGATTTTTGTTTTTTCTCAAGACGCTTCAAAAT
The DNA here is from genome assembly GCF_000705375.1 of Tinamus guttatus. Next base: position 137,918 of record NW_010588202.1, on the reverse strand, counting down.
CCTTTCAGAAGCTACTCTAGTGCACCTTGCTGCTTGTTTATCCCTATTCTTTACAACTGTACGTGTCAATTAGTGACAATTTAACACGCTTGGACTATTCTAGCAGAGTTAATCTCTCTAGAGAGTTAATCACCAAAATCCAGAAGCGACCTAGGAATCTACTTGTACTGGAATTCTTTTTGGTGGTGACATTAGCAGTGAAAGAGTGACAAATTGTGAAATTTAGTAGACAAAGCTCTAACAATTATGTGGTTTCATTGCTTGAAAGGAACTGTTTGGAAGCAAAATTCATTATAGGAATTTCATTGTCTAAATAGTTGAGTGTTTTGATTTAATCCAGATTTGAGCTGATTGGCTGAAAAAGAAATCAGAGAACTGAATTATAAGGAGCGAGTGTGCTGGCCTGCCAGGCAGAACCCTGCATTGGAAAATCAGCTACACAAACCTTGGCTAAGACTGAAGTCTAATTTCTGCATTCGAAAGCCTGAATGCAATGGATTGTTACTGACTGTTGTTCAGAAAAAAAATCTTTCAATTTTGTTCATTTGTATGGTGTAATACAGTGGTGCCGTAGTCCATTTCAGATGTTGCTGCCCCGCAAATGTTACATTAGTAATTACATTAATCCATGTTTTGTTTTGCCACATGTAAAAATTCTCCCTTTCCTGAGGCTTTTTTTAAAACTAGGTGACATACAGAAAGTCATATGAAATAGAATTTCATAGATTTTTTTTCATATATTTGGCTATTCCTTTATCAACTTTACGTAATGAAATTAGGAGTTGGGCATGTAGATAAATATCCTAACTGTACCATTTAGTAGACCGCGCACATTCTCTAAGTTTTACACATGAATCTATCTGTATGCAGAGAGAAAAGCTTGCAGGAGTCAGTATAGAATATTAAGGATTATTGTAGGAATGTGAATATATGTAGTTTGCTTGATTGCTAATAAATCATGGAATCACTTTGGTTTTTGGCTATTGGGACTTGCTGTGCAGGCAATATTCAGTTCAACACAAAGAAGTATCTTGTGCGCAATTTCTTGAACTGGCTTAAACCACTGACATTTGGTTAAAGAGCTGAGCTGTCCTTAGAGGCAAAGGAGAGTGAGTGCATTGCACATGCAGCATACTTAAATTTCCAACTTTACATTTGATGATGATGTATTAACTGTTTATTTTATTATTTTCATACTCTTACAGACTTTTCTATGAACACCACTCCTAAAATCATTCTGGTTTAGGCCAAAAAAGCAAGTGTGCGTGCACGTGTGTGTGTGCACACACATGTGGTATTTGAGCAGATTACCTGAAAGCCAGATTAGATCTCTATGCTGTATTTATGTGTCTGTATATATCTACATATACATTACACATGTACACTTACAGATACATGTCATTTATACATACATGCACACATACATGTGTATAAATGCTCTCTCCGAAACCATGTACTTTTGTACCATGTCCAGGCTTTTGTGCATGTCACTCTCTAAACTACATACGTTTAGGAAAGACTGAAGATGGTCCTGCCAGACAGTGTTTCAGAGTGGAACCAAATGAGGAGGAGCTAATTTTCATCATCATAATAGGCTCAAGTGAAGGAGCCTGCTCTCACTGCAGGAGATGCAGAGGAAGCAGAAATGTGCTTTCACGTGAAACTCAAGTTGTCTGTGCGTATCACTGCTTGAAACCTTTCTCTTTAACATATTCCTCCTCCCTTCCAAAATGCAGAAAATGACAAGGCGATCTTTTTTCTTTCCAGTTCAATGACAAAAATATCTTCTTTAAATAGAGTTTGCTATAGGAAGCCATCTTGGAACGAAAAACACTGTTTGTCATGTCGGCTCACTGTTGTCATGTTGGAGCTTGAGAACTAATAAAATACTGGACAAGGTGACTATAATTATAGTGGTACCTTGTCCCTTTTTCTACACCAAGGGGCAGATTTTGAAAAGTAGGACTCTTACCTCTCAGTGGAGCAGAAAAAGAGAAGGAAGAAGCCCTTGTTAGATATCAGCTGCTGGTTTGATATCCTAGAGATCCCCTGCAAACTGAGATAGCATTTTTGAAGAGGAAGTGTTCTGTTCCCTGTCCATCTTGAACAACATTTTGACCTCCAGAAGTGTCCTGTTAAGTGTGTATCTGCAGATAGAAAGCAGTGCATTCCAGCTCAGCTTGTTCTGGATGGTTCCCAGCACAAGTCTGAGGAAGCTGAGAGAATAGGTACAAAGAGGTTGGTTTTGTGTTGCAATTAAAGGCAATACACTAGAGAGGAAAATGCATTAAAATGTTCATGCTTGACAATAATGTATAAGAATCACTATTTTATAGCTTGCTTTCCTTATATATATATATATATATATATATACACACATATAAATTCATTGTAGTGTTGATTCTGCCATACAGTCCCCTCTCATATTCCACTTTCTTGACCAGACAGCAGATCTAGTTGACTTTGCAGTCCCTTTTTGCTTTGCTTTTGCTCCATGGTATCATGGAGCAGAGGAAAACAAGTAGCAAAACCAAAGAAGCCCATTTGTCTTCGCAGGAAAGATTGTATAGAGAACTTACTGTTGCTCAGTTTGTTGTCATATTCTGTGACAAGCTCTTATATTGGCTTAGTATTTCTTTTTTCTCCATGCATTTTTCATATTGCTGTAATTCTAATTAACTGCTGTTTTAGTAAAATACCCATTAATTGTTATTTTTAATCTACTTGGATATGTTAGCTTCCATATCCGTTCTTCAATAACATTTTCAAGCATATTGTAGTGTAGAAGTGATACAGTTCTATACCATGTATACATAAAATGCTGCTTATTTTTCTTCTCAAAAGTGCTCTTTGTTTTTCATACTTACAGGTGTAATTTTCAGTTAAAGCATACAACCTCACATTTCTTTTCCTTACTCTCTCTTTCGTAACAATTACCAAAATGATTAAAATGGTGATTGAAGTGAGGATGTGTGGGTACAATATACAAAGACGACATCAATGCTGCTTCTCATTCTCACTGTTCAGGATATTGTCATTTGTGTTTTAACACTTCTGACGTGTATTCTTAGGAAGCCTGTGCAAGTATTTTGCTGTCAATATCAGTTGTTCTTCCTAGAAGAAGCCTTTTGCTAACATGTTGCTGTCGCCTCGAACAAAACAAACAGTGCATTAATCTGCAGAGTCGCGTGGCCTCGACCCAGCGGCAGTGACTTACGGAAAGCCCCTTGCTGAGGAGGCAGCGGGTGCTGCCGCGAGCCGCTCGGCCGGGCCCTGAGCTCTTCCTGCCTCTCGCCTTGGTGCCGCCTTGCGAGGCCAACACACAGATCTCGCTTGTGCCAGCTGGGTTCAGCGCGTGGCACTCTTTAACCAGCAAAACAATGCTAATTTTTAATGTATTGTATGCAGTTTTCTGAGAGTTCTCCTTATATGCTGATACACAAAAAGTATGTTTATTACGTATTCTTTCCACCAGCCTCTAGCACCTGCTTGTTTTCTTTTAGCCCTGAAAGTCAAACTATTAGTTGTTAGAAAGGCAAGAAGTAGGTGAGATGCAGAAATTAACCCCATGCATTGTCCTACCCCGGCAACTAAATGAATCGATGCCTCTTAGCGAGATCTGGGAAGGAAAGAAAAATAACTCTTCAACAGAGAGGGGAAATTGCAGGCTCCCAAGTTCTAAAAGTAAACAAATGACAGGTAAGTGTATGGCTTTATGCATGGTCTCCTCTCATTCCCCATCTTGGGTTTTGGAAGGTGAGAAGGAAGTGCAGCAACAAGCAATTTACCACTGAGTCAAGCTGCATCTTCACTGAGTGAGCCTGGAACTGCTGCCCTTGTATCTATCCCTCGAACAGCAGGGTTTTGACCCAGTCAGATGAATACACAGCTTATCTGTTTTGCAAGGTATTGGCAAGGCTGGAAAGAACCTTGTTGCCCTCAACCTTTCCATTAGGAAAAGGGTAAATCCCTCCCAGGTTGTATTGAATGCTCATCATCTTTGTTGTTGAATGTTGCCAAGTTCCAGTAAAGCAAACAGCATGTACAGCAAGAGATAGGTTGTCTTAGAATAGGAATATTATGCTTTGTCATTGTCACAGTGTAATCTAATTGTAAGAATGCATTCTGTTTTAAAACTACATGTATATAATGTAGTTTACCTAGGGAATGATAAATATGCCCTGGAAAAGGAAAAATAACAAAAATCTCTTTGCTTAAGGTCAGTAGCCTTGGATATTGTTAGGTGGCCTTCAATTCACGACAGCTAAGACTAAGTTTTCTTTGAAGAGGACTAGTTCAGATTGTCTCAATTGTAATTAAAAACTCTATATTGCTGATCTAGAAAAATAAGATGCTTCCTCTGAAAACCTTGACATTCGCTTGTGTCCCCTCAGCTGTGTTCATGCATTGCAACCTGATTTGATTTATGCTAACTGGGTGTGAAAAACACTTCTGAACAGCCATATTTCCATACTGGGGAGTGAAGGAATGATTTAAAGACTAAGTTAGTTATGTTTCTGCATTTCATTTTTTTCCTACTATGTTCATTGATAAACTCTGTGTCTTCTGCTGACATATGGAGGAAATTGCACCCTTAGAGAAGTGTGAATCTCTGCTAGTATAAGAGGGAGGGTTTTTTTGAGAACCTTTATTTTAATTTTTGGTTTTGATACAAGCACTGTTGTGGATTTTTTTTTATTCTAGTAAGAAAAAAAATAATCACTAGTATATACCAAAATAAAACCATTCAAACCTAATTTTAAACCTGTTCTAAGGAACAGATATATGCAGTGTTCAAAATGAGTAATTGTGAAGCAGCATTGCTTTTGTAGGTTTTGTGCTCCTTAATTGCTCTTCTGTAATACAAGTGATTGCACAAAATTCTGTACTAGAGTTGTGCAGGTGCACAATAAGCCTCAGAAGGTTGTCTATGAGGTTTGTTTTTGGTTGGTTGTTGAATTTTGGCTCATTTTGGAAGCTTTTTATTTTCCCCTGGAGAGTCCTTTTTCGTGCCAGAAATGCTGCTAAAAGGTGCTGGGGTGAACTGGGAAGAGAGGTGATGCTGCGATTGGGATAGGGTTGGGGGTTGAGGTTTGGGAGGCTGTGTGTGGTGACGGGCTCTCTGGGAGCCCTCTGGTCCATCTTGGCCACTGCATTTGGATTAAGGGAAGAACACTGCTAAGGTGTTCTATGCTTGTGAAGTGCGAATGTCTTGTGGCTTCACAAAGACACGCTATGGAATTCACAAACCCCTGGCTCTTCCCTAGCCATCTCTGGCCACTGCTGCATCTGGAGGATGAAGGGACAACTGGAGGATGAAGTGCTGCGTCTGGAGGATGAAGTGCTGTCTTATCTGTATTTTTGCTGTGTGTCAAAATCTCTGGGGGAGATGGAGAAACTGCCAGGATTAAGAAACTAGATAGTTTCTTGAAGTATGTGGTGTGGTTTCTTTCTTTTCTTTTTGTTTTTTTTTTTTTCCTCAGAATAATGAAATGATTGGTGTGAGTTGTGCATTTAAGTTCTCACCATTTAAGACTATTTCAGAAATTATACAAGCTAGAGGAGGTGAAGCAATGTGCAACTACTCATCTGCCAATTATTTTTCCTATTTATTTTGGTTGATTTGTCGTAGTACTGAGACTAAGCATCTTAGATCCTCTAAAATACTGTTATTGTATCCTCCTCCTAAATATGTTTATTTTGTAAAAGCAGAAATGAAGAAATGCAAGTGGATAAAGAAAAGAACCCCAAAGACACCATGACCCTGTAGTCTTTGATACTGCAGCCCAGCATGTTAACATGAGACCGCTACATCACATCATGCAGAAGTGAGAGTTTACAGGCCACTGAACTCTACAGATTTCCTCAGCCTTTCACAGTTGTAGAAACACCTGCTCTAAATATATTTGTGCTGATGATTCAATGTTCAACGCCTCTCGCACAGTCCTTAAAGACTGACCTGTCGTACCTGAGGTCCCTAGTGCAAATGTAGTGAGGGCAGTAACTTTTACCTGCCCTCATGTTGAACAGATATTTCTTGTGACAAATTGCTTCCAACGCACTCCACTTACCTGAGAAAAGAATCTCAAATGCTGGTTCAAAAGACAAGGTCCCATTTTTGCAGGCTGCTAAAGGCATGGCTTTGAGCAAGTGGAATTGCCAGCACAAACCAGTCAGCTCCTATTTTACATATCTTTATCTCTATTTTGTACACTGACCGTACAATGACTATCTAGGCAGTACTGCAAGAGACTCTACAGGTACATATGTAAAACACACAAATCCCTTATATACCTTTTTCTCAGGAGGGTTGTTTTAAAATATTTTACATGTTAGGTGTCTTCCAACTGTACAGTAACATCAGCAGTGGCTGTAAAGACACTGTGGGAAAAAGGAAAGAAGATTTGAACATTAGTGTATCACCTGCCACCTGGACCCATTTCTAACATGGTGAGATGCAAGGATTTGGCCGTTTCTAGAGTTTCATCCCAGAGCTTACTTTGTGAGCTAAGATCATGTCTAGACACACACAGCTACTGTACATACATCATGTTGTTCCTTTAATTTATGGCTTGATTATCTTACACTGATGTTGCATTGGGATTAGTGCATAACCACAGTGCTCTGAAGAGGGGATTGGTGATGTTCATGTACAAAGGATCATGATCCTTCCCTATGCCCCCAGTGCAGGCCAACATGTCTGTCACCTTCCTCAGCATGGTGGGCTCCCCTTGGTTCAGTTCATGGGCGGAGGAGGACGTTGTAACAGCGATTTTGCTCATCACCTATTCTCTGCTGTGCTAAAACACAGTGAGAAATATCTCCAGGGCTCTCCACAAAACAAATAGTCCTGGTTATTCTTCAGCTGTGTTGCAGATAAACATTGGTTTCTCGTTCCTTGTAATCACATTGTTCATTTGTGTTTGTGGAGGCAAGCATACTTAACTACACTCAAATTTTTATACAAAGCAGTATGTGTCCTGAAAATTTGTCTTTGTGGATCTCAAAGAGATCCAGATTATTTCATTGTTGTTTTTACTTTACCTGAAAGGTAACTCTTTGAATAGCATCTTTCATACAAGCTGTATTCTGAGTCTCTGCACAGAACCTATTTATATTGGCATGTAACAATTGAAAAACGTGTTTTAGAAATGCTGGTTCTGAACTTCCAGCTGCAAGTTTAGGGTTGTCCACGGAAGGGCTGGGGTGTGAGCCCTGTGCTCATGTGGTTGTAGTATGGAAAGAAAGCAGATACTAGCGGATGCCAAGGCGCTTTGCCTGCACATTGAAAGGGACACTGAAGGTTAGGTGAGGTAGGCCAGCCAGTTTACCCTCTCCATTGGCAGATGGCATTAAAAACCTTCCAAGCATTTCATGCCCACACACCATATGGTTTGGTTCTAAGGAGACTTGCCGTCCTCCAGAGCCCGTCATCTATTACTTGCACTAGCGTATGCACCACCAGGAGGTACATACACCCTCCAGGCAAAGATGATGGCATCTGTTTCCAGAACAGGGCTGCTGTTTACCAGAAAGAGGAATGTGGAAATGTGCTAAAAATTCAGTGCTCACCATCAACGAGGAGCATCTCTGCTATACATCTTGGAGCTGAGGGAAGAGAGCTGTCTCTTCCTTGGCCATTTCATTGATCTTTGAAGGCTGTGTGTTGCCTGGAATGCACCACTCAGAGTTGACATTTAAAGTGTAAATTTAGCATTTCTCAAAAATTGTAGTCTATATGTGATATCTCTTCCAGGAATATATTACTTTTACAAATTTTTTGCCTAATGCAAAAATATCCTTAGTTACCTTTAACAGTAGAAAACATACCTCTCTTCTGAAGCTCTAGAAGGACCTCAAGAGTTTCTGCAAAGTATTAGCATTGCACTTCTTTATTTCTCTGCTCAGGATGATATTTCTTTTTAGGCTTTTGTTATAGATTCAGGCTGGCTTTCGTATTTTAAGAGCTCTCTAAACGAGATGAGCGTTCTGCAGTTTTATACTTAAAATAGCCGGATTTCTCTAAGGTCAGTAACAATAGGAAAAAGGATTTGAAAGGCAGGCTGGCTTTCGTATTTTAAGAGCTCTGTAAACGAGATGAGCATTCTGCAGTTTTATACTTAAAATAGCCAGATTTCTCTAAGGTCAGTAACAATGGGAAAAAGGATTTGAAAGGTATAATGGTGAAGTGAGTTGCAGATATTATTTGCAGTGATGCTGATCTACGATCATCCATCAAGGAAAAAAAGTCTCTCAAACTCCTAGAAAATTAGTCTATTTGTCCTTTTCTGTACTTGTTTCAGATTTTATGGCTACCCGTGGAGTCTTGCCCCATAGGATATTAAATAATAACAGTCTTCAGGCAGCAAAGAGAAGGACTAATTGTCGTTCTTCTTCTATTTCACCACCGCTGCTGTAATTGGAAGTTATCTCCTTATAATTGCATCTGCAGTGAATAGTAATTATAATTCTTATCATCAGCTTTTTCTTTTAATTAGTTTTTTCCTCTGATAAAATAATATTTTGTACTAGTCGCTAGTGACTTGAGAACACAAAGACAAAAACATATACAAGATCAGTATATTAATGTTCATATACAAGATCAGTATATTAATGTTGTTGTATTTTTAAGGGCAAAAGTGAATTCTCCTCAAAGTAAACATTTGATGTGATCAGTAAAATGGAGTCAGGTAACAGCTGGAGGCCATGGGCTATGAAGAGGAGAGTAGAGCTTTTATTTGAACCCTTCCTCAGCCTGACCATAGAGTTCTGAACATGGAGTGCTATGGCCAAGTATGGCTTTGAAATTAATTTAGGTCAAACTGAATTACGTGAGAAAGCGGAGAGGTGTTGGACAGGAAAGCAAGCTTGCCCGCTTGTGCTCGAATCCAACAGATGGGCTTTTTGAGATCAGTTTTGTTG
>NW_010588202.1:4472-128963 GCF_000705375.1 Tinamus guttatus | reverse complement strand
AGTGGAGCAGAACGAGGGGATTCCCAAGCTCTTTCCAGAAGTGGGTTCCGTCTCTGTACTGCTCTACCCTAGACAAAGGTCAAAGTGGCTCTTGCTTCTTTTGCAGTGATTCAGTTTTTTTTTACCAAAGATGCACCTGGAAAACAGAAATATACTGTGATTATACTGCACAATACGAGAGGGAGAAATGACAGGTTTTACTACTGCTATGAACCTTTACTGGAGACAGGGCATCCCTTTGCTATCTATGAGTATGGCCTCTCATGTAAAATTCTGATAGCCTTAGCAAACATTAAAATGAAATTTGGATACCATTTTTAAACATAAGTTGTCTCAGCTATTTATTCAATTATAATCTACTGCTGACATAGTGTATTTGGTAACATCCATTTGTAGGTGTAAACAGCGGCATAAGGGTGGGTTTTCAGCACATTCTGTGACTGCTGTACCCTTTTAAATCACCATTCCTCACCAGCAGCAGCATCACTTGCTGAAGATACATGGTGAAAGGGGCCAGGCAGTAAATTCCAGAAGCTGTTGCAGGATATCTTTATCTGATAGGACTTGCAGAGTCTAGTCCCGCTGCACTTTCTGCTCTGTTGTTACCCAGCCAAAAGCTGATATGAGCAGGATTGTCTTTGTTTTTCTATCCGACAGTCTGTCTTTCAGATTTGCTAGAAATCTCTCCTTCATCTTCTCTTTCTTATGTTCAGACATGGTTTTGTACACAGAGTGTTTCTTAAGGCCTTGAAAATCATTATTTTCCTCAGACACATATATTTTTCCCAGCTCCAAAATTTGGCACTATAAATGTAATCAAAACCTCTTTTTATTAGCATGGTACACAAAATAGATATATAACATGTGTTTGACATTTTCATAGAGAAAGAGACCATGCGTTTAGAAAATTGCCTTCTAAATCAACTTACCTGCTTATTTCTGATTTTTTTCCTTGGATAAACAAAAGCAATCTGCAGATGCAAAACTTAATTAAAGGAAGCTATTTTGGCATTCTGTCCATAAAAGAGAAAAATATATAAAACCACAAAGCTTCTCATGCGTTCCGTTGTTTTTTGAAATGGTGCGATTTAACCCTCATGTCAAAACTCTATACAGTCTATTTATATATCTATGACATCTATAGATGCTTAGACAACTTTTTCCTTCTCAGATGAAATCTTGTATGCCAAGATGTAGCCTTTAGGGAGTTTTTAATAGTGAGTTATAAAACCCAAAGGACCAGGGTTTTGTAATGGAAATGCTGACACAACTTTAACTAAAGCGGCACAAAAAGATGATACAATATAATTAAGACAACAGAAGTCCAGAATATCAGTGTCTAAGCAGGTCTCCTTGACAAGTTCTCAGATTTTTAGCATTACAGATTTAACAGCCCTTTTTTTTTTTTTTTTTTTTTTTTTTTTTTTTTTTGGGAACAGATGTATTGGAGATTTATAAAACTGCAGCAGAGGGCAAAACAGCAGTTGAATGATTGAAGATGTGCATTTGAATGAGTTTGGTTTACAGGGATTACTTAGGCTGTATGAAAATCCATGAAGGTCATGATGACATTTATGTCATTCTCAAACTCATGTATGCTATTTTTTATTCCCTTTATACACTGAACATTAAACAATTTTAAATATGCTTTTGAATTGAAAGGTAGTTGTGTTCAGCTTTTAGAGCAAAACAAACTTCTAAGGATGTAAATCATTTGTAGTCTAAATTGATACCTTTTTAAATAATTTTCTCAACTAAGCTGCAGTTTGACTAGAATGAAAAACAAATGACTAGTCGAGCTAATGAGCATGTGTTTAATGTCTGTTAACAAACATTTGTGGGGAGCTGTAACACCCTTTTAAGAAACTCCATAGAGTTTGCTCTACCTAGAGACTGAAGATCAAGGAAAGTGTAGGCATCTTCCATTCCGTCTACACCAGCTATAAGCTTCTTTTCCAGAAGCAGGACTTTTTAAAAATAAACTTCTTGTAGGCACATGCATGTTGTAAATCCCCCACAGAGCACAGCTTTCAGTTTCTGCTCTTCAAATATTGCCAGGCATCCTCTCCTAGGAGCACCAAAATGAATGGAGTCCTAAATTGCCAAAATACAAATCCAGTGATTGCTTTAGCATTTCTATTGCATGTGACATAGTTTTAGTCTTCTGCCTTTATTTATTCCTCTCCAAACTTTCATGTACCAACCGAGGGGAGAAGAAAGTTGAGGTTTGTAAAATTCTGATTCACAGAGCTGTAGACATCAGTGACAACACAACATTTAGTATATCTGAGATACTCTGATAGTTCAGACTTGCTTCACAAAACATTTTGTCATATGCTTTAATTTAGGTGCTCTTCTCATTGTTTTTCTTTCTGGTTATTTCATAAAAACAGGGTCCTTCTCCTGCTCTTTTTATCATTGCCACAAATGGTAATGGGAGGTTGTTTTAATTTATTAGTTCTGCTTTGTTTCAAATATTGCAGTGGTACTGGTTGCATCCAGAAGTCAGAGTAAATATGAAGCTTTTGCACTGTCAGAATGGGAAAGTGTACGTTGGTTGTGATCCCTTGGAGCTGTGCGTGTGGCCCCAGAGCAGCGTTTTACTCCAGGGACTGGCCCTGCCTACCATGGGAACGAGCAGTAAGGGTCAAGCTGCTGCCGTTCACCGTGTTCAGTGTCCTCACCTTTTCTCCTCAGCTGTAAAGCTGAACACAGAAAATAGCTCCTCGGTGTGAATAGAAACATGCAGTAACTTAACTATTTAAATGACTGAAAATCAAGACTGACTTAGAAATGGAGCCTTACGGCGTATGCTGCTTGGCTCAAAGCTAATAAAATAGTTCTGGTGTTTTTCACAGCAATTAGACGACTTTTCTAAAATATAGTCCTAAATATTTATGTGAAAGAAGCACACACAAAAAGGAACATATTTATTAACTGTCTTTTAACATCAAAGCTTTTGATTTTTACATAATTTCACCAGTATAAAGTATCTTAAAAAAACATCCTTTGGAGCTGTGCTTGGGTCTCTTAAAATACAGTAATCAGAGCTGATCAGCACAACTAATCAGGTACAATTAATACAAAATAACTCTTTATCCAGTGTGATGCAAAATGTCATCCTATGGCTTTCAAAACCTGGGAAGCCTTACAGAATATTGCATAGCCTGCGGGTGTGAATATATGGAGAAGCAGAAGAGGTCAGTAAAATGGAGGCTGCTGCAGGAGTAGGGATCAGTCTGAAGAGGCCACTTCTGAGTTGTGTCCTGCTTTTGGCTTAATGGGAGTATTTTGTGAACAAAGAAAAGGACGCAGGGCTGGAGAATTTTCTGCTTTCGACAAAGCCATAAAGTGGAAGTCATGGAAGGTTTTGACAATATTCAGATATCTGTTTGCCCAGGAGAATTTTACTTTATTTCCATGTGTTTCTAGCAGAGTATCACCAATTTGTACACTCTTACAAAGGTATAATAGTGTTTTTCTTTGCTTTAGCTCAAAGTTTTTACAGGGACTCAAGAAAAAAAAAATTCCAAATGCAAAATCCTGTGTTGCAAATATATTGGTTTAAATGTACTTGCTTGGTTTTACAGTGAAATAAAAACCCCTGTCAGATCTGTAGCGTTAGAGTAGACTGCTAGATGTGGTGGCGGCCCTGGCGTACTATAGCTCTTTGGAAGGAGTTGGTTACTCGGCCTGTGTGATTTCAGGCTCCCGTAACACTTTGCAGATCAAACCCAGGCCTCTCTGAGCCCATATTGTTAGAAGAGCAGCTACAACTCCCTTCTCCTGTGCTTTCTGGGTGCCTTTTGGGCTCATGGGAGGGCAGTTGACAGGAGAGCCGCAGGGAGCGGCGCAGCACGGGTGCCCCCCGGGGCCGCGCTGGGCCTGCGCGGCCCTGCCGCCTCTTTGCATGGCTGCCCATGCCAAACAGGGCTCCTGGGGCCAAGGGGGAATCGCTCCTGGGTCTCAGCGCCTCTTCCCGGAGCTTGAGCCTGGGCTCGTAGCGCCCTGCCATCCGCTGCTTGTGAGCTCGTGTTCGGGAGTGTCAGGAGCCAGGGTGGAAATGGAGATCTGCTGCTCTGCCCCCTGGCTCCTGCGACGCAGAGACACACGGCGTCCGAGGCAGCCCAGGAGCCAGTTACTGTGGTGGGTTGGTGCCTTGGCCCAAAGGATATGTCACACAACTCATGGCAATGCTTGTGTCACGGGGACGAGGGGTCGCTGTGAGGGTCAGAGGCTAATGTTGGCTAACAGTGCTGAGTCTCGCACAAGCTGATGCCACCACCCAGGTTTCCTGGCTCTGAATAAAGGGGCCTGTTTGTTGTAAATATAGACAGACTCCCTCAGCAGCGTGGTGCCTTGTAAAGTACTGCTTGGAAAGAGTACTTGGAAACACAAGTTTTGCGGCACAAAAAAATGTAACAGGTTCCTGACTGAGGTGCATTTCTGAATATTCAGCAGCTCGGTAACAAAATTGCACTGAATAAAATGTAAGGAAGGAGAGGAAAAATGAGAAATTAGTGGAAGCTATTTTTGTTTAAAACTTCTATAAATCAGAATGTTTTAATGAATGTTTTAAGGGCAGAGAAGTAGAACAGTGGATAATGTCATTTCATGATCCTCTTTGTTTTATGTTTCTTTACGTATATGTTGATAGTCCCTCATTAGAGTTTTGGTTCATAGTGTTGTTGGAATTAGCGTGGTAGGTTAAAATGGCTTCAGGTAAGTTCGTATTTGTATCAGGTCAGTAGCCGAGGAGTAATTAAAAAGAGACTGTTAGTGCTCTTTGAGCACAGCAGAGTGTGAGCTAGTGCACTGGAGAGCAGGCCTGGAGTAAGCACTGTGGCCCAGACCATGCGGCCACCTGTCTGAGTAAGGCCCGGCTTGGAGGAATCGTGAGATCCGAGTGTCCTGGGGATGGGAGCAGGGGATGTGCCACATGGTGAGAGGAATGAGATGGAAGGTTTTAGACAAAAATTTCCTTCAGTCTTTGCAGAGGAATATTTGAGATGGTGGCTTAGTACCTGCAAGGGCATGAGTTATCAATGGGACTGGAGAGATACTTTGCACAATAGTAATTGCTCTGCTAAAGGCATGGTTTTGCCAGCCAGAGTGAAGGGCAGAGGCCACGCTCATTCATGGTCAGGCTGTGTCCACACCATCCCACTCAAGGGTAGTTACTGCAAGTGCCGGCAAGTGATTTCTGAGGCAACCGGAGCTGACAAACTTGCTATGGTCAGAACCAGCAGCTGCACGGGCTAGGTCCTGCATCATAAAGGCGAGAGCGAGGAATGGAGTCTTTGAAAAGACCGTCTCACAAAGCATTCCTCATAAAGGGTGTCTTTAGTTTGCCTGCAATTTATAGTTAAAGGCAGAAAGTCAGGGAAGTCAAAGTTAGGGCTAACATCCCATCCCGACGCTATCTCAGGCTTCGTTGTGACAGCACAGCATGAGTTCAGGGCAGAGTGTCAGGTTCCAGTTGATTTTCTTGCCTGGTGTCAGTTTGTGTCATACCTTGGAATACAGAAATACCTTTTTTTGCATTCAGTAACATACAGGCAGGATCCTTTCTTTCTATGGAGATGAGAAAATTTGAGATTTTAACACATGAATGGAAAATAGCTCATCATGAATGCAGTCTGGAAATGGGTAAATGGTCTAACAGGAATAAAGACTCACTTTTTATTAGCTTCTTAGGCAAAATGCGTAAGTATTTATGCTGGAGTAGCATATTTAGTCCTTTCACACTTTATATTCTGCAAACCTGTGGAGGATGTGAGGTTTTCAGTGCTGCAGCACATTGACAAATGATTTGTTGACAACTGTGGTGAAGATAGGCTGTCTCACCCGTGGTTGTCCCCAAAAGAGCGCACTTTTTGTGGGGCTGTTTGCCTTGTGAATTCTAACTGAATGCAGGACAAAGTTCTTGGGGTTAGGAAAGAACAGCTAAGGCTAATATTATTCATTCTCTCTATATAAGCCATGTTGGATCATAAAGTGAGCATGAACTCATTGCTATCTATATAGTCTCTCTTGTGCAAAATGTAAGGACCAATCTGCCAACAATTTTTCATAAATGATCCGTGAAGAAACTCATCATGCAGTGGAAAATCACCAAGTATTCATGCAGAGTTATTCATGCAGTGTCACTTGGTATTATTACCTGATCAGCTAGGTCTTCTACCAAGTAGTAAAAAAAACTTTTTTTTCCCCCTCTTATTTAAGCTGTAAATACCTTGACTCTTGACTCTCCTTGCTTTGCCTAGCACAGTAGTAATCCCATGACCAGAGGCTGATTCACTTAAAAACTAGGAGCAGACCTGCTCCCCAGAAGCCTTAGAGGGCCAGCATCAAGTGAGTGGTGCTGTCAGGTCAGCCCTTCATACTGTGGCAAAAGAATGGGAATGAGGGGAATAAGAATTTATAATACCTTTCCTTAAAATAATGGCTAAGTGTTATGTAAGCAACAGCATTTAATCTTGGAGACCAGAAATATAATTTGGCTCTCTTCTCTGTGAACCATGCTGATGGAAATCTCTTGGAACAACTGGAAAAGTTTGAACAGCAGTTCCTTTGAACTGCTTATATGAACCTGTCCTGAAGCGGTTTTAATAACTAAGTCAATGGATTCATATGAAGTCATAAAAAATTTCCTTTGGGTGAAGTTTATGCCAGACGCCATCAAGGATAACTATGTCGACGTAATTACAGGAATCATTTTTCTGATGGGGATGATCTTTCTAATTGCTTAGTTGACCAACTAAGCTTTACATGATCGTTAGTAACTCAAGGTAATCGGTGGGATATTTTGGTTTACTATATGACAATCTTTGAACAAACCCATCTGTTCTCCCATAAGAGAGATTTTAACTGCATTGCATAAAAATCATGCTAAAAAGTACAGAATCAAACAGAGAATACTTGTCTCTTATAGAGCTTTCAAGTAAATGGTCAAATTTAAGAGTTAAAATAAATGTAACTAAATAGGCTGCTTGAAAACTCTTTTGATTTCTTTCTCTATTACATTATTTTAGAGTTCTTAATAATGTATTTCATTTATGAACCCCAAATGGAGCAAGACCACCACTAACTAGTTGCGGATGAACTGCTTTTGTGTTGCTTTGTAGCAGCTAGAACACACTGGTGGATCCGTGTCTAAACAGGCTCCAGCAGCTCTTTAAGGTCTTTACTCTTACACAGGTTCCAATTTATTTTTCCATTTAAGTCAATATGAAATCAGAAACCCAAATGCATCACTGGCTGTGAATGATGGTTGCTGTCAGACTGGGCTCTGTAGCCATTACAAGTAAGAGTAAATCAGAGCAGGCCCAAGGCTGTAATAATTTATGCTGGTGACATTTACTCCAGGTGGTCAGGGATTATAATATACCAGAAAGTCATGTTTTCCCCTACTTTAGATTACATTAATCATAGCTTAGCTAAATATAAAGATTCAGCTTTAGGTTCCGTTGTATGTCATATCTGCTACCAACCAAAACTCAAAATCAGTTGTTATGACTTAAAGCATTGCCTAGTCATCTTTATTCAAGTACTCAAATTTTTAGAAGGATTTTTTAGAAATCAATTATCTCTCATTTAGAAAATACTCAGCAATGTGGCAAGTCGTTCATAATTTCCAACTTCCTTGCTGTAAATCAAAGCTCGTGGCCTGACGAATCTTTAGTTGTTTTTATCTTCTGATTTAATAGCTGTGTTCTACACTGTATAAATGGCTTAGGAGCATTAGGGTTTTTAGTCTGTATAAACTACATTGTTGGTGCTTGTTTTTAAATATTTATAAGTCTGCTGTTAAGAACAAATCATTTTTCAATCTGTTTCACTAATAGAAATTATTTATAAGAGTATCATTAATTATTTAGGTTTTCCTGGTATTATATTTGCATTAATAATTAAATGCATATAATTATTAAATCATATAAATAAGATTTAGTTCCATTGATGAGCTGAAATGCAAACAGTAGGTCTCTTACTGACTGTAAACATGTGGAAGGAGATGCTCTTCGGTAACAGCCCCCTTCCTCACTCCAAGTCCTGGCAGGAGCCTGCCGAGCTCTGGGGTTACCGTGTGGGTGCGAGGCCTGGGATGCAGAGCCCGTGGCCTCCGCTCCTCCGCGCCGCCTTTCCCGGCGGTGGCAGGGGAGGATGGCGCTCCCGGAGGGGCAACGTGGCACTGGGAGCGAGCGGTGGTGGCTCCCTCCCCTGTGCCTCGTGCAAATATTATTACACCAGTAGTAAAACGTAACCTATTCCCCCTGCCCCAATTTAGATCAAGTTAGACGAGGTTCAAAAGCCTGTCATTAGCTACATGAAGTCTGCTGGTGATTACAGTTCCTCAGCGTCATTTTCCAGCTTTGCCGTTATCAGGGGTTGCTCATGTTTAGTGATTGTGTTCAGTGGCCCATGTGTGCAAACTGCACAGCAGCCAGACGTAAAATCTTTACATCTTCCGGAAAGGTGCGGTGACTGTTTTGTGGGACTCTTCATTGGCAGGGGAACAATTCATCATTTTGAACCTGGCACCTGAAGACCCGAGGTCTGGACTAATGACAGTACTTAGAAAGTTGGTTTAAAACGTTTTTCTTTTCAATATTGAGACAGAGAAAAGCAGTCAGTGTAAATAGCCCTCCTAGAAGCATTCTGAGCAGAGGCCTTGGCTTCTGTCTTCCCATGTGCCCTTGGGCCATCTAATTAATCACAGATTAAAGTTGTCCAAGAGATTATAAACAGAGTATATTTTTCAAATGGGATTTGCTGATGTTCACAGGAAATAAGCACCTCTTGTATAGAGCTGCCCTTCATTGAATCCAGCCATAAAATGTTCATATGTGTTTATTATAGCAAACACTGTTTTCTGTACCAGGTCGTTATCTGCTAGTGTAATCCTGAAATCTTTAGTTGTATGCTATCATTGTGACTTCTTTCTTTTTTTGTCTAATTCCAGCCGTGCTGGCTGAGTAATAAAAGTGAGAATAATTTCAATGGCTTTCCAGGCAAAAGGACCCAAGGGAACACTTTTTGACCATGTGAACTACATGGAGAAAGAACGGAGCTGGTGCTAACTTACATAAACTTTTAATTTGAGGATTATGTTAGAAGTGAATCATAATCTTCGAGGAGTAGTAGTACATTAACTTCTTAACTAAACTAACTTAACCGTAACTGTGAATGTGATGTTAATTACCTGACATACCCATTATAATTATGTTTCCAATGCTTTGTAAGTTGTAGAATATTTATTTTCCAAATATGATGCTTTGCCAGAGTGTATATTCAAATAATGAAAAAAAATATTAATTGGAGAAGAAGAAAGTTCTTCTTGTATTGGTATAAAATTATCTGTCTGTAATATTCTTTCCTTTGGCTAAGTTTTGGGGTTTTTGTTTTGTTAGTGCTTTGGTTGATTCATTTGCCTTAATAAATATAATAAAGTAATAAATATTCAGTGAAAATGAAATAAAAGTAATAAATATTCAGTGAAGAGATAGAGGGCGCATTCAAATTGTGGGCGCCATGGAAAGCAAACGGAGCAGCGGACGTGCTGTAATAGGCCAGATATATTTTTAGAAAGAGTAAATGGTCAGTGAACTTCAGAAAGGAGAGCAGAAATAGATGCAAGCATCACACCTTAATGGTTTTAGGTTACAAAGAAGTCTAATTGCTTATGAGTGGTGGAGAGTCAGGAATTAGCAAAGTCATGACAAGAATTGCCCTCAATAATTGCTCACCTCTAGTCTACCTGTCCAACGACCTGTCATATATAGTCCTCCATGCTTTGATTATGTGCAACTGTTGCATCTAATCCGCACTGTGAATTATGCGAAGAGCAATTTTTTATTCCACTTTTTCTGCTAACTCAGGGGGGTCTCCATCTCTAAGCTATTTTATACTGAGCTATATCAAACTGTATCTGATTCTCTTCTACTAAAGTTACTTTGCTTAAATTATATATGCCTAGACATATTTATACCTTAGATCAGTCACATGGGTCTTCAAACATACCTGTGAATTCACTGCATCATCTTCTTTTCAAGCATAAATCAAGTGCTTGCTTATTTCTGTTACAGGTTGTATATTCTATATGAAAAATTGTTTTAAATAGAGAAAAAAAAAAGTAAGAAGTCAATGCCATATTATGAAGACTGTGCACTTCAAAATATGATCAAGTTTCCGATGGTATCACACTGAGGATGCAAACACTAAAACTCCTGAATCACAAGAATGGGCATTAATATGCATTCCTGGGCTACAAATAGCAGGAGTAGCTTCAGCAGGTCATGGCTTGACACAGAGTTTAAAAACTGTCCAGAACCCCAGACACGATCAGGTCTTCACTGAGTTTTCTGTATCCGTGCATCTGTAGCAGCCCTCGCTAAGCTCTCGTGTACCTAGCTCAGGTGCATCTGCATTAGATGTAAGTACTTCTTTTTGCTTGAAATATAAGCTGTATCTTTGTATAGCCACTTTCTGTAGGATAGTTTTTTATATGATGATAATGGTTATTATTTTTCTCCTGTTGGGTTTAAATAAAGGTATTAGGTTCCAGGCTTGTCAAAAGAAAGTCCTTAGATTTAAGCATGTAATTGTTCCATGTCATGTTATCCTTACCACAACTGAAGAAAGTCTCCTGCCTCAGCTGTCAGTTCTTAGATCTGTCAAATGATAAGGGCACCAAGTAAGCGTATATAATATTGTTAAAGCTAGACACATGGACAGAAATGGCAGTAGCAGATTGAAACAGCTCGCTCTCGTCAATAGAGATTTTTTCTCTCTGAACTCTCATCCAATTTGCAAGTAATTAAAATTTAATGCTCTTTAACATGATTAGGCAAAAATCTTAATCATAAGGCAGATTGACCTACATGTCTGATAGACAGAAAAAATGCAGCTTTACACAAATTTCTTCTGATTACAATTCTCTTTGCAACCAGTTATTTGGGAATGAGATTCTGCCGACTCTGGACACAAGGGTATCAACAAGTGGCTTTGGAAGTTGATTAAAGAACCAGAGCCAACTTATGTCATCTTAATGAGGTGTGTGATACTATCAAGCTGTACTTAGTTTTCAGAAGACATGCAGAGTTTCTTTACAGATGGTGCTTTTTGTTGAAGGGCAGTCACTGAAGTGAATTTGAAAATGAAAATAAAAGAGTGGGATTGGATCTTGATCAAATCTAGAGCTGCTGATGATAAACTAATGAATTTTGTTAGTAGAATAATAGTAGTACAAAATGATATATTTTCTGATTGGTCAATAATAAATTCAGATTGGAAAACAGATAGTTTTCTAGGCTTTATCAAGTGGGAAGTACTGGAACGGATTTCTAGACAAGACAATGCATGAAAGACATAATAGAATTGAAAAATCGGTAAATTAAAAATTAAGTTTGTGCACATGTGTTACATTTTAAATTTGCTGTAATTCTCAAGAGGGACCTTGTAAAACTGATAGTTGTCATTTGTTGGTTTTTGCCTGATGTTCATCTGCTGTTTTATCACTGAGGCACTAAGTAGCACTACGTATTTTGTAAGTTGTTTTAGCTTTCATTTTCATTGCAGTGAATAGCCTCATATCATCAAAAAACCTTACAATTTTGTCCCTTTCCTAGGTCCCTTAGAAACAAATTGATCAGCACAGCCCCCAGCATAACCTCCTGCAGGATTTTCACTGTAAAAACTGACCATTTGTTTCATAAACGTCATTTCTGATCCTTTAATTGCTTCAAGATCCATGCGAGGAGCCTTTGTTATATACTGTTGCAGCTTAGTTTCTTCAGGAGTGCTTGATTAAAAGATCATATTGAAAACTCTTCAGATGTACAATCCAGTTAGAAATTGGTTCATTCCTTTCCATATGAGTGACTTAGTGAAAAATTCCTCTTATTTTTGCAGAATGTCACTACCCCTACAAGGGTGCTTACTTGTTGCCTTTATATAGTATCTCTGTGAATCTACTAATTCTGTTTTTAAGTGTTCCTGACAAAATTTTCTGAATTCTTCCTGGAATTCTTTTTAAAAGCTGTATCATGTTCATCATCTTCCATTCCTAGCTACTGTAGCAGATTGAAACAACCAGACAACGCAGTTTGTATGGTAGACTTGACTTGAGGCCGTTTTCAAGAGGATCCTTCCCATTGGGAGAGAACATGTAAAATTGGGCTGAATTCTGGCTCGTGTCAGCTGGCAGGTTTCAACTGTGGTGTGCTGCCGATGTCATCTGATGTGTACTGAGCAGAATAGTCAGAAAAAATAACTTTGAGAATGATTTGTGAATTACAAATCATTACAGATTGCTTTAATGTAAGAATTAACATTTTTATCTTGATACTATTTTCAGTATAAAATAGTTCTATTTAATGAAGACAGATTCCACCTGAAGTATTTCCGTTTAACGGAGCTTATTTGTCTCAGATAGTATTTAAATGTGATTAGAGCTGGCATGTGCAATTATTCTGTGTGGAGATCCACGTTCATATCAAATTTGAAGTCAAATACTCAGTGGAACAGGAAACTTTCAGTTACTACTATAGATGCTTGATTGCATTAATATCAATATTTATGCTACTATCAAATATGTTTATGACATTGTAATTGATAAGGCTATTAATGCTACGTAGGTTTAGCACTTGCAATTATATCACTGTAAACCTAATTTATAGTTATGGTAATAGTCTCTAACGTTCAGCATGAGTTCTAAAAGCATTTTGTGATTCCATGAAGGGTTCTTTGATGCAAATTCTATATTTCCATTTCTAAATAAAAATGCTTTTGCAGGCCAACTTGAAGATTTTCTCAATCTACTCCTATTTTTTCTTCTTGATTGTGCTATTTGTGTAGCTATATCCTCATGGAAAAAGCTTTTCCATGCTTTCTAAAACAGTAAGAGAAGCACATAAAACCCTAAAGAGCCTTTGGACATGTGGGAGCTGCTGACCTTTTTGTCCTGTGGACATAAACAATATGCATCTTGCCATGATTTTTTTTTTTATCATGTCAGGAAAATATATAAAAAAGGGCAGGAGAATTCAACTTTCTAATCTATTAATATTTGGTTGCATAGACTTTTTCTTACTGCCATGAGGAAAAAGATTTACACCACAGGAGGACGTAAAACCGTGTTTTTGTGAAATCCAACTGCATGTAAATGAGCAAAGAGCTCCTCAGGAACTGCCTCTTCTCGTTTTGTTAAGCAGGTGTGGAAGTTTTCCAAAAATGTCTTTCAGGCACTGCTGCAAATTCTTAATTGAATGGAAAATCATTTCTATTTCTCTTTCGGGGTGTGGGGGAGGCGATGGAAATCTGTTTTATTTGAAGATGCTTAATGCTATCGAAGTCCTATTACACATTCTGCAGTCACGGGAGTGGGGATGGGCTGCAAAAGCTCTCAGGTCGGCAGCCCCGTGGGCAGCCGTCATGGGCCATACGATCCCCTTCCCTGAAGCACTTGCATCCTACTGGACATCCCTGTTGCCCAGTGCTGGCAAGCAAGGTCTGCTTTAAAAAAAAAAAAATAGGAAGCTCTGTGGGTATGATCTAAAGTGAATTATCCCTTTTTCTGGGCTTTTCTGAGTTAGCCCAGAGGTGAGGAAAGTGAGGGCGCTGGATCTGTTTCCCCCAGCGTGCCTGGCACTGCTGCAGAGCCTCGTGTCCCAGAGAAGAGCACCTTCTCCGGAGGGAGCAGGCATGGAGCATCAGGTAGCTGTACGTATATTGCCCTAGCGGCACCTGATGTTGTTGCCCAGGCCTCGAGGGCAGGTAGGGACCCTCCCAGCAGCGGCACGGGGAGTTCCCAGCTTTTCAGCAGTGTTTAACCTCAGCCTGTGCTCCAGGTGAATGCCCGCGCTCTCCTTTGTGGCTAATGGCAGCCGGGTCTGAACTGAAGTCCTTGGAGAGGGACTGAGCTCCTTGGGGAGGTCAGTGCAGCTGCAGGACGTGTCCTCTGCACGCAAGGATGAGGAGAGGCACTGCATCCTGCCAGGCCTCACCATGGGCAAAAACGCATGGCCCTGTGTGGATCTTAATGAAAACGGTGATTTAAAATCACAACATTTATTTAAATGCACTTTTCCAAGTCTCATTAACTTCAAACAAGAGGAGTCATATTCTATTTAACTAGACTTCACATTGAGCCATTTTTCATTTACAGTATATTCCTAAAGGTAGAAGCAGCAGGGAGATGAAATGACTTCATTTACTGGAATTACAGCTTCTTTTGTACAAAACGTTAATCATCTTATATATGACAACCTTATGCTTAATGTTGCTGGAATGTTCTTCATAAAACATTATTTTGTGAATGCACAGGCTCTCCTACTGAGCACATTTCAGCTTTCAGTGGATGTACTAATCTAGTTTGAATGTATGTAGTATTTAATCTTAATTATGATGCTGAAGTCTATACAATGTTAATTATTCATTTTGCATGTTCCTTGCACTTTATTGTAATTCATAATTTCCTTAATCAAACTGTAGCTTTTAATTACGACTGTAAAATTTGGGTGAAACCTGCCTGGTAAGCATAAGCAGATCTTTCTGTTTTGCCTAGATTTCAGGGTATGATGACAAGGGAAAATCTGCCAAGTTGGTGAGGAAAAGAGCGTGGAATTACGAAGTTAGCAGTGGCTCTGGGTCTGCAGGGAGCTGCACGGGCTCCCCTGCTCGTGTTCCCCAAGCTGCAAACCTCAAGGCCTGAGAGCACAGGGGGTGCTTAATCCGACCACCCTGCCTCTTATTCCTTAGTACCAGCTTGTGCCAAGATCCTACAGGTAGAGTAGCGCCAATTTCTTTAAAAAGCTTGCAAATTGGCCAAGGAGTCTGCCAAAGTGCACAGGAAAAACAAACCTGAATAGAATTAGAAGAAGCCATTCTGATTCCAGCATCCTTCAAATGTATAAAAACAGATGCATAAATTCAGGAGAAAAGCAGGTGAAGACAGTGAAGTAAACAAATGGTAGTGAGGATTATTTTGGCCAGAGGTTAGGAGTAGAGAGGGTGGCTTTTTTAAAGTAAGGCAAGAAAAGTTAGTTTAGAGTAGCACCCTTTACTTGCTGCAGCTTTGTGTATAGAAATAGGCTGTAAAAATAAACGAACGCCAAGTTAGATATGTTGGCCATATTGGAGATGATAGCATCATGTTTCAGTGGCAACCTTCCGCTGAATATTCATATTCACAACAATATGGCACAATAGAAGAGCAAGATCTGGCTTCTCTGATTTTTGTTTTGTTTTAAATGCATATATTTTGAAATAGAAAACTACTCAAAAATGACTGAAGGGAGCACAGATAAGAACTGTGTATGCTAGCAAGCAAGTCAGAGATATCGCCCCCCTTTTCCTTTGTATTCTTTCTGGAGTCCTAGAGGAAAATACTTAAGGTTCATATTATCATCTGGAGAAGACTAAAGCATATATAGTTCCATAAAGGAAACCTTCGTGTTTTAGCAAGTATGTTTTTGCAATCCCTTGCCACGCCAAATTTACAGCAAGCTATTGATGGAAGTTACTTGTGAAATCACCAGGGAGGAAATCGCATCTTTTTAGCCTGGAAGATATATTGGCAAATATGAACTGCCACATAAACCTTGCTGGGAGCTGCAGCTGCAGCAGCGCGGCGGTCCGGCGTGTCGTAGCTCATAGCTGCTCCTTTGCTCGGATGTGCTGTGGCAGATCCCTGCTCACTTGAGGAATATATCCTTCCTCAGTAGTTATGCAGTTGTGAAATGACCTTTAAAAGGGAAAATGAAAGTTCTAATGGAAAAAAAAAAATCTGTGTTTTAGGATGTATTTTCCTTATGTATTTGAAACTTCAGTCCTGGCTCGCACCTAGACCTAGCAGTGTTCAGAATCTCTATCCGGGCAAAATAACCTTGCTGTGGTGTTGTCTGCTCTGCCCTGGTCATGGAGAGCTGCTGAGCCAACCTCCTCATCCCTAGACACGTCCTCGCCACTTATGGACAGGCGGCAGGTAACTCTTGGAATTGGCAGATGGATTTGCTGTTTTCCAGAGCCGCAATGGCAGCCACAATGTCCCTCCTGTTGGGATTCCCTCCTCCATGCACTGTAATAATCTCAAAAAATCTGGAGTTTTATCACTCGAATTACTAACTCTCATTGAGAGATTTTGATCCAGAATGCCAAAACAACCTGTGTGTTGTGATGTGTGTTTCCTGTCCCCATGCCCTGTTGCTGTTACAGTGCAGTAGAGCCATTTGGAGGATTGGACCTCGCAAAATTTTACACATATTTGTAATAGGTTGCAGAGATGTTGAGAAATTGCTTTTTTGTTCTTGTTAAGATGTGTCTTGATTTTTTCAAAATACTTTCATTGCAAGAAAGAAAACCATGCTGAAAGTACATATGAAATTTATGGTGGGAATATATTACTCATAAATCTCTTCTGCATATTGTTACTAATAGTTAATATTCTGCATTTTAGAGGCATTTGCAAGTGGTTTGTTTGTTTGTTTGTTTGTTTTTCAGTTACACTGCAGAATTTCATAGTGACATTTCAGTAATGAGTTGTTGTGAATAAACCCAGGATACACACTATGGAAATGATTGGAACCGTAGCTTTCATAATCAAATGGGATCGGTGGTGATATTTTTGGACAAGTTGATTTTCTGGAGACATTTTTTGTCTTATTTGGTAGATCTTTTGTATTTGAAGATAGAGGGTTTTCTAAATTTAATAAAAAAGTTCAAAAGAAGAGTTATCTTGATTTTAGCACGTTTTACTCATCAGCCATGTCCCAGAACCCTTGTCCTTTTGTTGTAACTGCTCAAGGTACACGGAGCATGGAAGAGGAATTTGCTCTCCACTCAACTATGAGCTGGACAGGATCTCTGCCTTTCACTAACAGTCCATTGGGGTAGTCCATTTCACTAACAAGGGCATTGAATGTAGGCAAAAGAATGTTTTATTAATTTCCATTTTCCTGGAAATTTTTAAAAATGGGGGTAGTATTCTAAGATTCCCAAAGCTGCCTAAGAGCTGCCTTTAAAATCTATTTTAAATGTTTCTTTACTGCTGGAGCTTCAAAGATATCTGTTTAAACCATTATGTTTCTTCTTATTTATTCTCTTTTTATTCATTTCCTATTTTCCTATGCCATTCTTTTCTAAGGTTTGACCCATACTATAACTCAAGGCAGTAGAAAAATTCCCGGAATAATAGAGCACTTTGAAGCTTTTCCTATTGTTCTCAAGTTTTTTTCCGTCGAGTTTACCTCTTTTAATATTCTCATTGGTCATCTCCCAGCTCTCTTGTGTTTGTGTGACTCTTGGCACCTCTCCTTGGGCTGGCTGCCATGGTTTGCAGCCCTCTGGGATGTTCAGCGACTTGAAGATTATTGTATGAGATTGTACAGAAAAGATAGTGATGCATATATGATATCCTAATAAGACTATAACCTGGTAGAAATCATTTCTTCTTGTAAAAGAATATCTAGAATGGTATTTTTGAAAGGATCATTTTACACGATCTAAAATTTATCATGGTGTTTCAGATTCAGAAAAGTATAGGGGAGCAGGCACAGAGAAGATGGAATAATCAATGGCATATCATATTAATTTATTTTCATAAATCATTTATGAATAGTGTTTGTTGCTTTGTTTGTTATGTTTGTGAACTATTAGCTGAAGGATTTATGCAGGTGATTTCCACCTGGGGTCTGTTAGCAAATTTTCAAGTGGGTTTATTTATTGCTGTAAGCTGTGATATAGGCTTAATCACCTAAATCACATGGTATTTCTTCTTCTTTAATGATTGTTTAAAAAATCGAACAAATAAATTTGTAATGAAAGTCTTATGGTTTGTATTTGTCTAAAATACATCTAAAACCCAATATTCTTGCTAATCATTTTCTAAATACTTAGAGCAAGCTGAAATCGAACCATACATATGTTTACAGGTAGTAAGTGATGTCTGTGGCTGAATAAGACCATATTATATCATATTGACCTGATTCTAACTGGAGGTGCTCAAACTGTATTACTTAACTTTCTAGTATAAAATTGAAATTTTGTTTTAGAAGCAACAAATCTATTTTGTTTACAGCCATTTCAAAGAAGACAGAGAGCTCTGATTTGCTTTTAAGTCAGCACAAAGGAATCCTTTTTCCCTTAGCTGCCTGGCAGAACCTCACTGATGTGAGCTGGCTGTGGCTCCCTGACAATTTTTTGCCCTGTCCTAAATGAGAAGACAAGAAGTCCCAAATCCCCCAAAGGATTTTTTTTTTTTTAATGTAGTGATGTTTCTTCTAAGACTACCAATAGCTAAGCTGCTACTGTTTTTTAATGTATATTCATACCTGATAACCACATTTTAGTCTTTCAAAAGCTGTAAACAAAAGCCCAGATGTATGAAACACAATAGGAATAAGTCAAATATGAGCTCTACATAGACTGGTTTATCCATTTCTGTAGAGTTCATATTATCAAGGAAATAATATTCCCTTGACAAGACCTTTTAAACTTTGTGTTCATTGTTGAATGATAAATGTCTACTGTTTAAAAATAAGATATTAATTTCTTAAGAAATTAGGAAATGTATACAAATTTAAATATATAAAAATAGTACTGACCTTTTGCTGAGATGGCTGAAGGCAAAGATTACGATGGGCCTTCTGTGGTTTGTACTCTGTTTTGTTTCAGCTGTAAGAGTTTTTACTCCTCCTAAGTATATTCCATTTAAAAATACACAAGAACTGTGGGAAAAGATTGTGATGATTTTGTTTCTTTAGGTTAATTTTCATGTCTCTGCTTAATCCTTCGCACTGCAGGGCTGACACTGCTGTTCTGCGTCCAAGCCATGCATTCCTCGGGGGTTGCTCTGCTTGTGCTCCGAGGTGCCCCCGGAGCCGCAGTGCAATATTCCTCATTCCTGGAGCCCTGGAATAGCCAGATAACTGGAGCTGGCAGCAGGGCTCGTGGCAGCCTGTCCTGTTGCCGCACACACTCAGGGCCCTCTGTGTGGGTTTGGAATTGGCGGCAGCTTCAGAAAAGATCTACTGCAGAAGCGATGTGCCCATTATCTTAGAGGGACATAGGCCGTGCTGAACGGGCATGGGCATCCTGCACGGCTGGTGAAGAAATAATAGGAATAGCGAGTATGAAAGCAGAGTTACTCTCTGCTTTTTCAAAAAAAGTGATAGAGATGCTGCAGAGAGAAGAGAAATTGAAATACTCTATCACTGCTCATGACGATAAGGAAATATTGTGAATACACCAAGAGAAGCACAATGGCTATCATTGCAAACTGCGTGAAAATGCTAGTTGTGTTCAACACCATAAGCTCTTATGCAGCAAGTGGGACAAAGAGAGAGCTTTGGTGGAAAGCCTTGTTCAGGAGGGTTTTCGACTTCACCTGGGAGGTTTCTTTGTCAGACGGATGGAACGATGAGAGCTGCTCTTGGTGCTATTTCACTGCTTAGTGCATGGCACACAAGAATGCCTCTAAAGCAAATATAACACATTCCCTGCAGAGTGGAACTGTATGGAATATACTGGTGGAAAGCCTTGTTCAGGAGGGTTTTCGACTTCACCTGGGAGGTTTCTTTGTCAGACGGATGGAACGATGAGAGCTGCTCTTGGTGCTATTTCACTGCTTAGTGCATGGCACACAAGAATGCATCTAAAGCGAATATAACACATTCCCTGCAGACACGTGCTTCCTATGCCTCTCCTCTCCTTGAGTGGAACTGTATGGAATATATGGATAACTTCCAAGTTAGGTTCCCAGAGGCAAATCTATCCAAACCCACGTCTGATTGTGAGCCTGAGAGCGCTGATCTGCTTGGTCAGACCAGTGCAGCATAAATATATAGGGACAATTTCAACATATGATATATGCATGGAATGGAAGGTACGGGTGTTTGGATTAGTAGCGTAACACTGTTATTTAAACTGCATTTCCTATGATGAAACACTGGGAACAAGGCAAATATTGGATATGATACAATATGCACATAAAAATATATAAAACATCCCCTAATTTCTAGATATTGATTTCCTAAATAATTCTCAAAAAGTCAAATGAGAGAAAAGGAATAGCCATTTTTGAAGCAATAGATTATCAAAAAAAATACTATTTTTGAGGTCTTTTAGTATTCCTGTCTTGTTTCATTTTAAAGTAGGATTTCTTGTTGTCAGCAATGTAAGTTGCTTTTAAAACTGAATTTTCACAGTATTCATATTTTGCATACTTCTAGATATAATTAGGCTGACAGAATATTCATGTTGAAATGATAGCCTATCATTATTCCAATTGATTTTACCAAATACTCTGTCTTTTCTTATCATTTGTAGCTGTTCTTGAATTTAATACTACCTGGATCATTCAATAATACTTGCTTATGCTTCGTCACACTAAAAATCTTAAGAATGAATTCAGCATGCACTTGTAGAGCAGAATTGTAATTTGTACTTGAAAATTAAGCACCTGCAAGTGCTACAGAAGTACTTCTCTTAAATAGCTCATACATTTAATAATAATCACTCTCTAAAAAAGACAGAATTCTGTTCTTGTTTGTGACTTGTCAGAGCGGCAGTTAAACAGTCAAGGTTTTAGGATCCTCTTCAGAATATTGCCAGTGGTTTCATTGCTTGGCTTGCGAGAGTTCATCAATTTTTCTGAATCTTCAGGCGAGCAGTGCAAAACAAAATTATGTTTCCCTTGTAATGTGGTGAAAATATTTGATGCCAAAGCCCCTGGTTTCCATTGTGGCACTCGTTCTGCAGAGGTTCCCTTGGACCCACTGCAGGCTGGTGCTGCGAGCCGAACGCCCGGTAGCGGCTGGGCCGGGCTCGGCACCTCTGCAGCCACCCTGCACTGTGCATGGGGTCGTTTGCAGGCTGGCCTCAAATGCAGCGGGTTCAAACTGAAATGCTGACCTCAACACTCACGAAATAAAACATCTAAATTACTTGGGTGCCACTTGATGGCACCAGGAGGTGTTGGGAAGGCTCAGAACGGGCTCTGGGGCGCTGGGCGGCAGGGCCGTGCAGGCAGTGAAACGCTTTGCTCTCTCTCCTTAGCAGGTGGTTACTGCATTACCGCATCCAACAAAAGCTTTACAGGCACAAAAGCAAATGCATTCAACACAAGAGAAATCCAGAAATGATTCTGTAAGCCAGAGGAGCACCGATTCACAGGGACATGAGAGTTCCTGTTACAAAAGGATTCTGCAAGGGAAATAAAGCGTTTTTTATTCCCTAATGAGGGATAACTAAGTTGACAAGAGCAAATCTTTCTGGGGCTCTGGCTGTACCTCAAAATAACTTCAGATAGGAGATTGCAAGGCAGCTCCTGGTTGCAACACGGTTTGGATCCATTGATCGGGGAGAATGTGGCTGTAGGACCTCGGCTCCAGTGCTGTTTGGGAACTAATGGCTTCTCATCAAAGAGAGCTAAAATATTTTAAAATGAAATAGAAGTTGGGCTTTTATCCAGGCCTTTCTTATTTTATTTTATTTTATTTTATTTTTATCAGCTTCAGGTACTCTTTGTAAACAATTTGAAGAGTTCTTGCTCGAATCGGCCTGGGCTCAGTAGGAATTTGCGTTTAACAATGACTTGAACTTTAATAAGCTGGTGCCCATGGCTGGTGCCACGTTGCTTCAGGAGATACAAAGCCTGTGAGTCAAATCAAAGAGAAATCTAGAGAATTTTAACTGTCGGACAGAAACAGAAACAATTATGCTAGCATGATTTCTGTGTTGTTGTTGTAGTTGTCATTGTTGGTTTTGGTGTTTAAAAGAAAAGAACAGTTTAATTTCCTCAGAACCAGTTCTTTATTCCAGAACTTTCTTTATTCTGTTTTATTCTGAGAGAGAAAAAGAGAGAAGTTTATTACAAATCTGCAAATCTGAAGACTGTGTTCCTGCTTGTGCTTGGAATGAACAATGCTGCCAGCTCCTGAAGTTGTAAAAGCAAAAATGGGGTTACATCTTCAATGGCTCTTCTTCAGTTTTGCTAGCAGAGACTTTTTGTTAACATCAGTACGAAAATTTAGATTTAGTATACTGACCAAGAAAAAGAGAAAAGCTATGAAACATAGGCAAAAGGCTGACATTTAATTCAACAGATGTAAATCTATAGACATCTTTGCAGTTTTTATCCACTAAATAAAGATTCAAATAAGGAAAAAATGGCTAAAATTGCAATAGAGATAGCTCTTGTAAATTTTTCTGTGACTTTTTAGTGAGTTTAAGTCTGAATAAGTCTTTTCACAATAATTGATCATTTCCAATAATGTTGTATTATAGAAGACTGGCAATACTTGAAACTAGAAAATGTAGCAAAATTCTAGATCTAAAAAATTTGGGGTTTGGGTTCTTTTAATTGGTATGTGGTTCCAACTAACTTTGAAAAAATGCTTCTGAGATTGCTGTATTGTAATTGGCTGTTTAGAGTCAATTCTGTAGTAGGAGATTGCTGAGATATGCTATTCTGCATTATGTTTCAAAATTAGCAACTTAGGCAGTGTTTGCGAATATAATTGAATTAAATATTCTGGATGCAACCATGTGATCTTATACATGCCCTGGAAAGAGAATATGTTGTAATCTTACTACTACTAATATGTATTGATAGGTAAGAAATAGAGTAGTTAGCTGGAACACATGGTTGGCATCACTAAAATAGGCCTGTTTGTGTGCCAGAAAGTTACTGAATGCAGCTGTAAAAGATTTGTTAATTGTGGACATCCTCAAAGGAGCCAGCTGATGGCCAAGGCTTTAGTGCCTGTTCCAGCTGCATCGCGTTAGGGAAGCTTTGTCCTATATATTGGTGGGTTGCGAGGCTGCTGGGGTAGTTTGTGCCTGTGGAGTCCTGAGTGTGTGCGTTAGTGACCCAAGCTGTTCTTACAGGTCTTGCTGCTCCTCGTCTTGGCAGCGCGAGGCCACGGCGGTACTTGATGCCAGCGTGCGGCACCGGGCGGCCTGCGGTGAGTGCCTGATTTCAGTGTTGCTGTGGGGGCTTTAGCTGCTAATCTGTGGCTGATACTTGGTGAAGCGCTCAGGAAAAGGCGGCGGCCCCGTGGCTCTCTCCGGCGGCAGAGTTCATTGTGCACCGCGTGATCCTGCGTGTGGTAGAACCGGCCCTGCGCGTGCGCTGCCGCGTGGCCGCGACCCGCCGTGAGGAGGGATTCTGCTGTGGGCTACGTGTGAATGGTCGAGCGTGCCCATGGCTTAGGCTGGGCTTGCCTCTATGTATGTACGGGCTGATATTTTATGTATGGAAAATACCTCCCACGATCAACTTGTTTGCCAAGAGCTTATAATGCTGCTTTTCCTCCACGGACACTTTTAAACTTGCTTTGAAAAAGGAAGTGTTGCTGTAAATGCTTAGGTTTTTAATGTAGAAAAAAGAGGATGGAAGAGAAAGATAAATAGTTACAACAGAACAACAGAATCAACAGAACAAAATGACTTGGTGTTTCTCTAAGTTTTTTTTCTTAAATGAAGATATGTCTTACCTTTTTTCTATTAAAGATATGTAATATCTAGGTCAAGATATGTGATATAACACCCAAATGAGGTAACAAGAGCAGCATTTTACTTTGTTTGAATTTACTTTGTGTAATTGCATTTTAATGAGCTAATTGCATTTTAGAGCCCTAAAATGAGCTCAAATATCATAGTGGAATAATGACCACGTGGTTTTCTCAGTGAGGGTTCAAAGCCTAGGTTCTGTCACCTAACTTAGTTTCAATGTTGAAAGGATCATGCATTTAGTAAATATGAATATATAAAAAGATAAAATGTTTGAATCAATTTATACATAGTACCATCATTTGTTGGTTTCTATTTTACGTTTCTGTTCTGAATCTGTTTATGGAGACCAAGTTAGCTTAGTAACAAGGACCGGAGAACCTTTTTAGCTAGCTTGGTCACAGGATTTGGCAGAGCAGAAGTAGGGCTGGAGCAGAAGAAATTTCAGCTGAAAAAGATATCATGCTGGCTTTTTACACTGGGAGTCATCGACAGCCTGGCAGATTAGATGTGGTCCCAGTGTTGGAAATGAGTTCAGCTGTGGGGTTTCTCTAAGCGAGGCACAGGTGGAAGCGTTTGAGCCTTCCTTGGAGTGCCTTGGCTAGTCAGTGAGACAGGTAGTGTTAGTGCTTTTGGGCAGGCTTTGGAGGGCACCTTGCGAGTTGTTTCTTCTGTGGGAATGTGTTTTATTTTCCTGTGAGCTCTGCTGTTTCAGAGCAAGCATCGCAGGGCACATCTGGCAAGATGGAGACGGTGCCGATTCATCCTCTGTTACCGCATACAGTGATGCGAAGTGGACAAAAAGGAAAAATGAATAAGAATGATAAGACTCAGTTGGCAGATGCTCATACTGAACGCATCTGAATATACCATGTATTAAAAGGCTTTCATCGGCTTTGAATTTTAAGATTCAGTTGCTATCCCTACCTCTTTTATGTGATCTAAATGATCCTAGTTATTACTGGTTTTAGAAAAATGCAAGTTAAATTACAGAATAATCATATGCTTCTGGTATTTATTTTTCTCATTACAAAACATATCACAAGCACAGTAATAATATACAAGAGGCACATAGGTGTTTGCTGACGTTCTTATCCCCAGGTAGCGTGACTGTTAGCCTAATTGCCCAGCTACTTACACTGGCAGTGGGGAAGGGGGATTTGGGTCACAAAACTGTAATTAGAAAGTTTTTTTGTAAAGAAGGCTTCAGTTAATGAATCATGCTTTGAAAGAGGCTCCTGTGTGTCTCGGGAGTTGCATAGCTACCTCTGCTCTGATGTCTGAGTGCCTCTCAAATATTTAAAACAGGAAAAAAGCATAACAGTTTCTTGTTCTTCTCTTGCACCTCGATGAAAAAAGTAATTTTACCAGTTTGTAGGAACTTTGTCAGTAGAGTTCAGCAGGCATGTTGTTTGTATTTAAGGGAATGAATTATTTAAGGAAAGCTAATTTAAAGAAATGAGTTCTGCAATTGTATATAAAAGATTTTTATTTTATTCCATCCTAGTTTTTTGCTGCAGTTGTAAGCTTTCATGTGTAAATGGCTTTGATACTTTTGGGATAGCATTTATGCAAACCTTTCAAAGCCATTTCAGAAAGACACTCTTGATTTTGTTCAAGCCAACTTGTCAGTCTACAAATGTCCTGAAATCTGGATTTGAATTAGGAAATAGTATTAAGAACCAATTCACATAAATGAGTCAGTGGAAATTAACTGCTTATACTGTGCATGTTGCTGCTCGTTGCCTAGATGTGCACCTAGTGATTTCATGTTTAACTCTTAGTTAAAGCATTGTGGAAGGCTCAGAATATCAGGTAGGTGGTGGTCAACATTGTCAACACTAAATGTATGTGGATTTCCAGCTTCCTGGAAGCTTTGTGTCCAGCTGATGCTTCTGGAGAGGCCAGAGCTTGTCCCCTCAAGGATCTGTCTGTCAGTGTACTGTGTATAATGAGGTGCTTTAGAGGCTCTTGGCAGAGGTTAGGAGAACTTGAAATCTTGTAGACTGTGCATAGAGAAAGCATACTTAGGACTATATAAAAATTACTATTTTTATTTCTTTTTTTCCTTGGTGTTGTTTTTCGTGTACAGAGATGAAACTAGGGAGTTGCTTTTCTTGTAGACTGTGCATAGAGAAAGCATTAGTAGGTATACTTAGGACTACATAAAAATTACTATTTTTAATTCTTTTTTTCCTTGGTGTTGTTTTTCATGTACAGAGATGAAAGTAGGGACTTGCTTTTCCACCTGCCTTATTCCTTTTTATTTTTGGTAGTGATATACTGGTGGGAGAATTCCATCATCACAGGTGGGAAGTTCATAGGATCTCAGAAATTTGGTAGCCTTGCAAGACAAGCTAGTAGTTCCTCTCCTATCTTTCTTCTTTAATACTAATGAAAATCTATGGAAGACCAGTTAACAGTATGACTGGGCACATGCCAGTGGGATCCTTTGCATAACTAAAGTCACTTCAGCCTTTAAAACCAGAAGCAAGTTCTGGAAAAATCTCGTAATGGCTCAGGTACGCCTGTGTGTCAGAGCTGCATCGTTGTTTTGCAGTATAGATTTTTGGTATGTAACAGGAGTTAGTGCCTAGGTTACTCATCAGATATACACACAGAGATCTGTCCAGACTGCAATATTCATCAAATACAATATGTATGATTGGTGAATATTTCATAATGGAGATTTTTATAAAAGAAAAAAATACCTGTAGAAGACAGCATGCCATTATTAAATTTCTCCCTATAGTCAGATTTGATTAATAATATACATGAACTTCTATCATTCCTGCAGAAAAATCAGCAATTACGTGTCTTGCCACGGCTGATACTTACTTCTTAGGCAGCGTATACTTATATCACTTGGGAACTGTAATGGATGTTGTGAACAAACGCTTAAAATGCTGGGATCCCACAGAATAAGTCATAGTCCAGGCCAAACTCCAACACACATGCATATAACTAGAAAGATAAACTCTAACCCCTGGGAGATAGCTTAGAAATCCAAATCACTTCAGGGCAAACTTCTCAACTGTCATTCACTGTGAGAGATGTCCCTCATTTTGGAGCTAATTTTACCTCTGGCCCACATAGACTTCAAGCTGGCTCACAGTGGCTACAGTAAATTATTTATGTGAGGGGAAAACTGACTCACGGAGCTGAGAAGATCTGAAGTTTTATTTTTTGAAAAAGGTGTTGCACATTATTTAGAACTGTCTTATTTTTATATGCTTTTCTCATTAAATTACTTAACCTACTGACTTAAAAATTTGAAAAGCATATAGATGGTATTGGACCTAAGGGCTTTTGTTTACTCAGTGAAGAATAGGTTTGAGTCCTGACTATGTGTTCTTATAATGTATTTCATTATTCTGATTTTGTATAAATTTCTAGTAGCTGTCATTCGCGTTTCAGAGTTGAAAGCTATAAAACTGTGGCAAAATATAGTCCACAAGTATGTTAGGAATATAATAGCTAGTTCCAAATTCATATTCATGCGTGTGAAAGAGTCATAAACCAGTTTTTCCTAATTGATTTTCAGCAAATAGTATATGTTTGTGTTAACTAGTCTGTCCTCTACTGCTAAGCAGTATTTCTGTTTTATTTCAAGTCTTTTCTCTGAAGTAGGTGCAAGTGTGTACATGCTGATTTTCTTCAGTCTGAAACGCAAGGTTACATTTCCTTGGCACCAGCTAGAATATTTAATTGAACCCTTTTGCACAAGGCCACGGTCCTGGGTGGCTTTCTGCCCTCACTCCTCTGTAGTGACTCCAGTCTGAAGTGGAGAAAAAATAACTGCATTGATACTGAGTAAATGCATAATTCAGCAACTCAGTGTGAAGGAATAACATTTTGTTTCAAGGCAAATAATTGCCCTAAAGTTTCAGTCTATGCAGGTTCACTTGCTCAAAGCTAGCACATATTTTTTTTAGACATTTATGGGATAAATGCTGCCATGTGTTATGTGAACACCTGAAAGGGTAGCTTCGTCCCGCACTCTGACACCCAGTTGAGGGTTTCCTCAAGAAATAGTTTCTCAGTGTCTGATGCTGGGAACAGAATATACTATGGAGACACTGATGGAATATATCCAGAATTTCAAGACTATTAAAGTTGCTTCTGGCTTTCTGATAGGCAAAGAAAAGTACCAAGAAGTCTGTATTTGCATGGTTAGGTCCATATTTGAGCACCTAAGTGCACTTAGCAGGAGCTTTTACAGAAAAGGAAGCGTAAAAGCAGCATTCTGAGCATAGCCTGTCTTCACTGTGTAAAGCTAGGTTACACATGTTACAGGCATTGGGCATTTGCAGGCTCCTAGGAAATAGAAAATACTATGAATCTTAATATCATGGGAGGAAAAATATTAAGTGATGGGGAACGATGTGCTAGAGATGTTCTTGCAAACTGGTTAAGCAGTAATAGCAAGCTGCAATTTGCGGGATTTGGGACATCCTGCTGCTTGGCTCTCCAGCCAAGGGCGGTGATGGTTCCTGGCGCTCCATTTGCCGTGGTGGATGTGCTGGTTCCAGCAGTGACGCGGTGGGTAGTGCAAAGGGTAACTGTTCATCGCTGCACTTGGAAACAGGGGCTTGCAATCAGAGAAAATCTCAGCCAAATCTGAAACTACTGTAAAGGACCCCGAGAACAGTTCTTGTTGCATCAGCCAGTTCTCACACTGGTGCTTATATTCATATTGCATAAAGTATTTTGTTGGTGTTAAAGAAAATTCAGGGTGAGGAACAAAAAGCAGTCAGAGCACTTATATAAAACTGAAATCCTAAAGATGACACTTTTCACCTGAGTTTAGTAGTAGATAGTTGATCATTTACCTGAGGAATGCATTTTTATTATAAATGTAATATAGATTTTTTATTATCTCAAAGCTGTGACATGATTTGAAGTTATCCATCAGCTTCTGAAAGTCTTGAGATTAAGTGCCTTGTTATGACTGTTTTAATCATTTTCTTTCTTAAACTTAGTACCCTTTAGAGCAAACATGAACGGAGGTGAAAGTTTGTTTTAACAGATTGAAATGGAAAGTTCCTTTTCAATTCATTCTTTCAACAGAGGGAGAGAAAAAAAGGAGGAAAAAAGTGCCTACAAAGGTTTTGTTTACCCACATTTGCTGGGCATAAACTTGGCTATCTTTTTTTTTTTTTTCTTGGCAAGAATAGTGTTTGAGAAAATGATACCCAGTTCTGATTATTTCATACCTTTAAGTGAAGCCTTTTAGAGGAGCGAATGTGTCCCTATGCTAGTTTTTAAAGCACTATAACAAAGAGGATTTGTCAATTTGTGATTTGTTGGATTTAACAGACAAGGATAAAATCAAGGGTAGAGGGCAAAAGCAGAGCCTCATTCCAGCCCTGACTGCTTTGCAAATGAGTGGAAAGAGCTCAAAAAAAAAGTGCCGAACCTAATTAGGCCACAATTTCTCTAGCCATCACACAGTGGGGGAAAGCTCCAAAGCTGCCTTCTATTTTTAAAAAAAAAAAAAAAGTGCCGACCCTAATTAGGCCACAATTTCTCTAGCCATCACACAGGGGGGGAAAGCTCCAAAGCTGCCTTCTATTTTTAAAAAAAAAAAAAAAACTCTTCAGTTTTCTAGGAATCTCTTCCAGGTTGTTGCATGGTGTATTGTGCTTGGGATGCACATGGGAGGAGTTTTAAAGGCAGCATGCAGAAATTGCAGGTGGGACTCAGTAAAGATAATTTAGGTCATACAAGCTGTTTGGCTATAGGTGTGTGTGTGTGTATATATTTAAAAAGAAAGGTGTGGTGTTTAGAGATAGTATCTTTCAGCTAATGTAGCTGGAGAAAACAGCAGCTTTGGTTATACAAGCTGCTATTCCCCCAGTTTAGCTAAAGGTCTGATGGTCTGTGGCACAGAGCCGTGAGCTCTGCAAGGGTCTCCTATTGCCACCTGTATTTAATCATGACCCTTGTTACAATGCCATTTTCTGTGAAAGAAGTTGTGGGTGGGATTTGGATGCCTGGACACACAGTGCACTCCAGATGCCCCAGGGTGTCCAAGACCTTCATGCAGACCTGTTGGAAGCAGAAGGGGATTAGTCCTTTTCTGGAGTAGCAGTTGGAGACCAGGCACCAAAATTGTGGGTGACAACGGGTAGGCACGTGAATCCTGGCACTATTCAGACAACCCCATGAATAGCCAGCTATTCCTGAAGCAATGTGGAAATGCTTGAATGACTGCTAATAGCTGCGGAAAGCAGGTTAGAACTCCATTTAACTAGCTAATATGGGACAGGTAAACATATAATAAACTTCAATTTTGAATACAAATGTATGCTATTATTTGAGCAGTGCATCCTAATGCTGAAAGGATCATCATCCTGAGAAAAAAAATTATCTGACAGTTTCTTCTACTTAATGATAATGTTGCAAGTATGTTTTCCTGTATCAAAGGAACGCATCATTTCCTTCACTTCATAGCAATATGACTGGCATTTAGTTTAAAGTTTGCTGTCTTTCATAGCATTTCCAAGTGATGTAATTTACTCATTTGCAGTGAGATGCTATCCTGACAGGAAAAAGGGACATACTTAAATGGCACATTTCAGATTGAGGTCTCAGCAGGGATGTTGGAAGATGGGTCCACAATGGTGTTTTAGGTACAATATAATCAGCGTTTTAAGTTAAACGCTGTAATCGGGGTCAGTCACGGTGTGCTTTGTCTCCATGGTGGTGCCACAGAGCGCGGTGAGGCCTGTCACCCCAGAGACCTGCCGCACAACCAGGCCTCGAGCAGGCGCCGGCCTGCCCAGGAGGGCCTGCGCGTCTGGGCATCCTCGAGCTGCCCTGGCACCTGGTCTTGTCCTTACCCACGTTCCCCAACAGTATCAGCTAATAGCAGGAAAATAGCCCTCTTGGCCTGGTGCTGGCCTTGAAAATACATACTTTGTAAAAGGTTTGTTTGTTTTCTTATGTGTGTGTGTGTTTTTTTTTTTTTTTTCTTTTTTCCTCTCTCAACTGTGAGAGCTTATACTGACTAGTTGCTACTTCCTCAGCCAAGTTTCCAAGCTGGTGGCAGGTGAAATGAGACAGGTTGATGCCCACGTGCTCATAGTCCTCTGTTCCCTATGGCAATTCCTGATTTCAGCTGCAAAAGGAGAACAAATAAGCCCACAGTGTAAATACCTTGTATATACTGAAAGCATATGCTGTTCTTTCAAGCAAATAACAATGAAGAAAATTAGTTTATTTTTGTCGCTGGGTAATTTCTGCTGCTCTGAGGAGTTTCTAGCAATAGCTAAGTACCTTGATGACCCCTTCTTAGGCCTGTGAATACAAATCTGTTGGTGTTTAAAAAAAAAAAAAAAAAAAAGTCATTTGATGTCATGTGATGGATCTATGACTACTTGTAGAATCAAGAAAAAGTGATACAAGGGACTCATGACAAAGTAATTAGCAAATTACTTCTCATTAATTTGTACATGCTATGATGAAAATGGTCTTTAGGTATCATAACTGTCCTATTCAGTAAAGCTTCTGTTTGAAAAGACCCTGCTATTCTAGGGAGTCCTTAAGTGCTAACCAAGTTAGCAATGATATTGGAAAAAAAAAAAAAATCAAGCTTTCTGTTGATTGGTAATAAAAGTAGTTTAAGTTTTTTCAAATAGATTAGAGGCAGAGAAAAATCGGAGCGCAACTTTGTTCATCTTCTGAAATGTTCAGTATGTATAATGTTCTGAAGAAGTATCACATTTCTATTAAGATATGCTGAATGAGTGACTCTGTTCCCAAGCAACACCTGTGTCTAGTGCTTGCATTACTTCCGGCTGTTTCCAAGAGAAACAGAGAATTTGTTGCGCACAAATTGATAGCAAGTACATGTATGATAAAATGTTTTCCCTAGCAGACTCTGCATTTCACATGGTTTGTGTCATGTGAAACAACACTTGGAACCTATGACACTTACCTTTTCTCTTAACCCCTTTTATAAAGGAGGCACATCTGGAGGAAAACCACTACTAACTGTACATATAATATTAAATACACCATATTAAATCTTCCTTCCTTCATCTCTGTAGCACCTATCTTGTTTATTAAAATCTGCATATATAGACCATTATATGCCTTTGAGGCCACCCGATAGTGTCTGAAAGATTTATCTTTGCTGTGTTCAACTGAAGTAGGACTCGCATGTGCTGATAAGTATCTTAATACTTAAGATCTGCTATAGTATGTTTGGCTAAGTTTGCCTTAAACTGGAATAAAGAAATTCTAAAAGGTGTCATATTAGGTTATTGCATTTTGTTAAATATTTCTATCTAAAATATAACTGTACATGGCTGCTGTTCTCGCATGTTGCCAAAGCCCTGTGAGAGCGGGCTTTGGTTCCGAATGGGCTCAACGTGATGGCAGTCGTTATACCTAAATGGTGAGAAGTTTAACCTGCATCAAACATTATCTTTTACATCGTCAACCTGAAACTATTTAAGCATATCAAATGTTTGAAACACAGAAAAGCATACACTTTGAAAAAGCCTGCTAGTCAGGGCACTACTTGGAACTAATGGATTTGAATGAGGGTGTCTATCCATAGGATTTTTTGGGACTACCAGATGTACTTTTTGAGGCTATCACTCTAATGATATGTTATATTGGTTTTGAGGGTTTTCAATGTTCTGGTCCAGTTTCTGTAGAGTAATATGCAAGGTAACTGATTCACATTCCCTGTCTGACAACTTTAACTCTTGTTGTGTATAATCAGGAAAACTTGGGTCTTGATGCTCTTGCCTTCCTGAGAAGTGCTGCAGTGGGCTAGTTCCTTATCATCTTACTGAGATTCTCCTAAGTCCTTTTCCGTGTGTCCATCACCTCATGATGGATGCACACCCGTACCTACTCACTTGTAACTCTCTTCTCTCTTGGTACTCATCTGAAGCCAATAATCTGTGTCCTAAGCACAGATTCAGCCCTAAGCTTAGAGCCAAGTCGATGCTTTTCTCCTTGTTTTTCTTTCCCATCACTTTGTCTGTATTTGTACCTGTATAAATATATTAGATCCATTGCAGGCAAGTGGTATGGGCAATATAATACTTCATGTTTGAAAATCATGTAATGCTCGGATGATGGGTTTAACCACCTGTAAGTGTCTGATCATAAAGCCAAGGTGAGCTTTGAGCTAGCAGAGGTGCAACAAAGATGGTTCTAGGAGAATTTTGGGTTGTGTGTGACACAGTGTTCTGCAGTGTGCAACCCCTGCGGTAGCAAGTCAGGTTTTCCTGCAGTCTGTCACTGTTTAGAGTCAGAAAAGTGTCCTTATGATTCTACTGAACATACTTTATGCAGTGCAGAGTTTGCACTGTTAGGGTCCTTGCAGGAAGTGTAAATGGGGAAGAAAGGTTTCTAAGCACACAATTATTTCCCAGTGTGTGTTGCACCAGCATCTCTGCTGACCACTGATAAAATAGCTCAATGTGCTGAGTTCAGCAGTTAGTGGGCTAGTATAGCAGTTAGAGTAGAGCCAAGTTATTTATATTCGGAGGTAATGAATAATATTTCAGTTGTACAAACAGAAAATATATTTTTCCATTTAAGACAGGATCTTTCAGGGGGATCCCTGTTAATATGATTGTTGCTCACTCTTAGGAGATTGTGAACACTTGAAGAGCTTCACCACTTGGCTGGTACAAAGCAGCCCTTGCTTAGTTGTAATCAGAGGACTCTGATCTTAAAAGACTTTGTTTATTAGAGGATACAAGTGAACCTAGTTCAGAGCCAACTCATCTCTTAAAGATCTCCCAAAATAGTACTCAGTAGTGTCAGCATCTGTAAGGCGGAAAGAGTTGTCCTGAGAAAATGAAAGGTATTAGGATATTTTACTAAGCTCTCATCTTCCAGCTTTCAGAATAGATGTTTTTGTTCTGTTTCTTTAGACATACGAGAAC
Organism: Tinamus guttatus; assembly: GCF_000705375.1. The sequence goes on along the minus strand of NW_010588202.1, from coordinate 95,538 downwards.
CTTAGTAGGCGGCAAGCCTGGGATTGCTATGTCCATTACATAAATTAAAGGGCACATTCAAATAATAGCACATCTTGCCATAAGGCGGAAAAAAATATGGACCAGAAAATATAATCATAGTAATGAAATGAAATCCAAATAGCCTGGAGATACAAATGAGTTGTGCAGCTGATAGGCAGAGTGTCACAGGGTAAGATAACTGACTAAGGGAGAAAGTGGCCTTTAAATGTTACCTCTGAATTCCTGTGCAAATTGTTTAAACCAAGATCATAGTAGCATTTTGGTAGAGTGGAATGAAAATTGTTTCAGGTTAAAACAAACAAAGATTGTCCATTTGGGGGTGGGATTTTTCTCCTTTGCCTTTTTTTCTTCCTTGTGAGCAGCTATGTGCTTACCCCAGCTTCCTGACGGCCTCTAGCTGTGTGGAGGTGCATACGTGCCCTGCTGCAAGGCCGCGCGCGCTGGCTGCTCTGCCCGGTGCTGGGCCTGGGGCAGCAGGGCTCGAGCCCCTGGACTCTGTCCTCTGGCTGCCTCTCAGAACAGGGTTTGAAGGATGACTGCCAGCAATGCATGGTGCTTGCTTTTTTCTCCTCTAGATAGTGACCTTTATTTGCAATGTGTTTCTTTGATACTGATGCTATTTAATTGCAAAAGTGAATCCCTGGTGCATGTTGTATTACAGAGCAAAACTTAAGTTACTTTTGTAGACGACATTTAAAAAATGGCTAGTCTGGAAGGGCAATTAAAGGATTTTAATTTTCCTCCACTTGTCTGCTTTCTTTCCTGTAGAAACTTTTAACTTTGATCTTTCTCTGTTTCCAGATTACTTGTGTGTGGGAGGGTGAAAAAGCAGAAATAGACTGGGCCAGTGATTCAGTGGGTGTCTCTTCAGTTGCAATAGTTCTGCTGGGATACCTGTGTCCACCCTCTCATCACTTGTTCAGGTGGGAAGGGGTGATAATTTTCTTCTCAGTAAGTGGCTTTCAATTTGTTCAGAGCTGAACTTGTGCTATGAGGGCCTCATCCCCATTTAATTCTGTATTGACTCTTTAAGAGGAGGGAAGCAGATGATGGCTATGAAGCTGATGTCTTCCATATGATTTGAAGAATCCTTTTAAAAGAGTTTTGAGGATGATTAAACCATTATTTATAAATAAATAATTCTATGAGATTTTAAACATGGGTCTAAAACTTATTTTTAAATACAGGTTGAAAAGTAGGTAAGCAACTAGAGGAACTTATCAAGTATGAAACTTAGAAGTTTATGATAAATAAGAGTTAAAATAGCTTCTTCAGTGTTGTGCCATTTTCTTTTGGTTGTGGTTCTGAAACTTGTGACAGCTTCAGAATACATAGTTTACATATTAAATGTTTTCTTCGATAAGAGTTTTCTTGCTGTTAAAGGCATACAGTTTTCATCCAACTCCCACTGTTTTGCTGGGTTGAATGTTTACTGCTGGCAAAAGAAAACAATTTTGCAAGCTACCTTTCAGAACCTGAAATCTATTTCTGCTTACTCTTTCTATTTTTCCCTTGTGGAATTTGTCGATACAGTTTGTGTTGATTTTCGTGCATTCTTCTCCCCACCTACTCCTTCCTCTTCTTTCACTGTTTCAGACTCTTATCTCGTCAAGTCTGAACCCAGGGAAGACTTTGATCTGTGAAAAACTCCAGTGCTTCATTTTGTCACCTAAATTCCTTTTGTAGCTGCACTCGGTTAAGGGCACCCCTGTTAATGGCGTTAGCATGGGAATCAATAGATTAGTTTGGAAATTTTATCAGTGCCAAATTAGTGGTGCACACTCAGGAGCGGAACATGGGACTCGCAGCACGGAGAGCCTGTTACCTGTCCCAAATAAATGTAGAGTGTGACTAGAATGGGGAAAGGCTTTGGAGAAGTAGTGCAGATTTTGTTTTGTGATTTCTATGTTAAGTTTGATCCTTGTTTCTTTTTAATTACATGCACATGGGTTAATTGACCAGTTTCCTATGTAAAAAGCCAAGTCATGAGATCTTCCTCCTCTTCTCCCTCCGCTGTCCTTTGTGAGAAAAGGAGTAGCAGCTTGGTAATAAGTTATATGGACCAGCCGTAGGGTTTCCTGATGCCATAGGCAGGGCTTACTATGGACTCTTAATGATGCAAATCAAACCTCTCTTGAATTCTTGGACTGTTCTTTGACAATTTGGGTTTAGCTTGAACCCCACTAGAAAAAGGTATATGAATTCCAAGTATGGACATGGTGTATACTGTGCAGTGTTGGGCAACTCAGAAGGTTTTGAACATGATGCTGCTGCAGTATCTTTCCCTACTTTAGAAGGAGCTGCAGGGAAGCATTGCTACCTGCAAAGAAACTTTTTCTTTACTTGTATTATTGCTTATGACAAGCATGTGTGGGTTTTTTTGTTTTGTTTTTAGTATAATAAGACAGCACCTATTGATTGTGTAGCTCTGAAGGGTACCAGGCAACCACAGTACAGGTCTAATGGAATGAAAGTCTCGGAACTGTCTCTTTTCTGTAGTTACCATTCAATGTGTGATGAGAAATTGCTCTGCAGGACACCCCTTCATGGAAATATGGAGATCTGACAGGTGATGCACAAATAGCTGTAAGCGTAAGTGATTTGAAAACAGTAGGCAAACATTCCTTGCAGCAATTTCCCCAAGCAATTAGTTGAGGATAAACTGCTATTAAAACTTTGTAAAGATTCTAACAATTTTTGAAGGAGTTCGCTTTTCTCTTTTGAATGATGTTTAGTAAGAACACTGTTTTGTAAAAAGCATGAAAAGTTTCCTGGAACCTTGTCTCTCTAGGAAAGACTATATTTCATTAGTAAACAAAAATGAGAAAAGTAGAAGAAATAGGAATAATAAACTTGTAAGGCTGGTGGTTCTGCTTTGGAAAAAACCCAAGTGAATATACTAAGAGTACAGATGACCTGAGCTGTATTGCCCGGTGAAAAAACAGTTGGTTTGAGGTCAGACCAACTATTCACTTGTCCTGAGACAAAACAAGTCCTTTGAGTGAGCAATTCATCTGACAGGCTCCTTCAGATAGTCGTCAGCAACGATAAAACCTCAACTGAGTCCTCTGAAGTTCATTTCCCTGTATGATACATGCAGGGGGGCACCAAGTTTAAGTATGTTAGTATGTAAGTACATAAATGCTGAAGGGTCAAAGGGAAGATCTTCTGCTTTAGGTTTGATGTAAATGGAAAAGCCTATGTCCTGCTTGTCTTAGGAAAACCACAGAATATTACAAGTAGGTAGCCCAAATAAATTGAAAATTAGTGGATGAATTGTTAGAGAAAACTAGGTTTGCAATAAAAATGACAACAGAATCTTAAATGAAAGTAACAACAGGATTATTAATGCTTTTTTTCCCTAATGAAAATGCCAGCACAAATTGAAGCATTTAACTAAATTCAGATAATGGATTAGTTATTTCTGTCACTAATGCCAAAGTTATGAACAAGATACCTGTTTTGCACTTAATATTTTGTGACATGTTTTTGGAAAAAGACATATTTGAGTCTTCAGTGCTTTAAGGATTTTGAGTATGATGCAAGTACAACAGTGCGTGCATTTTAATGGCTTAGACAGCAGTGAAGGCGTCAAACCAGCAACCAAGTATACAACAAGAAAACATGCTTTCACAATGATTGCATTCAGCTTCCAGCTACAGAAGAGATTTTAAGCTCTGCTTGAAGGAATATAAAGTTTGAATGACAAATCAAAGAAACCAAAGCTTGAAACAAAAGAGGAAATCCTAGGTGAGCAGATAGGACATAGAGAAAAGCCACAATCTAATAAAGCAAAACACATGATTGAAGAGAGCAGATGAAGGAAGACTATACCAGAACAGGGGAACAGGTCGAATACAATGAGTTATGTGAGACCTTGAGGAAGGAGATCAGAGAGGACATTAAAAAATATAGTGTCAACATTGTATGGGGTACTCGGATGAGAGAACTACAAGAGGATAAGAAGCTTTTGATGTGGAGGTACCAGCAGATGTTCTTTGTGAAAGACAATGATTGCACAGTGTGCAAAGAGAGATCAAACCGGAGCCCCACAGCGAGCTGAAGAACACTACCAGGGACTCCATGCATAGAGCACTAGAGAGTCAGTACGAGCGTCGCGTGCTTCTTACCTTAGAAGTATGAGAAGTGAGGAGAGGATTAGCTCACTTTGTTCCCTGTTTCCCCTTGGCACTATGGAATATTAAGAGAAAAAAAAGCAAGCTAGTCAGTACCATGAAAGCAGGAAGAGTAGCACTAAAAAATGCCTCAAATTAATGCTAAGGACAAAACAGACTTGTACACTTTTGGGGATCTCTGTAGTTACGTGTCATAAGATGGGTCACTTGGAGACACCTGGTGTTGAGTAAGCAAAATAAGTCTTGCAGGAATGAAAATTCTGCCCAGTTCCAGAACTTTCTTGAGAACATTTTCAAAGCAAATAAGAGCAGCAATAAAAATGACAACAGAATCGTGTTGGATGTGTGATTTAAAAAAAAAAAAAAAAAAAACCTTTATAGTTGCTGTTCAGTGTAGTAGAGAGCAGTAAATAACTGTTCTTTATCTAGCAGTTATGATTCAGTATAGCTGGACAAGTGCTGTATGTTCTCAAACGTGATTGCTGGGTGCAGTTGAAAGGGTGGGAGGGGGTGGGAGGGAAGAGTAACTGACACAGTGTAGAAAAACGACGTATTTCCAAGGCAGCTACCAACTGGCACTCAGTTCTGGAATACCACTTTCCATGCCGAGTTTCTATTGTCCTCTTCAGACCTTCTTTGAGAGCTGTGGGATAGAGAAGCTCTGAAAATAGTTCTAGTAATTGCAAGTCAAGTTGGTTGGTTGTATATCCAAACTCTTTTATTGGAGAGACTCATCTCAGCTTCCTAGCCACTAATAGACCTAAGTGTAACTTATACTTAGGAACAAGAGGATTCTGAGGGTTTGGGGTGTTTTCTTCCGTTTTCCCTAGTTTCTGGGTTTGAATGTTGCTTGCTCACACTAGTTTAAAAAACTATTCAGAGACTGAAAAAGGTTCCTCTAAGAGAATCTTTTTTAACCTATTGGGTGATTTGCATACTGATTGTGTTAAGATATAAGGCATAACAATGCTGTAATCTATGCTAATAATATTTTTAACAGGCAACCAAACTTACTTTATTTAAAGAACAGCTCCATGCTGTTACAGGAAGCCACTTGCTGATACCTGTTCACAGAGTTAACAAAGGAAACCATATATTCAAGGGAGAGTCTAGGAGATGGGAATTCTTTTGTGCAAAGACAATGAGTTGGAAACAAGGGAAACCTCTTGTTCAAGGTGTTTTGTGGAGGAAAAAACATCTATTCATCTATTCACGTTTACCCTTTTTTTTTAAAGATTAACCCCCCCAGATACTGCAAATTATATTGTACATAGTGGTGTATTTTGGTATCGATGTGTTTAATAATAACTCAGATATAGTCTTTGTAATATCATGCTGCAGGATTTTGATGGCAATAGTTTGAATTTAAAAGAGCAGGATTAGATGGATAGCTTTCCTGTTTCTAATCAGGGTTTGTTTCTTTTCTTGTATTATTTTTAATAGCAGGTAGTAATCCTCATCTTATTCACTGTTAAAGCTCTGTTAGCAGAAATCATGAGACATGAATCTAAATGAGGACATCCTGCAGGATGATACTTAGTTACTCCTGTTAGCACTAATATAAAAGAATGCCTTTTCCCCAACCCCCCCTTTCCCAAGAGCAACGGAAATCTGTCAAAAAATGCTGGTCCGAGCACCTTCTGTTCTGCACAAGCTCTACCCAGGCCTTGGTTTGCCCATGTAGGACCACGTTGGTGTGCTGTCCTTAAACCCACCATGGAATGTGCTTTACAGCCCTCGGTTCTGTGCCTGCTGAGCCCTTACAGAGCCTGCTCCAGGCAGCAGCGCTTTCCATGAGCAAGTGCAGTAGTAGAGACAGCAGGGATTACGAAGGGCATTGCTGAGGTTTACACCTTCAGGCCTTGGGTGATGCACTCAGTATGCCACAGTCCTTGCTTGTCTCTTGGAAGCAAGATGACTCCACATCTTTCAGGGGTTTGTTACGTATGTGCCGTATCTCCTGCGTGATCACGTAAGCGTTCAGAAGAAAGGGATGTGTATGAAGCTTTCTCCTCTTTATTTTTTTCCTAACAGAGTGAATATAGCCTGGCTATGAATTGTATATATCTGTTCCAGGTTCCTTCTGGGTCAGTTCCCAATGAATGTCTATATGCATTAACGCATCAAGTATTTTTCCAAATGTCTTGAGATATGTTCCAGTCCTAATACTCCTCTGATTGTATAGAGGGGGAGAAGAGGCAATGAGGTCTTGTGAACTGTGTAATTTTGCAGTTAACAACTCGATGGTGGTTTTGAAAAGACTGATCAATTTATTTTCAGTCTTTTGCTGCAGCCATTGATTGATGGCCTTCCTGTGTCTATCCGTGGCTTAGGCTGCCCTTGGAAAGAGGTGGTTCTTAAACTCTCTGTTGTTCTAGCACTAAGAGCACGTAGAGAAGAAATCTTTCCTGGGTGTTTTTACTGCTCTCCTGCTATTGCACCATACAGTAAGCCGACTGAGATGTAATAGAGGGGCACCAGAGGACATGCTACATCTTTCAGTGTTGCTGGTGGTTTTGCTATATAAATTCTTAAATATATGAAATGCAGATAGTCTCCACGTGAAACATCATATTCACCCATGTCATCTACCTGAGCAAATTGGGATGACTGCAGTTAAGGTAAAAAGCACGTGAACAGACTTCCATGCTAAACATTTTCTTACTAGCCAAGATGTCAAGTACTTGCACTGTTAAGGTAATGGAAAGCTCTAAATAAATAGACCAGAAAGAATTATGGATAGCCAAGAGTAAGTTCTGATTCAAAGTTGCCTTAAATGCGTCTAATGAGAAGAATTTCATTTCTTCAAGAGTTTTCTAGATGACATTTACCATGATGACTAGGGAAGAGCCTCAGCTGTGACTGGAAGATGTTAAATCTCAGTGAAGACTTCGTATCTATTTCAGTACAGGGCAGATGTACCTAGAGATGCTGTGTGTGTGAGATTTTTTTGAGCCATTTAACTGTGTCTAGGATGATTTTTGAAATGAGAAGAATGACAGACTGAAATTTTAGCATGGACTGTAGCATTTTGTTCTGAAGTAGTCATAACATGCTTCCTGAACAGGATGGGATAGCAAAAAAATTATGATGGTTTTATAAGAATATTAGATTTCTATTTTGTAGGCATTGACGTGGTTCTTTGATAAATTGGTACCTCCCTGTAAGCTTTATTCTGATTCAGGGATTATTAAGAGTGCTTATATTATCCTGGTGAAAGCAACCTAGTTGTGGTCTCATTACTCCATTGCACTTGCTGAGAGGTGTGCTAATTTAGCTTATTCCTTACTGGAAACATAGGGGAGGTCTACTGTAAAAACTTAATAGTGCCACGGGTGCTGAATAAGAAAGAAAAATTCTTGAAATGCCTTAATTTAGTAGATTAATAGTTTAAGAGGATCTTTTAGTAATTTTATCAGCTAGAAACATTTTGTAAATGCTGATGAAGGAACCTCCTAGTTCTTATAGCTTTGTGTGTTTTTTTTTTTTTTTAAAAAAGTAGAACTTGGAGCACACGGATAAAGAGTTGGTGTTATCATGAGGAAAAAGCAGCACAAACAGCTTCGATATTGTCCCCTTCTTGTGTACAGCCTACTTGAGAGTTAAACAGAGCTGTGGCATTGGCAGTTGCCCCTTCAGACTTGTGCCGGTGGTCTTCCACGTAGCCTTATTGTTGAGTTTATTCACGTTCTTTTGTTGGATTGATTTCTGTGTTTCTAAGAAAGCTCATTCTGAAATGGTAAATACGTCTCACACAGATAAGAGGTTACTTTAAGGTCTGTGGCTTTATTGTGTTAAACCTGTGTTTTATATAGGTCCTTGTGATGGTGCAACCTTTCTGTTTTTAAGTCCTTTCTTAAGGACTTTTCCTTAGACCAGATTTTCTACTCTAATCTGACAAATAAGGCTTACCTTTAAGTTATTCTCCACAGTACTAACAGATAGGTGTAAAATTGCTCTTCCTTTAAGGCAACAGGAGGCCAACATTTTTATCTACTAGACATTTATGCCCGGGGTCAAACATGCTGTTTTTTTCCGGTGTTTAAAACTGCTGTTTGGCCTTCTGCGGGCCCCTACTACATAGCCCCTGTATGAAATAGTCTTTGAAGAAGATGTCTGTCTTCACTGAGACTTCACCCAACTTTAATCAGAGGATAATTGCGCGCTCCCTTCCCGCTCGCCTCTGGTGCTGGCCACGTGCGCAGCTCCGGTGCTGCGGCCTCTGAGCTTCCTCCTGGCTTCTCCAGCAGGTTGGCAGCCAAGTTATGTCAGCCGAAACATCCAGGGGCAGAGGAAGAGGAAGGCGCCTGTGCCGTAGCGAGGTACAGAGCCCCTGTGGATATGGCTCCTCTTTCCTGTTTGTGTGCCGTTGGATACATCCTTGGCAAGGTAAATCTGTGTGAGCTTTCTGGTGCTTACGCTTCTTGAACGGATTCTGAGCTGTTCTGTGCAATGTTTTCTGACACTTCTTATCTGGAAAAATCATAGCAAAAGAAAAATAATTGTGCAAGAGAAGAAACCCCTGAGTATTGAGATTCTGGTACTGAATTAGCTTCATGCTCTCGCTGAATGATTTGTTCATCTACAGCTAAACTAGGCTTATTTTCTCAGACCTATTTGTATTATGTGCGTGGAAAGCGATCACATTTCTTCCCTTCTTTCCTTGACTCTCTGAGACAGTTCAGCCAAGTTGTTTATACTCATTTAAATATATGTGTCAGGTTGCCTGTCCTAAAATATAATAAAATTTAACATAAGTGACAGAACACTGCATGGTACTTAAAATTAATGTATTCTGTTTTAAATTTTAGTATCTGATAGTTAAAATCAATTTTAATGCTGCAGTAATTTGGAAATGCAAATGTGAAGCCAGGATGCAACATAGGTTAGTGGTATATGGCTTTACCTAGATATCTACCCATAGTTATAATCTCTGATAACCACCAGTATAGTATTCTAGAATTACTGCAAGTTACTGCTTACTAATATTTGTTTGTGATGTGATGATTGCTTTCCCGTTGTAAGTTCAATAAGTAGATTAATTATCACAGCTTAAAACTATAATGAAATGCCGCTCTATATTCTGAGACTGCATCTTGTGACTTGTAAAGACCAAGTTGGCTTGTTAGGGCAAACTGGGGGCAGGGTGCTGGAGAAACAGATAAAACGAGACAGCGGGTTATTTAGTTTGAGATTTGGTGGGCTTGCCGTCTGTTTATGGGGGGTATGTCAACCTCTCCATGACTCCAGTTATTTTAGTGTATAAGGAAATAGGGTAGCTGGGTGTGTGTGCATTTTATACAAGTAGTGTTGGTTATACACATGAGGAGCCAAGTGTGCGCGACAATGAAGAGCTGATTCCACTTACGGCATTTATTGAGGAAATTCATTAGTAAGGCTGTGTTTATGTTGTCATCAGGCATGTGATGTGTTTGGCAGCCTGCATACGTGTGACAGCCTATGTGACAACCATCCATATGCTGATTGAATTTCCCTCATGGATATGTCTCTAGGCTTTTTCTATATGCCTCATTTACTTTAATTACCCTTTTAATGTCACGTCCCCATTGCTGAGATAAAGTATCTTTTTATCACTCCTCCTAAAGTAGGAAATATGTGGACTTTCTGCTTAGGATAGAATGTTAAGTCATAGACCACCTGTGGGACGCAAGGAGCAGACATAAAAGTATTAAGCAAATCAAGAAATATGGTCGGGGTGATTAAAAAGAATATCAAAACTCTCAGATTTTCCCAGCTGAAGGAAAATAAGAGGATTGGAGCAATCTGATAAACAACTTTGTAAGAGTTTTGACCCTTTCACCTTACTACTGTTTCTTTTTTTACTTTAATATTGATAGGCTTTCAGTGGTTTATGGCCTGACAGGTTTCAAATAATACTTCCTTAACTCCAGTAACTCCTAGTGTATGATTACTTCTTTACTGTTTTTAGGATATGTTCTTGCATCACCCAGAACATTCTGTTTTGGTATAAGAAGTAAGTTTCACCAGTGCTTTTAAGATGAGTAGAAATTCTTAAACTGGCTATGACTTATTAATGAAGAAAATCTAGTTCTAATTCTAGCTGATTACTAAGACCTGTATTGCATCAGACTTTACAAGCTCTAAGAATGAGTGCAGTTTATGGTCTTGCTTTACTATAGTGGTAAATGATATTCACCTGTAATGCAAGTGTTAGGACAGTTTGTACAAAATTGTGCTATTTGCATTGGTAGAGCCCTTCTTGAGGGTATTATGATCAGTATTGACCACTTAGATTGGGGAAAGGAGGGGGAAAAAAAAGGCAAGAATAAATGAAAAGGGCTGCTAGGATGATTAGACCTGTGAAACTCTGAACTCTTTCCAGAGAGAAGACTGATGGGATCTCTGTTTAATCTCACAAATAGGAGGCAGAACAGGAACAACAGATGGATGTAATTTACTGGGGGGTTTAATGGAGAGAGGAGGAGGCTGCTGGAGGAGCCATGTGTGGCGAGGCAGCTTCCGTGGTCTCAGACCAGGATTCCATTGCTCCATGGAAGATGCCCTCTTGGGATGGGGAGGGAGTGGGCCTGGTCATAGAAGCACAAGCTGGTGGTGTGGTGATTTAAACATTTGTCATGTGTCTGAAAACAAATTACTTGGGGAGGGTGTTGGTGGGGGAAATATTGATTATAGTTTGTGCTCTTTTAGTTTTATGGAGGGTAACTGCGTTTCTCCTTTGGAGATAGAGTTTAGATGGGATGTGGGCTGGGTACAGCATTGTGCTTCACCATGCTAAGAAATATATGCAGTATTTGGTGGATATACCATGGTCGATTGCTCAAGGGTAGGCTGTTTACCCATCAAGAGTGAATTTTCTTCCATATTATGTGGCAGGCCCTGTTACTGTGAAGCTTCCTTCTGGAATAGCATAGGCCCTATCAGTACCACGTTGCATTTTGGGCACTGCTTTAGCTCCCAGCTAAAGGCTTTCAGCTGCTTGTGCTGTACCCAGAGCCATGTTAGAGTCAAGGCAGGTAGGGAGGGGGCAGTTGGCCTGCTCGGAGAACAGCACGAAAAGCGCTGAGTCCATTTTGTGTCAGCAGCAAACAGCAGGCTGGCCAAGAAAATACAATATGGTTTGTCTCATGTTCCTAATCATGTTTATATTTTGAGAAAGTGCATTAGGAGAATAATACAGAAGTCAAATCAAATTACATAGGGTCAAATGTGAAAGTAGCAACCCAAAGGCAAAACAAAGTCTTACATGGTTAAGAGTGTAAATGAGATTTATTTTTGTGAAATTGACTTTTCTGTTCAGAGCCCTCAGAATTCATGCTCAGTGTTGTTGTTTGTTGATATTTTTTTTTGCTACATCAATGAAATATTATTGTTTTTTCAAATTAATATGAAAAGCTTTTCTTTTTATAGTAAGTCTAACTGACTGTCTTTGCCTTTATTCGCTTTAGCCAGTGTTGAGCTTGGTTGTTAGACATATTTAGAAACCATTCAACCAACCAGTGTCAAGATGCAAACTTTCTTTCCAAAGTGTGAAGTTCTTGCTAATGATGACTAATGTGTTTATTGTAGCAATGTGATGAGTAATTTGTGCTTCAGGTAGGCTAATTTTAAGGGTTTTTTGGAAGCCTTACTTTTTGGCACTAAGGTTTATGAAAAAAATCTTGATGATTTTTCTTTGTTGATTAAAGGATGTTTCTCTCTCTCTCTCTCTCTCTCTCTCTTTGCAGTCTTGCAAGGCTCACTCAATCCAAATAGCTTAGTTCCAATGTAAAAAGCATGGAATTTATTTGGTTTTAAATGAAATATTCATTGAACACTAGCTTTGAAAAACTGAATAGCACTGTAGCAAATAGAAAATAACTGAATAGCAAATAGGTGCCAATGAGCTGGGCAACTACTGCAATTTTTCTTTGAATGCTTATTTGAATTTTAAAACTAGTGGGCAACTCCCATATTCATATCCCTTTGCAAGCTTTCTGGTTAAATCCATCCCTGTGCAAGGTAGGCCATGAACACTGCTTCCTGTGCATCTCTTGATAAATGACAAGGATACTGTAAGGCTTCAAGTTTTTAATACTAGTTTATGAAAGTTCACGGTCATGGTTAGTTAACTCCTAAATTTGTGTGTTCTCATGTATATATGTATACATATATATATATATGTATATACAAGTATATACATACACACACACACATATATATATCAAGTTGACCAATAAATCTGAACTATGGAAATCGTAGTGAGAGAACAGTGCTGCTGTCAACTTGTGCCAGCCTAGATTTTCCCAAAAGAGATGAAAACATAGAATCAAATTGAAATTTTCCTCTTATATATTCTGTTTTCCTTGAAAATATGGATGAGTCCGTTTTCAAACTAAAAGTGGGAGGCAAAACTAACTTAAAAGTGTTATATCTAAGAACAAGACTTTGAACAGATTTAATCCAGTAGACCACACTCTCATGCATACTGTTTAAAATCTCTTTATGTAGCTAGACCAACTGTAAAATGCAGCTAATAAAGCTTAACCACCCTTGTGAAGTGCTTTGAGGTCTGCTGATGAAAAAGCCCTGTGCCAAGCTAAGACTTTGATGAGTAAGTAGGGAAGGTGGTTTGAGTGACTTCCTCCTGAAATGCTGCAGCTCTGGAAGTAGCCATTGACTAGGTAGCTGAACCCTCTTGAGTTAGATGATTCTTAGTTCCTTGTATTCAGACTTGAGCTGCTCTGCATGCATGTTTAGATAATTTAAGTGATAAGTTTCTGTATGTTGGTTATGAGTGAAGGGAATGTCAGCTTCACAGCTGTGACTATAAGTTTGGCCAGTTTTCCACTCCTTGGAGAATTTATACCACATCGTCTCTGTTAAAGATCGGTAAAGTGTTTCTCTTGATTCAGCTTCTCAAGAGAAAGAAGAAAGCTGACTTGTAAAACTGTGGAGTTTCGGCTTATCGAAAAGTACTGCTTTTAAAAGCGAGTTAAGATTGCTGCGTACCAGTAAGGACACTTCTGCACCTATCATGTGCAACATGTGAGCATGTAAAATAAGGATATGGATAATTAGCATCTCCTTATGTTGTACACTATTTTCACAGTAAATTATTCTTGTTAAATACCAAGTATTGAATATTGATCCTACACAGTAAAGTTAACTTAAACGGTTTTCTTTTGGGGTCAGATGTAACATCATGCATGGAGATTGTGTGTTTGATTATTTAGACTGAAAAGGTACAAATACCCAAGACATTGAAAATCTAGATTATTTTAAGTTATTAATTGGTGTGTAACGAGATTAGCTTGCTTTTGACAAAAATTGCCTCTCCTCGTAAGTGTGTGTGTTTTTTTTTTTTTTTTTTTTTTTTTCCCCCCCCCCCTCCCCCTTGTGGTCTATCACAGTAAGGGCACCTTATCCACATGCCTCAGAGGCCCCTCCTCACTCCTTAGCGTGCCAGAGGAAGGCAGGTGACTCGCACCACAGTCCAGTAGCAACGCTGGCTGCAAGCTCCCTGACTCCTGACCCTGGAGCCCTTTAACACCCTCATCACATGTGGGCCCCCACAGTATGCCTGGGGATGAGAGCCTCCTGCTCTGTAGGATGTCACTTGATTAAAACTTATCAGATTGATAGCCCCAGTGATGGAGAAATTGATGCTCAAACAAGTTGTCACAGTGTCAGCTGAGGCCTGTTTCTCTGCAGCAATATTTACAGATGGTAACTGCAAAGAAATGTAACACCAAATATGATTTTATAGACAGTATCCACTACTTGCTCTATTTCCTTATTCCTTTGCCTCTAATTATGGAATATAATCCTGTTTTAATCTTCCCAGTTTTACAGGCATTTACAGTCATATTTTCACATTAATTCTGCACTATATCAATTAATATTTTATCATTATTAAACAGGATTTGCTGTTTTATCTTAAAACAGGTAAAACTACATATAGGATTATAAACAATATGGATTACTTATCATTCTAATTGTAACTGCGAATGTGTCACCATTTGCCATTTTCTTTTAAGCGTAAAACACATGGAAGTAATTATTCTACTTTGAGGAACACTGATACAAAGGAAAGATTGTGCTTGACAGATATTTTGTGCTATCCACTGCTTTATGTCACAATTTTAAGTCACTGAATAAGATGATTGTAGCTACTACTGCCCTCTTTAAAGATAAACCCTTTCACGATAATTTTGCTGTAATACAGTATTGTGAGGAAATGCAGTATGCTTTACCTTCATGAGAAAACCTCTCTAATTGGAATCATTGGACCTTGACTCACTTGTCATAGCTATATTCAAGGTGAAGGTGAAATCTTTGAGGAGTCTGAACATGAAAATTAGACTATGGCTTCTTTGAATAAAAAGCATTGTAAGAGGACACATTCATATGCAATATCATTCTGTTGGAATCTTTATTTTTTTTCCCCCTGTATTTTCCCTGTAATATGTGAGGTGGACACATTTTGGGGAGGGTGAGGGGTGGCCCTTAAGGCTTGATAATGTTTGAGCAGTCTGACGTGTTTCACTGCAGTAATTAAACAGGAGGAAAAAAAGAAAAAACTGCTTCTCTTGCATCTTGTACTGGAAGAGTTAATCAGAATCTCAACCCTAAACTTGGGAACAGGTGGGGGAATTGCAGCTAAAGCCATTGAGCTTAATGAGAATTAGTCATGCGTTCTGATTGTTCAGATATTGGATGAGGGACCTGCAAGCCAAGTGCTATTTCTAAGCTCTTAAAGACTGGATAATAAATAGAAACAAATCATCTTCTAGTGATTAGTAGACATGCGTACATGGAATTTGTAGCAGCGAAGCAGGACAATCCTCACGTACCAACATTTTATTTTTACACTGCAGCCTGACAAAACTTCAGCTGAGGCACCCGGTTCTCTACTTGATTTTTTTTTTTTTTTTTTTTTTTGGTAGCAATCCTGGGAGCTGGTTAGTAATTTTGCTGTAAAACATGAATAGCAGATATTTATCTCAAAAACAAGTGTACGAGGATGGGTTGTGTTGTGCTAGGAAGGCATTTGATGGAGGTCTGTGGGAGTTGCCCAGGAAATGGTGGAGGAATTGCCTTGTCAGGCTCCTCTAGGTCGGCCCATGTGCCAAGTGCTGTATGTCAGAATATGCAGAAAGTATATCCTGCCTTTTGTGCAACAAAGGCATTTAATAGCACAGACAAATGGAATGTGTGGTATGCAGGAGATAGACTGGTGATGGTGAAACACTCCTAGAAAACAGCTGGTCAATTATTTGATGTATTGCTATTCCCAGAAAAATCGATCCATCCTGGACTGATACTTAGATTATGCTCTTATGATTATTGGTTTGAATAAATCTCATTAAAGGTTTTCAAAGCATTGATGTAACTCATCAGCTACCTCTGTTTGACTAAGGCTCTTAATTAAGATGTTTCCAATTTCCTGACAGACTTAAATCTCTTTTTTTTTTTTCTCTCTCAATAATGTATGCATATCCACCTGTGAGCATTTTAATATATTTAATCACAGTGACATAAAACAAGATAATTATTTTCCTAGGATAGATATCTTTAGTTTCTAGGGGGCTTAGGTGACCAGGTAGTGCAAAACTTAATAAAAACATTAGTCATGTCATAATGGCTATTTTTTGTACAGTGTGTTATGCACAGTGGGTGAGGCCAGCCAGTATTTCCAGTGTCCCACTTGAACATGTCTGTATTCAAACACTGCTGCTAGCTGACTAAAAGTACAGAGAATCACCCAAAATATATTGGTGAATCAGTGGTTTTTTTTTTTTTTTTTTTTTTTTTTTTTTTTTTTTTTTAACTGACCCAGTTCTAATATTCTTAGTTCTAATATTCTTTCTCTTATGAAACTTAGAAATGTATGTATTGAAGATTTCTTATGACTGTGGAATAGTAAACATTTAACAAATATCATGGATTGGACACTTAAATCAGTCTCAAGACCAACTCGCAATGAAAAACAAAACTCACGTCGTCCGTAAAGACTGTGCTCCCCGTGCCTGTTTGCATCTCGCAGAGCTCACTGGCAAGTGAGCTGTGGACAAGTGGTTTGCCTTTGAAGGGTCCGTTTAGGTTATGAAATTGTTATTATTGAATGTAGTTGTATATGAGCAATAGTCTTTTTATGCCTTTTTAAATATATATATATGTATACAGTTCAAACCAAATGCATGACTTGCTTGTTGAAAGTGTATCTAAAACCTTTGCTATTGCGCTATGCAACTTTGGTGCTTTTAAACAGAGCTTGTGACAGCTGAAGGAAAAGACCAAACAAAATCAAAAAGAAATTATTTGAGATGAAATAGTTCTTATTGCCAGATCAGCAACACAGAGAGCTAATGGAAGATATTTTCTACAGACAGATGGGATACTCAGCTATCCCGGGAGCACTGGTATGAAGTATCTCTCAAGAATTTTTTTATACATTTGCATATAAATATAAACACCATTAGTAGGGGCTAATTGCCCTGTAGGAACTAAAATGTGAGCATTAGCATCTTGAGGTTTTTTTCTTTCTTTTTTTTTTTTTCTTTTTTTTTTTTTTTTTTTTTTTTGATATCTCTAACACCCATCATGTTTGGTACTGCATGGCTGCAACAGATAATTACTACCATTAAGAATCTCAATCACAAAATCAAAACCATTTGCAATGGCTTCCAGGGCCACCCAGCACAGTAAGTAACCATAGAAAATGAGTATAGTAGTTGTTTTCCTCATGCATATTCATAAGGGCACTTGATTTGACTTTCATAGTAGGGGTCTTGTAAAAGCTCATCCACAGATTAGCCCCTAAACAAGTCTGAAAATGAAAGGTATGAAGATATGGTAAATCCCCCAAAATGCTTATAGAAAGCCATGTTTAACACAATGAAATATGTATAGTAACTGCCCAGCAGAAAAATACTGTAAATAATAACATTTCAAGTATTGGGCTCTTTTCTGTTGTCCTACTGATGGAAAAGGTCAAGAATTTATGCGGTTCAGGGGTTGGGGATTATGGCACATTGTTGGTCAAAGAGCAGTTGAGTCATCTGTGATTAATATTCTGGAGTGTATATAAAATTTGAGTCTGTAAGATGTATGGTAAAGATAGTGCAGAAAAATGGTAGTTATTGCACAGTGTTATCACTTAATCTACTTATGTTTCAAATATTGCTTTATTATTTAAAGCTTAAGAATTTAGATGTGTTAGATTTCAATCTTAAGCTTGGACAAGACCTTATTGACATTGTATTAAATTTTTTTTTAAAAAAAATCCATGACATTCAGCTTATGTTTGTTGCTGTGGAATACATGTGCTGAATTATAAATTAGAAATAGTACAAAGAAATCTTGTAGAAATGTTTCAGTTGAGAGAGAGAAAAAAAGAAATATATATATATATATATTCTGAAATCAAGTATTGTTGAAGAGTATCTGCTGAACAGGCTTTCCTTGCCCTGCTACCTGCCTGGAGTGGATGCACAGCAGGGACCTCTTGTTGGCTGGGATAGTTTTGGAAGTGTTTAGGCTTTTGCTGATTGTGGAACATTGTTGTTTTTTATCGGCTTCCTCTGCCCTTTTGCTAACTTGTCTATCTCTACCTGTCTTTTAAATTTATTTTTCAGTTGATTATTCTTGGCACTTTCTTAACTGTCAAGTGATGAATTATTTCCAGTATGGTTTCTCAGATAATAGCATTGGGAGTGGCACACCTGGGAGCTTGCCAGAAATATCCATCCTAACTATCTTTCACCTGTGTGATTATTTTCATAGCACAAGGGGGCAGGGTCCTTCACGTAGAGAGGAATAACCCCCAGTTTTACTACAGGCTGGGCGTTGACCTGGGGAGAGCAGCTCTGCAGAGAAGGACGTGGGTGTCCTGAGGGACAAGTTGGCTATGATCCGGCAGCATGCCCTTGTGTGCTGCGTTGGGGTGCTTTACGAATAGTGACGGCAGGTTGAGGGACCTTTTCTTGCCCCTCTGTTCAGCTCTAGTGAGGCCCATTTGGAGTGTTGGGTCCAGCTCTCGATTCCCCAGTAAAAGGGGAGACACTGAGCAGCTACTGGAGAGACTAGTATTGAGCTGCAAAGACAGTCAGGGGACTGAAGCATCTCTCCTGTGAAGAGAGACTGAGAGAGTTGGGGCTGTGCAGTCTTAAGGAGAAGAGGTTGAAAGGATCTTATCAATGTGTATAAATACCTTGGGGAAGGGTGTCAGGAAAAGGGGGCCAGACTCTCTTCAGTGGTGGCTGGCAACAGTCCAAACTGAAACACTGAAGGTTCCGCTTGAATTTGAGGAAAACCTTCTTGACTGTGAGGGTGGCACTTGCAGAATTGCTGAGTGGGGCCACTGCACCCCACTTGGATGCTCTGATAGCCCATGCTACTGGAATGATGAGTAGTGATTGCAGGAGGGCAGGTTGATTTTTTTGGAAAAATATCTAATTCTCAAATATGTTTGTTCCTCTCCTCCCCGCTTCCTCCCCACGCAGAGCTTTCAGCAGCTTTGTATTGAGTTTGTGAGGAGTTTTGAAATGACCAAAGAAGCATCATCTGGCATATTTACTATTCATAATAAGTCACCTAGCTCTAGCTGAGAGTTTGAAGTAAATGCACAGCTGATAGAGATTCAGGTTCTAGAGACATAGTGTATTTTCATGTAGCTTTTCAAGTTTCAGTCTCAGCTGCTAGGTTTTAAGGGTTACACAAATCTAAAGAAAGAGGATAAAAATGGAGTCAGTATTTGAAATTCTACCTGCTCGGTCCTGTTCTGGTGGTGTTTCTCTTTGCATTTACAAATACACTCATGCCAAGGATTTTTAAGATCATAGAGAAGCTTTTTCTGCCCCTTTGGAGAAGGACTCTGTGTTGCTATATTGCTGAATAAAATGCATTAAGGTACAGCCCCTGTCATGCCTGTGGCTATTAAGTGATCACTGGTGATCACTTAATATAAGTAGTGTCACTTAAAAGAATACTGCACACAGTCTCACCTCATCCGATGATTGCCAATGCCTTTTTGTGTTGGAAGCGATGCTAGTGTGAGGCTTCTGGTGGTTACATGTTCTGGACAAGATAGACTTACTATTTCCCAAGCCCCATTTTATTCTAGACCAAATCTTTGAAGGGGACTGCTTAAATTGAGGGCAAATGCAACTACCAAAAAACGCCTGCCAAAATGCCTACCTACGTAATGCGTTCAGCCTAGTCAGCCCTTGTTTCGCTATGAGCCCTGACCGAGGGAATGCATGACCAGTAACTACTTATGGTAGAGAAGATTTTTCTCCCAGCATGAGGAAAAACTCCCTACAAAAATTTCAGCTACAAATCTGCAGTTCTGACTATCTGTGGAATTAAGCGGCGTAGCTCTGCTCCCGGCATACGAGATGGTGGTTAAGATGGAGCGCAAGATGTTTATGCAGGCATTCATTAGGGGTATTTGTCTGTGGCAGCGAGGAGCTGAATAACTGATTTGGAAGAGCGCTCCTAGTCTGGAAGCACTGGGAGACTAATTCCCATAAAAGCATGAAGCTTCTGGCTTCAGTAAGGGGAATAAGACTCTCCTGGTCTCTTGACAGTTTGAGGTTCGAAGAAAATTTGGTGTTAACTGAATGTGCTTCACCCATTCAGGATGGTGAGTGAAAGATGAATTATCTCATATTCAGCTTGTGGAGGAGTAAATTACAGGCCGTATTCTTGTGAAATGACTTGAAGTGCTGAGACTTTAAAATAGATTTTTCCAGATTTATTCATAAAGTTGTGGTATGACATGGTTAAAAAGAAGCTACAGTCAATAGGTAAATGTATTTCTGACTCAGAACTTTTAATTAATTTTGTCCTAATTGATTCTTTTTAAAAGGGTATGCCAAATGGATTCTCTGTGCATAAAGCTGAGCAGATTTTCCTTTTCTGTGTGTGGGAGAAAACTGTTGTTTTACACGCAGTTGTGTTTGAACCAGGAGAGTCTGCTCACAGCTAGTACCAGTGGGTCCTTTGAGTGAGTATAGCAAAATACAGCCTTAAAGAAAAGCAATCCAATCCTTGTTTGACCATCATTCTCATAATTATCTCCCCTGTTTTTATCTAAGAAAATAGCATTCAGGCTCAGGTAGCAGCTGTGTGAGAAGAAAAATAGGACAAGAAAATCAGGTTGCAATGTAGTTAGAGCACTGTCATAAATGAAAAATATGTATCTTAAATACGTTAATTATGCCATGTAAAAGCATTACAAAGCATCCTGCCATTCCATCTTTCTGTGGTGAGCAGAAGGTGTCACTGGGCTAGGAAGGCGCAAGCAGGCGGCCCGCGCGGTGTCGGAGCTCGCAGGGCTGCGGCCCTCGGCCTCCCCGCGCCCGCAGCGCCCCAGCTCGTCCGTACACACCAACCGTCCATGAGTCAGTCCCTAGCAGAGAGCAGCGTCGTTTAAAAATACGTGTTCTGATGTATTTTATTTCAAATAATTCTTCAATGGACTTCTTTATTGTCAAGTTCTTGGGCTTGAGGTTTTTGTTTAGTTTGGGTTTTTGTCTGGTTTCTTGGCTGGTCATTGGTAACAGTTGTGCTTGTAACCTCCCATATAAAAATGCATTGAGGATGTGCATTTTTTGAAGATGGACATTTTTTATTTCATTGATTTAACTCTTGAACCTTCTATTGAAATATCTGAGAAAAGGGTAATGGAATCACTGGGGCTGAGATAAGTAAATAGCACCTGAGCATGTGAATACTGTCTGGATTTGGGCCTATTGTATCTCGGTAGTGAGAACTGCCTAAGAACCAAAAGTAGGAAAAAAATCATCTTCCTTTCTAAGTGTACATTGTATGGATCATTCGCAGGAGGTTGTGTAGTATTTCCTGGTTGGTTTATATAATATTATGTGTTCAATAAAATAAAACTCTTTTTGTTTGGTCATTCAGCAGTCCTCCTTGACCACTTTAATATTACTGTAAAAATTCTAATGCTGCCGGTTTTCAGAATACATTGAATGCAAGTTTTGTATCTTGGCAACCAAGAGGGGATAGTTATTCTCTGTAAAAAACCATCCTACCTGCCGAGAATTATTATCATAATTCTTGCAAAGATATGTGAGTTTATTCCGTATTTCTTCTTTGGCTATCTTTATGGCGTGTCCTAATTCTTTGGTATTGAACCTGTCCAAGTGGCAAAATTTAGCTCTTACCTTTGCAGCTTGGTGAGGTGGCTTTAATTCGTGTCTTGTGGTACAGTACAGCTTTTTAGAGCTTTTGAATTTTCTTCTACTCAGAGAAAAATAGTTTCAGAAATCTTATTTAATATTACTCTAATCAGAGTATGTCTGATCAGTCTGGCATTTGTATATTTTCCAAGTCAGAGAAGCACAAAGGAAATACTGTGGACATGGAATAATCCACAATAAAATAGCAAGAGATCCAATGCCGAGAACCTTCTACTGCTTTCAGTAGATAACTGCTATTGCTGAAGAAAGCAGTCTCTTTTCTTTTTCTTCACTGACTCTTCAGTCTTACAATTTAGATTATACAAGAAAATATTAGTTCTTTGTATCATTGTTCATTTAAATGCAGGGCATGGACTTGAAGCAGAAAAGATAGAGGGATATGTGAAAGCGAGTCTGAACTTCTGAATTACATTAGAGAGGTTTAAATTCTTTTTTGAAGGCTGAAGACTGAAACAGTCAGGTCTGTAAGATTAGCCACAGGAAATCGTCAGCTAAATTAATAAGTAATTTGAGAATGAGTGAATGGAATAGTAGAGTTTTAAAGAGAGGCATTAGCCGGTTACCCTGGCTTAGACTTTCTTTAGAAATAGCAATAAAACTTCTTTTCAGGTCATGCCATAATGTGACCTTTTTCACGGTGCTGATGTAAATCTAAGATTAAATACGTAGGGAACATAGCCCTGTACAAAAGCATGAAGTGAATGCCCTGGGCTTTGGAAACAAGTCTTTCCCACCCCCAGCTCTGTTCCTTGATGTAGTGTTTGGGGTTCAATGAGAAAGCTTGCACCTGTGCTGTTCTTCGCATTTAAGGGAGTTCCTATTTACTCCAGCCAAGTAATTGAAGGATCTAGTGATCAGAGGAGTCTTGCTGGACAGAAAATCCAGAGGGTCTCAGCAGAGCATTTCCCACCCTTAGGATGGTTTTTGCTGTTGATGAAGGAGGCAGATCCTTGCAGAGGGGAGATGGATACACGTGGCAGGGCCTTCCCTGTGCCCATGCTCACCAAAATGAGCCCCAGCCTTGGCGACACAGGGCGGCACATGAACCCCAAGCATAAGCTGAACCAGAGAAGTTGCAAAATGTATTTCATATGCAAATGAATTTGAATCAATTTAAAAATTCAACTCAATCAAATTACTGCTTTCAATATTCCATACTTGTCAGTTGCTCTCTGTGGATGTCTCTGACATTTTGCACTCTGGGTGATTATAAACAGGAGCAGGGTTTAAACATGTTAGCGATGCTGCGTGATGCTATCAAGATGGCTGTTTGTCTGGTCCTCCTTGCATCTTTTCATATTTTTGGTATCTTCATGACTGTTCTCTTTGCACTAAGATTCTTGTAATTGAGAAAGATTATGCTAGTTTTTATTTATAAAAAATAAATTTGAAAAACATCAAAGCAAAGTTGCAGTTAGTATTTGATTAAAGATTTCTTGGCATTTCTTTATGGTTTGAGGGACCATAAAGTCCAGTGGGACTTAGTCCCTTTGTATAGGAAATTTCGAAAATCACTGAAGGGAAACATTTTCAGAATTTAGGGTTAAAGACCTGAAAGGAAATTTGTTACTTTAATTGCTTCATTAGTAAGTCCTTGTGGGCTTGGTCCATATGGATAGATACAGGTGGGACCTCGGTTTGTTGATTTGGGCATAGTCAGCTCAGAGTAACCTAGAACTTAGTATTTTAAATGCCGGCAGCTTCAACTGTCCAAAAAGAGAGCCCAGAGAGTCCAGACAGAGGATTGTTTTATGGTCCCCTTGTAATAGCATAAGGGAGAATGAGAATCACAGTGAATCAGTGGAGTTCAGGTGCTGCGAAGCACAAATAAACCAAGGGTGGCTTTTGTTTCCCTCCTGACTCCCTGGAAATCTCGGCTGCTGCATCGTCGTTCTCCTGGACCCTTGTGCAGTGTGAAACGTCACCTGCGATGGGCAGCGCGCGGCCTTTTGAGCGGTCTGGACTAACAGCAGGGGGTTTATACGCACACCTCTTGTAATGCGGGTGGTTCACCACAGAGGTGCTTGTCCTGGGAACTTATCCTGTTGGTGTTTTTTTTTTTTTTTTTTTTTTTTTTTTTTCCGCCTTCCCACTGCTGATAAGCTATGTAGGCATTTTTCTTGAGTTCTTTGCATAAAGTTCATGCATAAAAATACCAAGAAACTCTACTCTGGGTTTTGTGGCTTTTCCCAATTCACAACAGCATTTTTTCAGTGGCTGACTTGCCTTGTGCCGCGTTGCGTTTGTGAACGAGAAGTGCACATAAACACACACAGGACTTGTTTCTGTGCTGCTAAATACTGTGTGAAGTCTGCTGCTGCTGGTTGCTTTGCAGTGATAGCAGCCATTAAGACCTGATATCATTTTGTGATGTACCTACTTCCATTTCTGTGCTTATATTAAAGTTTAGTTCTCTGTGTGCGTATGACTGAAATGAAAGTTCAAACCAGTGACTCATTGTCATGGAATAGGTTACTGGATTATTAATATTTTAACATTTTCCTCTGGCAAATATGAGAGCAATTGCAGCTAAGTATAGGACTTAAAAGAAATAAACTGCTGCTGGATACAAGTAAGATAATTGTTGTCTGATCCAGTAGCGTTATTTTGAGAGTTACATATTAAAAGAGGGAATAATATTTCCCATATTCCAACAGGACCTTTTGCTATATGAGTCACATTTGATCAAACTTGCTTTGAGAAAAAAGATAAGTTCATCTTAAATAATAAGAATTTGCCTATTCCTATTATGACAGCTGCATTATCCTGAGAAGTGTGCTGTGCTACTCATATGCCTGCTGAAAACAAAAAAAGGTGAATTTCAGGCTGCAAAAAAAAATGGAACAAACGTTCTCACCATGTAATTAGGCCGTGCATATCAAGAACATTGTTCTTGTAACTGCTTTTATAATTTTTACATAGTTATTTCAGAAAGGTTAAAAATTATGCATGCAGTCTTTATTATATTACACACATAATTTGGAGAAAAGCCTTTCTCTACACTAAAAATAATAAATTAAAGAAATAGATTCATTGTGTTGAGAAAAATTTATTTCTTGAGCCTCAAATAATTTAATTCCTTTTTATTCTATGCAAAAAGTAATTTTCTCCTAGGGGGAAATTATTGCTTAACTGCTGTTATGTATTCACTGGCAGTCTTAGCCACTCAGCCAAAGATAGTTCTAAAAAGGATGTGGAGAAAGCTGATTGAAGTGAAATCCTCCAACTAAATTTGAAAAATAGAAGACTTAAGGCTTTATATGTTTCTTATACAAAGAATCTGTAATGTTCCTGACGTTAGAAAATAATTTAAAATAAAACTCAAGTGACTATCACTGTCCCATCGTGACTGCTTCAGTGCCTGAGTGTTTAGGGATCCTGTGAGTGTCTTTGCCCGTTTCCAGGATGAGGGACACGCAATGGAAGTGGCTCTGGGCAGGAGAGGAATCCATCATAAAGGTATTTTTGTGCTTATTGTGCTTTCCTTGTTGCAGTTCTAAGTTAATAGCAGGAGGAGGAAGGGGTGGCTCATAGCTGTCACTGGTGACTTGCTTGGATAGCAACATTACTAGTCATTGTAAGCTTCCAATAAAAACCCGCTCCTGTGGCTGAGGTGATTACAAACGCCTCGCCATGAGGATGGCATTTAAGCAGAGCCCTAGTATTGTACCGGGCAGTTAGACGTGCAGCTAATTGTGAATTGTAGAGGGATCTTTCAGAGCTAAGTGCCAGCCTGGTGCTGTTTCCATCAGGGTCCCTGGCATAACTGTGCTGCGTTTGCTTGTGTAGGTCACACGGATTATTGTTGCCGCACGTCAAGTCGTGCTGCCCGTTCTGCCCTTGCTCTGTCAGTGCTCACGAGGCAGGAGCCCAAGTGCCTTGTACCACCTAGCGAGAGGTGGGGGCTACCTGAGAAACCATCTTCAGGGGTTGGTATTTGACATTTGGCTCCTCCAGAATGTCAGTAACACAGGCGTATAATATCGTTTGGATCTGTATAAGGTACATGTGAGCTACGTATGCATTTAGTAAAGATAAGCTAGAAAACTAGGTGAGGTCCAAGTGCAATACCTATGTTGGTATATTAATGTGTGGCCAGGTCAGGCAAGCAGGGTAATTTAGTGTAAATTTAAATTCTCAGGGTATGACTGTAAAAGGGAGAAATATTCAGGGCTGGAATACAGGCAACAGGGTATGGGATTCAGAGGAAGCAGATAAAAGGAAAGTTGAGATGGATTCATCTCTCCCTAGCCCTGCAGAATATCCCAGCAGGTAGAGTTAAAGACAGCCAAGCTATTTGTGATTTACTCTTTTGAGTAAAGAGTACTCTTTTTTTTTTCTTTGCAAAACTGTTAATAGAAGCAAAGAATTTAACTGCTGTGGAGCCTGGTATGCTTATGAGCAGGATTTTACGTAGTGGTTTGTGCTTGGTGATCCAGGTCTGTGTTGGGGTTTCTGTATGTGTACCAGTAAGTTGTCTTTGGATTTTTTTTTTTTTTAATTTCCTTACAAGAAAAAATCTTGATTTATTTATTGCTTGGCTTAGGTACAGCTTGTCAGAGCACAAATTATTACTGTAGGTTTCAATCTTGCTTGAGAGGGGAATGAGCTGGACCTAAAAAGTCCAGTTTTTCACCTCTGTTTATAGTGTATGTATATAAACTAGTAGTATGCCTCTTGCTCTCCAGTCGTATTCATGGCTGAAGAGATAAACTGGCCTCAGCCTGTCATGAAATCATAATATGCGTTATGACATTATGTTGTCATGGAAGCAGTGGCAGTGATATTCTTGATTCTGATGTGGATCTTAACAAGTCTTTTACCGTTGATCACGTTTCGATGCGAGGGTCAGGTCCTCACGTGTGTTACACATTGCACTTCAGAGAGTCGGTCACTCATTGATTACTCGGTCGCATGTCTGATGGAAACCAGGCATTTCACTCAACTTGACAGTTTTACATTCTTGCTGTTCTCATTACGAGACTCTAGTGACTAGAAAAGTTAAGTACTGGAGTTTCTGACTTGAGCCTGTGACATTGCTGGTTGTACTGTGGCCATGCGTTTTTCAGGAAATGATCCTGGGCCCTCAGTGGTGGCAAAACCGCAGCAAATAGTCCAGTCGGTGGCAATCAGAGGAGGCTTGGTTAAACGCTCTTACTGTTGGCATGTCCCAGATGGAGATGCTGCCTCCATCACAAGAACTGGATTTGCTCTCT
Source organism: Tinamus guttatus (assembly GCF_000705375.1). Next base: position 68,955 of record NW_010588202.1, on the reverse strand, counting down.
GTTGCTGAGTTGACAGAACGTTATGTCCCCTCCTTCTTTTATCAGTTTTTGTATTTATCAGTTATGAGGACTGTACCATAGCCATGTAGCACCTGTTAAGGCATCCTGCTCTGTCTAGTGCGTGGTGCAGAATTGTAGTCTGATTCTGATTTGGTTATAAGGAGAAATTTATCTGGAAGCATCATTCTTTAAAATCTCTTTTCTTCCAAACATTTCTCCTCCTCATTCTGTGACCATGAATTTCTTCTCACTGTATGACTGCCGCAGGACAACAAGGGTTCAGTGTCCTTTTCCATGGCTGTTAAACCATTCTGTTCACAAGAATAGCATGAATGCACTCTTGTTGGCGCAGGTTATTAGTGCAAGTTGGCTGCGTGTGCATACAAAGCCTTGGCCATGTCTTAGCGACGGCCCTGGCTCACCCTGTGCTGTCAATCCGCGGCGGCTCCACCACGAGGGCGCTTGGCAGGCGGCGCAAGGAGCAGGGCTGCGTGAACCCGCCGCCCGCCTATCCCTGTCCCGACCTCCTGCACGAGTGTGGATTCTGCTTAAATAATTCATGGGGAGCTTGCAGGGATTTCTCTCCCAATTTATTTCACTGTTTAGTCTAGAGAGCTATTGAAGTATCAAGGTGTTTCAGTTCTCAAATGTGCAGCCAGAAAAGTCATTACAATATTGGGTCCAAGTATCGCTTCAGTGGAGCATTCTAAATTGGTTTAGATGGCTAGATAAATTAGGTTTTCAAGCCTATGTTTCGCTGTTCTGAATTCTACTCGAGTCCTGAAAGCCTTTGGCTGCCAAAGGGCAACTTGAGGCCTGGGAAGGTCAGTAGACCTCAGGCCAGCTGCCCGTCTGGTTTGGTAGGAAGGTGATGCTGCTTTACTGCGATCTTGATGGGGACCTGGTTGTATATTTTAATGGGTGGTGCTAGAAATGTATACTTGTTTCTTGATTTGTTTTTTTTTTAATCAGTGAAATATGGTGGCAGTAGAGAATGAGCTATTACTGCTTATTTTTTAAACGAAGGTAAACAGTCTGCATGGTGAAGGAATTGCATAAATAGAAAATGGAGAGAGACTGGTAGCACTTTCAGATAACAGCAAACAAAAAACCCTACCACCACCAAGAATGCAATGCAGCTCTTGAGGATCTGAGCATATGTGTGTCTTTTCGAAGACAGCAGGCCTTGTGTGTATGTGTTCTATTTTTCTGTTTGATTTTACAAATGAATGTGCGTGTCATCGTGTGTGAGAGCAGAGTTCTAGGCCAGGTTGCAACTAGAATTTTCTCCTGACATAGGCAAGTCAGCGGAGCTTTGATACTGTCTCTGTTGGCAAAAGTCCCACTGACTAGTTGGTTATGCCAGGACGCATGAGCTTTACCTCCATGGGCGGCTTTCACTGCGGAGGGGAGTTTCACACTGATCCTGAGGCCATCTTATGGAAGGATAATTTTTAAATGCTGGGACTATTTACCCAGGATGGCACAGTCTTGTCACTGCGCTACCCAATACTTGAGCTGTAGTTTCTCCACTTTTGTAGTCCCAACGAAGGCCTCAGAAATTGGATTCGTTGATGCTTAGGCCTTCTTCTGGTGATCTGTGAAGAGGGAACGTTATCTACCTGTGCAATGATCTTTTCAAAAGCCAGTGCACTCCTTGTTCTTGACATTCATGTTATGGGCACTGATGTACAATCTCTTTACTCATGATGAATTTTCTCCTTCTAAGAACATGCATGGAAGCTTTAGCTTAAATAGAAAACATTTTCTGTTGAGCTGCAAGCAGCTGAAACTTTGAGTCACTATATATGCTGCCATTTTCATCCCCCAAAGATGTTGTGGTTAGTTCAAATTCTTGATAACACTTCAGCAATGATGTTGGAAATAGCAGTTACAGCTAATTCTAGAGACGTAACCTTAGTCACAGAAATAACTTGCTGATACAAAAGTGACTGCTTTTGCCCTTATGTAACCCATGTTGGCAGTGTCATTCTTCTTGACTCCAAAGGCGTTGGCCACCCTTTCTCTCACACCTCTGAATGAGTAATTATAATGAGTGTTCCTGGCCAGTATGTAGCTTCTCATACATTTTTTTTTTCTTTAGAATTTGAAGAATGGGTTTTGTGCATAAGTGAGTCTTTCTCTACCCTGCCCCCCTCCACGGGGAAATCATTTTTTCTAATAAAAGATGTTATTTCTTTCTCCAAATCTATGTGCACTTGACCCATCATAGCAACAAGAGTGCACCAACTATGGTTCCTTCAGTGCAAGGATGCACTCGTCGTGTTGTGTTGAAGCCTTGCCTTGGACATGTAAGCTGCTCAACCTTTTTCTGTTTCAGAGCAGAAATTAAAGATATTAATACTGCTCACATAATTAATTTAAACCTGAACAACTAAGGGTACAGAAAGCAATGCTATATCAAAGGCATTGAAATTTAGTTTTTTTTTAATTATTATTTTAGTGCACACGTAACCACATTAGGTCTGTTAGAAATGCCTCAATAATGAGATAAGAGATCAGTGACTACATATTAAACTCACCTGGCAGTCAAAATATATTTATTTTTCATGGGCACTGCCGTTGCAATGGGGTGCAGCATGTAGCTGTATTTTTGACAATTGCAAAGTCATATCAAAAGTCACTTGAAGTGCATGCAGTTATCTCGCAATGTTATGTGGAGAAATTGTTTGAATGTGCTGTCATGAAAGCATTTCAGTCACAAAAATAAACCTTAAGTGAAAGCATCATATGATCAACATTACCAGCAGAAATGATAGTGCACTAAAATGTGATTGTGCTATTTCTAAGGACAGATTCTTTTCTTCTCACCATTTATTTTAGACTTCTATAAAATAAGCTAATAATTTATGTCCTCTGTAGACAAAAAAGGCCTATGAACGAATGTGGTATATTAAAGGAATGCAGGGCTCCAAACCTGAATCTTTAAAGCAACTTATTAGAACATTGTAGTTTAATTGATGATTAATATAAAACCAGAATTTGAACATTTTGAATTTGTGCTGTACTATAGGTATTCACAGTGGCACTGATGTGGTAGGAGACGGTAAGGGAATATAAAGGGACTGCATCTACTTGGAAGTACAAAAGCAGATAAATTGCACCCTGGAGAGGTAATGAAACATGCTAGGGCAGAATAAAATGCTTTGGAAAGGGAACAGTGCACGTTTTCCCCCTCCTGCATCTCCTGTTCGTCTCCCTACGTTTTTTTTTTTTTAAAAAAAAAAAAAAAAAAAAAAATTAAAAATTTGCTTTTCCCTTTACAGCATAACGGTTTTTGAGGAGACTGAAAAACAGAGAAAGATACAGCTGAGGTATATGGGATTGGTGTGGTCTTGCAGAGACATCTGGGTGTGTGCAGACTATGTGCAGTATTAGAATGGGCTGCTGTCCCCAGCCCTGCGTTCACGCACTCCAAATGCGGTTTCCTGTGTTTTGGGGCACTGCCGTGCTGTGTCGGTGCGTGGGGCTGCCTGTGAGTCCTGGCAGCGCTTGCTCATAGTTGCCAGCTCTGATGCAACAGTGTCGTGACCGCTTGTGATGCTCCCGTAGCCGTGCGACGGCGAGGGGGTGGCCAGTGTCGCGATGCCCCCGAGCAGCGTGCAGTCCGGGACAGCTCCATCATCATCCTCTCCTCCTGTTCAACTGCCCAGGTTGTCCCTCATCTTCATTAGCCAGCTAGGGCCTTTCCTTGGCTAAGCAGAGCTCTCTGCTGTTGGTTTTGTTTGGGAAATAACCTTGAGGTCCTGGCAGAGCACTTGGGCCCAGATGGAGCCCCTGAGGAACAGAAGAGCCTTGTGGTCCGAAGAGGCTGAGGAAGGGGCCTACCGTACGCTGGGGAGCTTGCAAAGGGAGAGCCAGCACGGATACAAGGTACCTAGATTAACATTTTAATTTTATGAAAGCTTTTTTTTCCCTATTTATTAGAATCTTGACTTGGTGATCGCAAACAGTGAGACCCTAGGCTTGATGGACAGTTAGTGTGGTTGCCGGTGGCCCTTCGCGCGTACGTTTGCACCACTCTGGTCTGCACGTTCCTTTTAATGCTCTGCCCCGCTTTGCTGGAGACATGTGGGCAGTGTTGGCGTCTCCGATGCTTTAGTTAAGTGTAATGATCAGCAACAAAAATGATAACTGGGAGCAGCTCTTATGGAAATTATTTGATTGCCATGACATGTGTTGGGAACTCTTTGGACTCATCATTTACTTATACATAATCATGCAAATAGTTTATTGCTAGCGATTGATAATCAGACTTTTTTTTGTCAAAATAGTTCTTTTAGCTTTTGCAAAAATTCCTATTACAATGAAAACTGTATGAAATGATAGGAGTAAAACAGGCTAAAATTTTATTTGAATTTTTTAAATCATAAACCCATCTTCTCAGACTTGCCTGGAGAACTCCACTCTTAACAGCACCCACAGCTTTAGCTTGGGTTTGTAGGCCAGATGATGTACCTAGAGGAGTGGAACTTGGAAGTAATTCACATGAAGAAATATGATATTAATTAACGGAAAGCTTAAAGTGCAGCATGAAAGTTGATTTTCAGTTGAAGAGACCTCACTAACTTGAGTTCCAATGACCTGAAAAGTTTAGAAGCAATATTAGAAACTGCCCTTTCCCTTTAACCATTTTAATAGTCTTAGTGTTCTAAGACTATTAACAACTTTCTTCCTGTTATGTTTGAGCTTATGCATGTGAATAGAATTGTATATTTAACTGCTTTGAGTACTGGGGCATAAGTGAATATGCAGATGAAACAAGTGTTACTCAGGGAAGAAAAAAAAAAAAAAAGGTAATTCTCAGAAAACATTCTGGGAAAAATTCTCAGAAAATTTTCAGAAAAAAAATGCTAGAGAAGATCTAATTGATGGGGCTACATTTATCCATACTTGCAACTAGAATGATTTTTTGTATAAATCTATATACCCTATAGCAAGCAAAAAAGGCAGAGACAGAGTTGGAGAGCTTATAGCAAGGGGTTCCGTGGGTCAGAATGCAAATCAGTATCATTAGTGGGAATTAGTGATTAATAGCAGAATTCATTTTTATTTTTTATTGATATTTTTCATTAAGTGATTGAAAAAAATCTGGCATTGCCAAAGTTTTTATAACTTGGATAATACTGTGGCTTTTACTTTCTTGAAGTGTTTTTGAAAATATTTTGATATATTAATTATTATGGTTGTGTTCATTAGAAATAAAAACAATAAGTGTTCCAAAAATGTGGGCAAAAAGTGAGAAAAACAGCTCAATATCATAGAATAAAAATTGGTATTAGATTTGTGAAAACAGGATTTGATTTTTTTTTGAACATGACTAGTCAGTGTCTTAGGAATAGCAGCAAAGGAAAAACAAGGGAATAGCAAGAATTATATAAGAAGTTAAAGCAAAAAGTGGTTAATGGTAGCTCTGTCTCTGCAGAGATAGAACTTTGTATGTGTGTTTTTATTTCCTTCCTCTTCGTCAACTCAAATGCCTGATTTTCATATACATATATATATATATGTATGTGCCTGTATGAAGACAAACAAGGTTGCATCCTAAATTTTGTGTTATTGTGAAACTGTATACAGAAAAGTCTCGTATTTTTGTTCATCGCTCTGCAATGTTGTTTGAATTCCATTACCAAGGAAAGTATCAGCCATGGGACTTGATATAAGTAACCCAAATAAAGCTTGAGGAAAATTAAATCCAAAAGGAATTTGGTGGAAAATAGTAAGACAGGTGCTTCAAGTAGGATCTGAAATCTGCACAATCCCCAAACCTTCAGAGAATATTCAGGTAGACTAAAATATTATATGTTTTATAAATGCTTTGTAATATATAAAGATTGTGATGATACCTTTTTGGTTCTTCTGTTAAGCTGCAAGTTTGTAATTTTGAAGGTTATATTAGACTTACTTGTATTAAATTTGCAAAAAAGATTATCCATGCCTCCTTTGTAGCATAGGTTGGCATCCTTGGTATCACACTTCAAAATAGTTTGTATGGATGTGTTAAAAAAAGCAGCATTAAAAAGATTGAGAATACCTGGTGGGGCAGCTCTGGAGAAACGTCTTCAAGGAGCACTCAAGCTTTGTGCTACTGCTGCCTTGATCCCAACAATCTGTTTTTCAGAAGCGAGTAGATCGCCTTGTTGACTGGAGATAAATCCCAAGCAGGACTGGTAACATGATGCTCCTGTCACCCCTGTTGTTGCTGTTTTTTTAGGAAAAGGCAAGGTTTATCTGCTCATATCTATAGTTTTCATTTGCTGCCTGGATCATCTTTGCAAAAGTGAAGGCGATCACCTTCTCAAAAGAAGATAAAGCTGTTATTGTATCCTCTCCAAAAAGTAGAAAGGTGTTTTATAGAACTTGTCTATTAAAGGGGTAGGCTGAGAGAGCTACTGCCAGGAAGAAAATCTTCCCAATTTGTTGTAGTTTTATAGTTCACCTCTGCTGCTGCCTCTTCATCTGTATTCTCAGTAAGAGGTTGAACATACTTGAAATGGAAACCGTTTGCCACAGAACTAATTAAGGTGAGGTTTGTAAATTCAATTTCCAAAATGTTGTTGAAATATTAATATAATGCAATGATAAGTGTTGTATTAGTGATCTAACAAGCTCTTCCAGCCCAACCAGCACAGTGCAAGCTTACGCCAGCAAACCGAAATGGCAAAGCCAAGTATGTAGTTGTTCATGTACAGCTTGTTTTTTGGTTCTCAAACAGGAAACATGGATTTGCAGGAGGACTTGGTAAAATCACCCTCAAATCTGAAAATTTGCTGCTGAGAGTTGTTCAGGCATTGCCACAGAGAGGAGGGGGCTCGGAGCCCCGGTTGCAGTAGGGACACGGTGCCCCCATGTCCCCTCTGCGCCATGCGCTGCGGCCAGCGTGAGCCCTGCAGCCACAGCGAGCTGGACGAATTACTGGATTAGGAGTGTTCCCTACAGGGTGTTTTTTTCCTTTTTTTTGGACTCTGTGTACAACACTAAAGGGTATCTTGGTGGTACTTACAGTCTCATTGGGAATTTGAAATACTTAATGGACTAGGAGATTATGCAGTGATGTACACTATGTTGTAAAGGCAATAGAGGATGTGAGACATTTGTAACCATTACCCCAGGTAAATTTTTTTTTTTTTTTAAAGCAATGGCAGTGAGAAACAGGATACTTTTTTAATGTGGGTTTTCCCAATGAAAACATCTGGGGGTTTGTTTGTGTAGTTTGTTTTTGAACTAAGCATCAGTTACTTCCTAATGGCATTCCTTGGCAGGAAATCTTTATTGTTATTCATGCACTCTCAGTTAAAACAAACACACACACACACCAACAGAAAACAAAGCACAAAACGTAACATCTTGTCCAAGAAGCAGAGAAGATTACCAGCCAGCTGGCATTAATTGTTTGCAAACCCCATTGCCTCAAACCATTTTTGTGTAGGGTGTTGAGCAAACACGAGTGCAGTCGGAGCAGCAGCGTGGCAGCCGTCAGGGCAGCGCCGTGCGGCACCGTCCTCGACGCACGGGCTGCCCCTACCGCAGTGCGTAGGGTTGGGGACTCCTGCCCTTGAATCTGCCTCCAAAACTACACACTCCTGTCCCACCCTTCGTGTCTAAGGCAATTATCTTAGAAATTAGGGGTTCCCGTTGAGTCAGAACGTGATCTTAGGTAAAACATGAAGTGTTTCTCATATAAGTGGATAATAAAAGTTGTAAGAATAAACAAATTCTGTAATCATAGGAAGCATTTAGTAAGGACAAAATGTAAATAGGTGTCTATAACAAATATGGCTAAGTTTGACTGTACTGAAGCAGAGATGGGTGGTGTGCACAGGAGGCTATGCTCTAAAAAGGAAGGCTTTCTTCACTGCAGTTCCTACCGCTGAGCGAGAAATGTTAGGAATGTATGAAGAATTAAAAATGGTTGATGCAGCAGATCTTGAAAGCATAAAACTCATGTGGTCTGCCTTGCATATGTGTGTGTACTTGGATATGCTGAAAATCAAGTGTTTGGTTAGTCTAACCAAGAGTCAAGCCAAGCAAACCAAGAAAGGAAACTGTTTGCGATGGATCTTGAGCATGATTAAGCCTTAAGCCAGCCCCCCCAATTTAATGGCCTTGCTTTCCAATCAGATTTTTGGGAGGTGGTGCTGGAACCAAGCTCCGTGCTGATGGATGGGCTTCGCTGTGGGTACAGAGCTCTAGCCGTGCTCCTGGGTGGCCCAATGCCACCTTCCAGAGTTTCTGGCACCATGGGACATACCTGCATAGGTGCGTGCTCACCTTGTGTTGAAAGCAAAGGAGGGCAATAAGTTTGTGTTACATTTTCTTACCACCACAGCCTGGAAATGGTCATTGACAGCCAATACTGACTGCTTTAAAATAAGTTTCTCTTAATCTTCATGATAAATATAACTACTCCTGGTAAATTTGCATTCTGTACTGAGTATTTTCATATTTTTCTCATCTGAAATGTATTTGCCTTTGAAGATGCAATAAGACCTTCAACTCAGTGTAAGGCAAACTGCAGAAAGTAAGGAATGTCACCTCAGCTGAAATGTGGGTGGTAAACAAATAAAAATACAAACAGGAAAATAGAAATGTGTACTTTTTTAAAAGTTTACTTTTGTTATTTCAGTTGACATTTTACTGAATGTCACGGAGAATGAATAAACAAGCTAATGAGGTTTTAGCTAAATCTCTGCAAATACAATGTGAATTGGCAGGGAGGGGGGAATCCTCATCCTGTAATACCCAGCTCTGGGTATTTTGGGACTGTTTGAGTGTCCCCGGGTTGTGCAGTGATGCATTCATGGAACATGTGATCGGCATCAAAGGCATGAAATTCTGATTAACCATTTTTTTGGCAGCTCACCTCTTTCCAGTTTGAACTTGGAATCTCCTCCGTGCGCAGACCGCTAATGAGGAAATCCTTGCTTATGAATTCAACGTGGAATGAGAGTTTTTTGCCTTTGCATAATGCCTGCTTTGAAGTCAGGCAGTCCAAGAAAGTGATTGATCTCACCCAAGTTCATAACTTTTTCAAAGTACTGCTGATATCATTAAATTTTAATTAACCCTTTGAGCTCCTTCTATGATGTAAAGATGAGGGAACATCAAAGGCTTGTGTGTTACAGCAGCAGTGAAATCTTTTGAGCTGGCTTAGCCTTACTGAAGAGATCTAAGCTGCAGAATATTCCAGTTGTGTAGTCAGCTCCATTCTGGTTCCTGGCTCTGCTCCGGGAGAGGCAGCGCTGCTGTTCCCACAGCCGCCGGGGCTGTTCAAGCGCTGTTGTCTGGAGCCCAACTTTCTCTAAACGGTCTTCCTCCTACTCAAAGCAGTAGGGGATCTTCAGGCAAATGAATATCACTTAAAACCTTGTTCCTTTTTTCCTCATTTATACTCACTTTAGCTATTATGATCCTGGTTAGCTGTCTTAGAAAAATATACTGTAGGACTTAATAGGGATTAAACAAATAATCTTCTGCGGAAAAAATGTTTAGGCTTCACGTTTTATAAATGTATTCCATCCAATTCTTCTTGACAGGGCAATTTGAGTCAAAAACCAAACTTCATAGGCATTACAGCAACATAGCACAGGTGCGTGGGGGCTGGCAGAAAGCTTTGAGGAGGTCTGTGTTTTGAGGGCAAACCTCAGTTTTGCTTCTGTACTGTGTGATACTGTTTAAACCCCTGTAAAGTAGGTGTGTATGTGTTTAGGACCGTCTGTATATCATTTTAAAGGAATCCACAAAACCCAGAGTGAAAAAGCAGCAGCTTTTGCTTTTTGGGACAGAAGGATGAGCTGGATGGAGGTGAGCTCTGTCAGTATTAGAACAGCCTGGACATGATTGGCTGGAATGCAGAGGGCCAAGTGGGCAGGAGGGAAAAGAGAGGAAAATCTCCACAAGTGCTTCCAATTAGGAGGTGTTAGGAAATAAACACCTGTTGATGAATATGGCAGCCTTTGATGTCATTGGTCTCTAAGCATGTTGGTGGTGAGAGGATGATGAAAAGGTCTGTCCTGCTTTAGTAGCTCTGCTTGTGATAGAGTCATTCTGGATAGGCTGGTTGCACAGCAGAAATAAAATACAGGTCAAAAAAAGGCATTTGGAAGGGGAAAAAAAGCTTATTTGAGTGACAGAGAAACGGGTATGTTCGTCTGAGGGTATATTGGCAGTCAAGTAGATTCTCAAAGAAAGATGACCACTTGCTGCTGGAATGAGGTGGGTTGCTGTGTATTATACTTTTGTTTCACTTCTAATGTCAAAATATAGTTAGAATGTGAAATGTTGCCTTCACTGTTCACCTCCCATATAGTTGGGTGCAAAATGCTGGATAAATGCAGCATGGTTTCCTAGTCTATTCCTCATGAGTTGGGTGCTCGTGAGAGAGCAAATTCCAAGTGGTGGAAGGTCGTGTTCTGTGTTCAGCTCTGTGTAGCCTTGTGCTTCTAATGCTGCCTTGTGGAGGGGCTTCATGCAGCACAAGTAAAACGCAAGAGTTGCAGTGTTCCTCTGGGTCTGTTTCAAGGGCAGAAGTCTTAATTTAGTTTTGTTGAAATTGAACTGATGAAACAAATATATTAGGAGAGGGGATGAAAGTTTTTCAAAGGATTGCTTGGCTGGGACGAAACTAGAAAAAATTCTTTGCCAGGCTCTAAAATGACAAGAATGTAGGTAATGAATGGATTACTAAAATTACTTTTTCCACCTGTCAGCTTTAAATCTGTTTTAGGATTATAGAAAAGAACAGCATAGAATATATTGTGTGATGCGTGAATGAAAATGAAGTTGTGACATCTGGTAAATACAGAGTGAAAACAGACATATGGAAATGAAGGTTTTATAAAGAACTGTCTCTTTCAAAAGTCAAAAATTTCTGAGTCAGTGTAACAGCCTATATGTGTATATATGTGTCTGTGTGGGTGAAACAGCTGTGTCATTTACTGCTTAGCAAAATTTTAAATTGCATGCATAGGAAAAATTATTTTTCAATGTGTTCTTTTTGGGTAGCTAATCATATTACATAAGCATATAAACAAATATAAAATACTGTTATTATGTATTAAAATAAAAGACCTATAGGGGATAAAACAGAAAAAAAGGAGTAATTTCAAAAGAGGAATTGAGTGTTGAGACAGCTGGTTGGAGGATTTCTTTCCTAGCCTTTGATGGAAAATCTTCCACGCTACATAAAAAAAAAAAAAGTGGATGTTGGTGTATGTATGAATATGTAGGATGTAGCAAATCTAAGCATTTATTTGAATCTGCCTGATTCAGATGTTGATTTCTAAATTTTTTATGAATGATAACTTGTATCATACTTCTGTAGAGCAGAGGAAAAGGGAATCAATGAGGTAGCATTTGGCTATATGCATGTAAAGTAGCAGTCATAGTTTTAGATCTTTGGGGATAAATCTTATAATTCCCTTTTTTTTTTATCATAGCTGATAATTATATATAGTACAAAATGTAGTAGCAAAAGAAGAGTATCTGCTATAAAAATGTAGAAACTTTTTTTTTTTGCATGTAAAGTCTCGTTTCGATAGCTGACTGAATGTATTTGCAGATTTATTGGGACAAAATACTTAAAAATCGTAACTTATGATGCCTTTAAGACGATAAGAAAAAAGGAGATTTATTTTGGCTTTTGAAAATGTGTGGTCACTCGGGTACCAAAATTCAGAGGAAGCATTGCACGTGTATATATGTAATAATAGTGTTAAAAGTTACATGTAGCATTAGTTAATAGTAAGATGTAACAATAGTGTTAAATTTTGCCACCCAAAATGCTTTTTGACCACCTTGAGGGACCATCAGTGGATTCAAGGTTGCTATGAGGAAATTTCAATATTGAACAGGAACATTGTGTCTCAAAATAGAGCTATGAAAATTAAAAGCCGCTGGACAGTGATAAGCTGGCAAGGTGCATGACCCAGAGGTGCGAAAGTTAATATCATCTGAGGTGTTCTGACCCTAATCCAGGATTAACTGACTGCAATTTGGGCAAGAGCGGGAGGTTTTCTTCCCAGACCATCCCTGCCTTTTAGCTGCTTCCTGACAAAAGGAAGGGCAAGTGGCTAAATCTCAGAGCAGGATAAGGCACGAGCTTCACTCATACTGAGCAGGAGAGTTAGCTTTTCACTATTAATGGATGCTCTATCTACCTTCCTAACCACTTTTCTTAAAAGATATACCTGAGTGTCAATAACTCCCAACAGAAGAGCTGAAGTGACACTTTCAGCCAGTAAAAGCATTACTAGATTGAAAGGCAACCAGAGGATATTCCTAGTTATATAAGATTTTTTTTTTTCCTTGGTTTTATTTCGTAAAAAGCTTTTAGCCCTCAGACGGTGCAGCCTCCTGGATGGCAGCTGGCCCTGTGCCCGCCGGGCAGCAGGGAGGGCAGCGAACCCCTGCGCTGAGGGCTGGGCGCAGCGCCGCGGTGCCTCTCGCGGACAGGCCGACGGCCGCGCGGTTGGTGGAGAGGGAGCAGGGAGGGAGCAGCGGCTGCTGCTGCAGGAGAGGGAGCAGGGAGGGAGCAGCGGCTGCTCGGGCCGCATCTCCTGCCCCGCTGCCCTCAGGGCAGACGGGAGCTGTTTGTGCATGGGCAGCTTGGGCTTCTGCAGCAAGGTCATCCTGCCAGTCCCTAATCCTGCAGGCTGGCAGGAACGCAGTTTGGACTTCTTAAGGAGTCAGATTTCATTATGCAGAAAAATATTTTAATGTTTTGCCACTATTTTACTGGAATAGGTAATATATTCAATAATGTTGCTAATTGAATTACTTTTTTTTTTTTTTTTTTTTTTACAATTAAGTGAGCTGTTAGTGAGTTAATTTTGCTAATGATGAAAAGCCAAGTTTATCTGTCAAATAATAACTGAAGACTAGCAAAATATATACGTGTATTTTAAATATACTGTCTGCAAGGGCAAACTTTATCTTTGGTATAACTCACTAGGCAGAGATTTATTCTCTTAGGGAGTTCCTGGGACCCCGGGGAGAGATTATGTATACTTATATGTATATATTTAATGACTGACCTTAAGGTTGTTTTTAATTCAACACATCTTGGAACTTTTTAGAATACTTTTTACAATCTAAGTAGATAGGTAGAATATATACACCTACTTATTTGTGGTTTGTTATTGTATTTTATGTTTTTCTGACTTGAAGAAATTTTTTGACCCTTAATAAATTAGTGCGTGACTTGGTGAGATGTTTTGGGATTTAGAAGGCTGTAGTCTTTTAGATAACAGGAAGATATTATGAGAATGTGTGAATAATTTCTATTTTAATTCATTCTTATGAAGTGCTTCAGAACAAAAGACCGGATGCAGATAGACATTATTTAGAAAACAATTTTGCCCTTGAGAAAATGTTGAGATTTCCAAAAGGACAGGAAGTGAGCAGCCCTCATTACAGTAATATGAATTACGCTTAAATCAGATTGGCTGGAAAACAAATGGCTGTGTTTGCATTTTGCTGCTGCTGTGCATTTCAATGATCATTGGATGCAATAACATTGCAACTAAACTGCTACACAGCAATTTGTGTATATTCCCAAACAACCAGGATTCCTAAATCTAGCTAATGGTAATATTAGTCACATAAATCCAAGCCTCAGATACTACAAAGCCTTATTGGATACAGAAGAGTATTGATGCTGTTAGAACTATGAAATGACATTTCAGGTGCTGTAGGACTGTGTTGTGCAAATATTCTGTTTTGCTCCATATTCACCTCTATTTTTCCAGAAAGGATCTGCATGTGATTTGGTTAACTGCGAGATCTCAAAGTGTTGCAGGAAGCTTCTTGGCTCTCCACTTCTGGCAAGATGCCGCCCTGGGCGGTTTGACCCAACCATCTCCCATTCCCGCAAGCACAACCGAGGTGTTCACCCCTGCGCGTCCCCCGCTCCTGTGAGCTCCCACCGTGGGTGTCTGTGCCCATCACCCTGCTAGCAGCCAGGGCTGGCTCCCAGGGTTGCCAGGTGCCTTGCAGAGGCTGCCAAATTTGGTTCTGATCCTGTTTTAAACCATGCACGATTTAGCCTAGGTCTCATGCCTCCTTTGCTATTGCATGTGCTGTGTATTTTGATGGCAGACTTGAAATTATTTGGTGTGGAAAGAGCAGGGGTTTGCAAAACAGGTTGTTTAAATCCCGGTTGGAAATATCGTTAGTAGCATTGACAACTCATGTTAAACTGTAAGAAAGTAACAGAAAAAAAACAGAATAATTCTTAAAAGTGATTGTTATTTTAAATGAGTTACTGATGAGGTATAACTATCAGCCTAGTGTTCTGAAAATGTCAGGAAAGTTGGTGGGGTTTTTTTTTTGCATATTTAAAAAATTCTAAGGGAGGAAGTAATTGAACTTGAGCATGACATTTGAGCATATGAATTAAAATATGATTGTTTTTCATAATGTGTATGTTAGAAATACTCTCCAGCTATCGTTGCACCATTTGCCGCTGTGTGACACGTTGAACACGCGATGCTCAGGGGTCAGGTGCCTGGGTAGCTTTGCTCCTCTGGCTCCTGGTGACTCGAGGGCTGGGTGGGCTGCAGGGGGGACTGTGGTTTTGCCTGCCTAGGGACCAGTGAATCCGTAATGAAGGCTTGAGATTCTTCTCTTTTCTGTGGACAGAAGGAATCTCCAGTGTCAGTTCTTGCCTCATACAATCATGGAGTCATTTGATAGCTGCTTTTTTTCTTTCTTTTTTTTTTTTTCTTTTAATCTGTATATGCCTTTACATTTCTAATGCTTTTAAATTTTCAAGCTCCACAAAGACAATGCTGTTGAGCGGGAGATGCCTGTAGCCGTGGAACACACACGTCAGACGTGTGAGGAGGCCACCTGTGGAAAGGACAGCTCATAGGGGAGGGGATGAATAAATCAGCTTTACATGGCACGCTCGGAGCTGATACCCAGCTCAGGGACTGAAATTAATTCCAGGTGCTTTTGGGGAATGTTTAAATGTTCTGAAGTGTTAGTGAGGACAGTGCATTATGATAATAGAGCCAGTGTTGTTTCATGCAGTGTGCAAGGTGTTCGCAAGCAAAAGGATATATATTTTTTTTCTTAAAGCTGAATAAAATTTAAAAGAGGTGATCATTTAGAATTGGTCAAGGGAAAAAAAAAAAAGGCAGTTAGCTAAAATACATTTCTAAAAAGACAGCTTCTCTTCTGGCAGTAGTAGCTTCAAATGATGTGCCCACTGAGAGCAGCTTAGTTTGATGTAGCCAGTTTCATAAAAGCTGATTCAGGATTTAGACTTTAAGTAAGTCTTCAAAAACTGGATATAAAATAAAAAAAAACAGAGCAATTCTGAAGATCTACTACAAAGAGTTTTTTTCTGACATAGTTCACTTTGTCTTTCCCATACAAATGCATCTGCATCTTTTTTTTGAAATTATTGTTTAAAGAATACAAAACCAGTTGAATACATGGTAATAAATTTAGGAGTTTCAATAATTGCATATGTTCCTTGGACTGTCAAAAGCTCAACCTCTGACCTTTTGCTTTTTCAGCTCTTTAGAGATATGTATTTAGTGAGGATGCCCTAGATGAGCTTTCAGTTTTTGCATCTTGTCAAGCCATGTAACACAGAGCTGAGAAGAGGCCAAGCAAAACCCGGGTTTGTGTGGTGGGCTCCTTCTGCACACCTGGATACTCTCCTCTTGTAGCCCTTCTAATTGAAGGAGGCAGTGCTCAAGTCACACATGGGAACATGCATTGATTATACTGCATTTTGCTGCATTCCTGAAGTTGATACAGGATTTATGTTATTTCATCTTTATCATGAGTATATATCATTTAAGGTAGCATGCAATATGGAATAGAAATATTTTTATGTAGATGAACAAAAACAGCATACAGAATTCAACAATCTAAGAGCCTTCACTGTGAAGAGTATCCCTTTACAGTAAACTGTGCTGCTCGATCACATATCTGTGATTTGCCTAGGAGGGTAAGTAGCAGGGTCTACCTGTGAGTTGTGTGTATATGTGGTCTTTTTTGTTCCCTTACAAGTGCAACTGACATAGTTAAGATACCAAATGCCTTAAAATATATTTTGAAAAAAGAAATGCAGCGACTTCTTTGGTTTCATTTGGTTTCATATAACAAAAGAGCTATGTGGCTAAATAACCTTTTTCACTCTGTAATTTTTATCCAGTTTTAGGGCCAAACACAGTCAGTTAATGCTCACATTTTGTCCGTGAAAACATTAGCAGAGTCTAATGTGGAAAAAGTAAAGTATGTGTAAAGCATACATTATGCAGTTTTTCATAGTTAAAGTAGCTGTGTATCCAAAGGGCAAACTGCCCATGGAATATCCAGACCAAATACGGTCTCTTGCAATTGACATTTACCTTTATATTTTAGCAATTAGGCTATTTCTATATGATACCTTTTTTGACGACACGCACACACAAGAAGGCACTGTTTCTGCTTACCAGTCAAGTTCTGTCGCGTAAGGCAAAGCTGTTCTGCTCCCTTAAAGGCACTTGATTTAGCAGAGAAAGAGTGGACCAAAATGGGTGGCTCTTTGGAAACAGATGCCCTGAACCACTTGCATCCACAGGTAGCTTTTAGCTGATAGCTTTTTGCACAGGATAAAATGGCTTGTGTGAATGTCTGTCTGTCTGTGTATGGTTGTTTGAGAGCCAGCAAATAGGAAACCATTTCACTTACCTAAAATAAATTTTTAATAGACAACCCGTCTAAAATGATAGAAATAAATGAACAAGGAGCCATATTTAACAAATACATGGCATGTCTCAAATGAATAAACTCTCTCCCAGCTATACCAACCTATAATTATAAAATGTTTCAAAGGAGCCTTCAAATTTATGTATTGTACAGCTTAAATTATTAGTTGCTATATAAAACAGCTTTGACTGTGCCTTGCTTTTGGGATTGGTTAAACTCTATGGCTATTGTTAATATGGTTTCCATTTTTTTCAGGTTCTCTTTTGTCTAATAGGAACTGTAGTGTGAAAACCAACTCATTAAGGTGGTTGCTGGTGCCTGCTTTGCTTGGGCTTGCGTACTGCTGTGCGGATCCTTAGCTGCACGGAGCTAATGGAAAACGCCCCTTCCTCATTGCTCTAGTGATCCACATGGGTCTCCTACCTCCTCCGTTCTCAACCAGCTCAGGAGAACCTTTCTTGTGCAATTAATAGGTTTAGTCAATAAGGGACTAGCTTTTCTAATGGGTAATATCAGGCCCAAAGAATGGAGAAATCCATGATATTTGCATTTTAGAGTAAATCTATCTGTATAAGTGGGTTTGTGGATTGGAAGAGATGAGGAAATGGGAAAAAGCAATGGATGTGAGAGGACAGCACAGAGCCTTCATCGTGGTCATCAGCCTTCCATTAGTATCTGCCCTTATGCTTCACTTTATTAAGAACTTGCCCTCTTTTGAAATACTTCGGGAGAAAAGTGAAAAGGCATTTCTATTGCATCCACATTTCCACATTTGTCCCCAGGAGAGGAGTAGATATTGTTAAATCAATAATATCATCTCACTAAGTCTCCATGCCTTGTTTTTCTTCCTCCTAAGGTAGGATCTTTGTAGCAAGGAATGATCTTTTTGCTATCTGTTTTGCACAGCTGAGTAAGGAATTTACTGGGGGGATTGTAGAAGTCCCATTCTCGCCATTAGTGCTGCAGAATGTGGTACATGTTTAAAGTCCAATAAGTTATTTCTCAGGACCTGAACAGCTATTACAGCATGGTTCTGGTTTATGACTAGAAATCCTAGATGTTCTAGTAGTACAAATAATCATACGAAAATCATATCTTTTTTATTAAATGTCAGCCTAAATAGGCACTTCAATTAAATAAGGAATAAGGAAGGACATCTTTTATCTTCTTCCTTACACTTCTGGTAAAATGCAAACCAGAGTTTAAAGAGCAGAACTGAATATGTCAATCTTTCATATCAACCCCCTGCTCAAGTGATTCTAGAAATGACTGTTTGAATTAAGGAAATAGGTTTTACCTGTCACCCACCCCTAGACCTTCTTGCTGTTCCTATAGGTTTTTTTCTTTTTCTTTTTCTGCATACACTTGACTGAAAAACCAACTGTGCTTCTGCCTTTTCATATTTCAGGATTCTTTGACTCTTTACAAATGCCAGCAGTCACACAGCTGTGAAAGAATCTTTTGATATTCACATTTATTGTAATATAGAATTCAAATTTATTTTCATTCTATCTTTCATGCTTCTCAAGCTTTAAATCCTGTAGAGGAAAAAATACAGATGTGAACACAGAAGAAAAAGAAATCACTGGTTTGAGCTCCAGTCTCTAACCAAAGAAACTCAAGCAGTGAATTATTTCGTTTGGGCTGAGGTGTGTGTGCATCTGTGATGAGAGAGATGGAAGAAGGAAAATGAAAGTTGAGACAAAAAAAAAATCTATGTATGCATATGTGTCAGAAAGTGTGTATTTATGCACCTATATATTAAGAATAGGCATATATTTATAGGTCACAAGAACCGGTTGTGTATGTCATGTGGATAACATGTCAGATGAGATATGTTAGTCCAAACAATGCCAAATTTTTATTTTGATATCAGGTTGGCGATACCTGTCATGTATCTGTTAAAATATTTTATAACTACAACAGTTTGTATTTCTTGTCATGCACATAAAGATTCCTAATGTTTGATTACCCCCACCTGAAAGTTTTGTTTTGTTGTTTGTTTCTCCCTTGGGATTTTCCAGAATTAACTCTTAGGGTTGCAACTCTTCCATTACGATTATTTTGGGAATAGGAGCTGTGTTTAATCAATTTGCTGTCTGTGCAGATGTATGGGAAAGTCCATTTTCCAGCTATGATGGTGGGATGATGCATTCTTTAAAAAAAAAAAAAAAAAAAACTAGGAAACTAGGAAAAGGTAACTATGGAAGTTTTCTATGACTGCTATTTTAAATGTAGTATGAGCTGAATTTGTCGGTATAGAACCAAATGTACCATATTACGCAAAAGAGCCACCAGCTGTGCTGTCCATCAGACAGCTTGCAAGGCTATTTAGATGTTTAAACTCAAGGAATTTTGTAATTAAGAGAGAAGGAAACATTCATGTTTCCCATCACTGTATTTCAGGATTTGGCTAGTTGGGAAGGTTTCCTAAAGGAGTCTTGCAGGTGACGGATGCCTTTGTGGTGTCTGTTCCGCGCAGCATCGCTGTGTGCTGCAGGGAATTACCCCATGAAAACAGCGCAGGGCTCACGGCCTGGGAGCCACGCACCTACAGCAAGGATGACTGAGCTACCAATCGTGGTCTTTTCAATGCTCATTAGTGAAGGTATTCTTAATCAGGGAATCAGCTTTATATCATTGCTTTTAAGTTATAGTTGAGGGGGGGAGATGCAACCTAGGATGATTTCAGGAGAATAAAGCAAAAATGGCAAGCAACATGCTGAGGGAGAAAAAAGACCAATAAAATAACAGCAATAAAATGGTTTTATAGTGATTTCTAGAGATACATGATATGGTCTAAGCAAACATCAGGGCTGTGCTAGTAAGTTCTCTTGAAAATGTTCCAGTTAGGAGCAGACAGTTCCTTTCTGTTGCCATTATATTGTTGCTTGATTGGTTGTACTCTTCTTACCTGTCTGCAGGGGTAGGTATGAGGTATCAAGTGGTATTGATAGTCTTTTATAGTAAAGACATTTCCATGGAGTAAGTGTTACTCCACCTTTGATAGCGAAATATACATTTAAAAAAAAAATAAAAATTGTTCCAGGGCCTCAGCTCTGAAAGCATTTTTCAGACAAGTGCAGTGTAGCGCTGCAATTCTTTAAGAGCACTTTAAGGAGGGATATTAAATTAATGGTTCAAGGAAATGGGAGTGTTTGTCTCGGGCAGGAGGAATCCTAATATCCTAAGGGAAATTCTTCACTGTTTTTAGCACCAATAACACGGTTTGTCACTTACTGCAAATAAAAATAATTAAAGTTAGACTGTGCAGAGCTTATTTGATCTTTTCAGTCTTTATGGGCAACAAAACAAGTCTTGTTTTCCATGATGTTATTGATAGAAGAGGGAAAAAAATAATTAAATCTGATAGTAAAATCTTATAATGATTTTTTTTTCCATTTTGGTAACTTTAAAGTTGCCCACCATATTGCATTAATCTGATTTCTAGGATTTCCCTTAGTCTCCTAGTTAGCAGCCAGGAAGGAATTATTTTTTCCCACTCATTCATGATCTTCAGTATTTATCTCTGGGAAATTCTTAGTTTTCTGTCAAGTGTTAATGACGGACCGCATACAATAGCAGGAAAGAGGACATAGAGCATGGAGTTTTCTTTTGTTTTAAAAACTCTGCATTTCTGCTTGGCATGTCTTGGAATCAAGGCTGGAATTAGACTGATCTCTGTATTTGACATGAGGTAGAAATGTCTCCAGATCAGACTGGTACAAATCACAGGGTGACTGATGGGGGAATGGGAGGGATGTTGTCTGGTTGTGCTGTCCTGCCCCGTCCTCTAATACTGCAAGGATGCCCATGATTTCTCCTCCTTTGGCATACTGTAGTTTCAGCTGTTAGGCTGTGATTAGATATGTTACTTGATTGGTACTTGGTTATGCAGCATAGAAAATGTTGGGTGGTTTGCAAAGCGTGACTGTATGCAAGATACCTGATCTGTGAATGTGCTGAAGGAAATATTTCCTGCTTATTGCTTATCTGCGCTGTGATGGGGCATGATTTCAGCAATGCAGGTAGCTCTTTCTAGCTCTCTTTATATGTTCCTAATTACATACTATTTAAATCATGCTGAGATTATCGTTATCTCTGCACTACTTTGAGTTCTCCTTTCCTTGTTCTCTTTCTCTTTATGTACCTAAAAATCCTTTCATTTAGATGTCTTGTTTCTTTTGCAAAGTGCACTTCATGAGGATTTTGCCCTGTTTTACTTTTTTTTGCAATGCCTTATTATACCTGACCTATTTCTTCTTTTTAATTTATTCCTTTTTCAGTGCTTTGTAGATTTAGTGCTTATTTTGAACATTCTGTTTGAAAAGCATATTGTAGACTTTAGGTAGTTCAAGTGCTTTGGAATGCAAGCTCCAGATACCATTTCAGCTTTGTTCTTGAAGGAATTCTGCATTTGTTCTTATTGAAATCAACTAAAATTTGTTTTTCATACTTGGTCTTTAGGTCCTAGTTTAGCCATCTAATCAATCAGGGGTCTTTCTAGGTATTGCAGTGGACTTTGGTCTAGGCAATGTATCTGCAGCTTAGAAAGGCATGTACTAAGAGGATTTCAAGAAAGCAGGAACCTGTGAATAGAGAACATGCAGGTTAAGAGAAAAGGTATAAAAATCTACAAAATCTTATTACTCAAATTTATTGTTTGCATATGCTATATAAGTTTGTTAGGTAACTTGGAGGACCATGTAAATACTAATTCATTGTAACAACAAGAAAAGGTGGCCTAGCGCCTGTCTCACTTTAAAACCTTAAAAACCTCAAAGGGACAAGAATGGCAAAGAAGAAGATTTTATTATCCTTTATTTCTTTCCATGCATCTGCATGTCCTGTATGTGCTATAAGCCCAGTGGTTATGCTGGCGGTAAGTGAAATGTTGTATTGGTTAAGCACAACATGACTAAGGAATATCTTTCTGGTCTAAAATACTTGTCTGATCCAGCATTTCCAGCAGTTGGCTATCTTATATTTTGACCCTTCAATCATGCAGCTAATAGGATTTCTATAAATCAGCAAAGCAGTGAACTTCATAGCTATAGGGACTAGCTTATACTGGCTTTCATCTCTGAAATCCAGTTCAAATTCAGTATGGGCCAAATCCTTCTTCGGCCATTCCAAATGAGGGGAGGAGAGAGAGGGGGGGAAAAAAAAAAAAAAAGAAAGAAAGGCATGGTCTATACCATCTTCTCTAACTTGTCTGGAAGCTGACCTCCTTCCCCTTCCATACATACCAGCCCGTTGGCCCATTTTGGCCAAATAGGACAGTGTCCTGGACAGTGTGTGCCCAGGGAACCCGGAGCCAAGCAGAGAGCCCCCCATGCCGGTGCTCTCATCCAGAGAGGGACGGGGATTGCGGACACAGTTTTAGTAATCCAGGCATCACATCTCCATTCAGAGTAAAGTGTTAATGTCTAATGTAGATTTAAACAGCGCTGCATAGTAAATCACTAGAAACTAGACTAATGAATTGGTGTTAGACGTCTAAACTATAACTAAGCTTCTCTGTTGTAGAAAAATAACTTCACAGAAAGCTCAAGTATATTGTCGTTAATGAGATTCCATCTACTGTATAATTATGCTAGATCTCTCTTGATGATATTCTGGAAGCTGTACAGGGAAGATAGATTTTTCTCTGCAATGCTTTGTGTAATCCAAGGGTGTCTCTGAATAGCTCTGTACTGTCATGTTATATCATTCTCTGTTTCTCTGAATGCTCTTTAGCTGGTTTGTATCTACTGCCTACAAGATCGTGGTACCTTTGCTCTGGTCTGTAACGAACCAAACAGCTGACTCAGCTGAGGACGCTAATACAGAGTAGACTGCCAAAAGCCGTGATCCACATTAGAGGTGGAAAGAGGACTTGGTTCCTGGTATGCATTAAAAGAAATATAAATGTAGCATTTTTTACTTCAACCTTATTTTATTTCCTCTTTTTTTTTTCCAATTAACCTGCAAAATATTTTGTCAATCAAATGTTTATTAAATCCTGTTACTGATTAGATGAATGGTGTTCTATCCAGCGGATCACGTTGATAGTACTTTACTATCAGAATTCATCTTCACTAACTGAATTAATTCAGTTTCAGTGAAAATAGCACTATAGCTTTTACTGAAGATAGTATCTTGAGAAAGTGACGTTAAAACTGCGATTCAGCTCTACTGTTTTGTTCTTATTGTTCCTTTCATTCCTCTAATATTAAGTAGCTCAAAGAAGGATGTAGGTTTTTCTCTTAGAAATTATGCATACCTAATAGAAATTTTCATTCATTCATACACATATATATATGTGTGTCTATAAATATCAGTTCACATATTGATGTTCATTCCTCCTGCAAGACTGACTCTTTGCAACTTATTACTTTTGTAGAGAGCTGTTTATTTTGAGACAAACACACCCTTTTTTCGTCTGAAATCAGTGATGTCCAAGAAAAGATGTAGCTGAACCTTAGTTCAGGGTCCCCACCTATGTCATCCAAATGATAAAATCTGTGTACAAACACAGGTTTTGAGCTGCCTCACATGAGGACTTTTGGTGAAAATATGTAATAGGTGTAGGGGGAGGTGGTAGGAGGTAGTTTTGCTTATGTCTGACTGACAGTATGGGAGGATGGACAGGCCTGGTGTGTGTCACAAACTACTGCCCCTCATCTCATCCTTTGCAGAGAGCAAGACTAGTTCAGGCACGTTGCATTTGGACAGGACGCTCTATTAAAAATATCTTGTGAAATTTTGGAATAGTTGGGAATTATTCAGGAGGAGAAATAAATAAAAAAGGATTCAATGAATGAATATTCTTTGCAGCCTTGCAGCCTTTACTGGATGATCTGAATAAAACTGTTTTTTATAGTTTGGTGTGTTTCCTGGATATAATGATGTTTTATAAAACTCTCACTTCTTTTTTTCCATATGAACTTGCTTGGCTGGATTGTACCCCCAGCGTTTTGCTCTATTATTTAGCATAATATCTGGAACTACTACTTGTAAGTAGAGAGAAGCACTTAAACATGTAGCAAGGGTATATGGTGTGGTGACCTTGCATGTGCAAATCCTGTGGGGAGATGAGAGTTAACTTAATCCACTCTTTTAGCATAAAATCTGTACGTGGTTAGGATGGGTGAGCAACCAGCAGTTTGGGACAGGCATCAGTGAGGTGGTCTTTGTGGAGAGGAAGAAGTGTTTTCTGAGGTAGCTGCCTGTAACTTTCCTGCTGTCATGAAATATGAACTAAGCTGAACTGCTCAGTTTCTTAATGATTTTTAGGAAAAATAAGTTGCCTGTTTTTTCTTCCTCAGTCTTTTTTTCTATTTCCTCTTGCCTAAATAGGAGAATTGGAATATAAATATCTTGTAGCAGCTTATAGCTAATGTACAATGTCACTTGTGTCCTGTACTTCCACAGCTTTCAGGACAATATTGGTATCACCTGCTCCCTTTTTAGTAAGGGAGAAAATAGGACTAAAACACAATTTCATGTTATTTCATTCTATATACAATGGCTAAGCTGAAGGCAAAAGCTATCTCAGTTCTAGTTTCAAATGCTTATATTAATTTGGTCTTCTGGCTCTGCAAGCTGTTTAATAGGACAATTCTACATCTGTTGGTGTAACAAACGATCTGTGCGGAGCTAGGAGCTCGCATATACGGATACCTTTGCAGAACTGAGGTTATGAGTCTTGCCAAGGTTACTCCTGCCAAATGTTCTTGTATTTACTGTGACACTCTCTTTGTTGAGTTCATTGAATGCAACTCCTCCTCCGCCATCCATTTAATTTGTAAATGAATTCTCTTCAACTCTGTTCACACCCCTTCTGTATTTGCTTTCCAACAGTACTCTAGCGAATTACTTCACTGGCAGGAATATTTAGTGAAACAGCCAATTTTAAGAAAGCTTTGAAAGAATATTCAAAAAAAAAAAAAAGCAAAATTCTCATTCATAAGTACAAGTATTTTTATACACAATTACAAAATGAAGCTGATCTTAAAAAGTTAAGCAGTCAGCATGAGCATTTCTCATCATCTGTGTTTTTGGTCAAAACAACTCAAATTTGATTATCAAATTACTTGTATGAACTGCCTGTGTATGCTGCAGATCAAGAGTGGTTGGCAGAAATGAGGATAATAAAATTGGTGTCTATTTGAAGGTAACTTCTAACAAGAGATAACATGTATTGAATTATTTTAAATCTGTATTGAATATTTAAATCTACTCAGCTAATGTTAATGTAGGGCTGTGTAAGACAGCAGTAGAATGCAAGAGAAGAGTTGCAATGATTTTTTGTATCTCCATTTTGCAGTGGATAAAACAAAAGCATAATTAATATCTAATGACCAGCAAATTGCAGATAACAAAGCTATTGTTGCTCATCCAATCTTTTAATGTATCCATGTGAAGGTAAAGACTTGGATATAAAATTATCACATATTGATTTAAATAGTTAAATTTGCTTTCCATAGTCACTGATATGTCTCAAAACGAACAAACGCTGTTATTTCTGCTTTCGTGAATACTGTGGTTTTGTTGTCTGTAAGTAGAGTGAAGACAAAATACTGCACCCTGGACCAAACCACCAATAGCAAATTAAGGTGTTCATGCAGATTTGTTTCTTGGATCTGTGGAGGTCAAAACTCTTTTGTATCATTCATTTTAGAATTTTTTGGAGGAAAATGTATCTGGACATATGTATCTAGTTTTTCTTTTGAACATTTTCTGGTTCCTGTCCAACTCCTCTCTTTTATCTCCTGCATACCAGCTTCCAGGTATCTGTCTCCTGACGGTAGAGATGTGTAGAGGATTAGTGTCTAGATTGGCAGGTTGGCTAACGTGGCTGTTCTGTTCATATGGAGCTCTCCTGCATGTTCTAAAAAAAAAAATTACAAAAGACAAGGTTAGGAAAAAAAAAATGCTTCCCTTGTTGCAAAGCAGCACCTATAACCTTAAATTCAAAATCTAATCTGAACTGGGGTATCTTTATATATTTCACATAGCAATAGAGATAGAATTATAGATGAAATAATCATTTTTTGTCTTCTTGCTCAGTAACTTAGAGGGAAGGCAAGCTGTGTAACTCACAGGGGGGATGCCAGAAATCTCGGGATCATCGATTGCATCGTCCTGCCAAATGAATAGATCAGAGTCCTTCTTGAATAAATAGAGGAGGAGCATTTTTTTATACAACCCTATTTATTCTGTTACACTGTTCATGTGTGGCTGCAGATATATAAAATATGAAGGCACAAGCCATTTATAGCTATATTTATTAATCCAGCAATTCAGATTAAGAAATACAGAAAATATTCCACGTATAAAGAAACCTTTAATGTCATGGGTAAGCTTCATGAGGAGGGGGTTTGTAAGATTTGGTTCTCATCTAGTAACTAACTTTGTCCCTTCCCAAAAGGGAGACGTTGCAAAAAAGCCAGTTGGCCGTCAGCTCCAATGCTTTTGTGATCTGCTGTTTCTCTGAGATCTACATAATATAGGAAACTAGTTTCGTGAAGGATCTTGAAGGCAAACGTCTACAGAAGGCAGAGGTATGTTGTTCCATTACAAACTAAAGGGAGGTGGACGTACAATAACTTGATGTGCTATAGCTGAAAGTGAACTTCATGGTTTTGTGTTTGGCTTCTAGATAAATTTACCTGTTGCCCGCTGTTGTGCAAAACAAATCCGTTTTACTTGAAAATAAAAGCAATATTTTTAACTAAGGTTTACAGACTGGTATTGATAATGGTAGCTGAAAAGAAAATACTTTAAAATGAACTTCTAATGTTTTGTTATTTGAATCAGAAACAGAAAGAGGCTGATTGGTCCAAAAAACTTTTAGTTGCAGCTCACAATCTAAATTCACACCTTTATAATGCTATTCTATTTCCTACCAATGACCCTTCACAAACTTGTTCATAACTTCTGTGAAGCTACACCATATCATTTTTTATTTTGAGCCTAAAAATTAGTGTATGCCTTTTTCCTTGAGCATTCTCTTAAAGCGAACAAAACATTTTCACTTCTCCATGGGGGGGATTCTTTTCTGACAAACTCTTTGCTAAGTGTGCTTTTAATTTTTTTCT
Source organism: Tinamus guttatus (assembly GCF_000705375.1). The sequence goes on along the minus strand of NW_010588202.1, from coordinate 42,142 downwards.
TCTAAAATTTTTCTGTGATCCCTGTAATGATGGAAATACTCCAAAGTTAGCTCGTTTTTAACCTAGCTCATTAGGTCCAAGTGACCTGAGTCATTCATTTGCAGTCTCTTTAATTTGTCTTCTACCTTAATATTAGTTTCTGACCATTTCACTGTAGTCTTTTGAGTTGTCATAGTAGCTATTCCTTTTACATACTTTGAATTTTTTGCTCTGCTGTCTATCTTTCTGCTAAGGTTCTTCTCAGATGGAGATCTCAAACTGAATAAAAAGGGATATAGAACTTCTGTTCTGCCTTTAATACAAACAGTTAGTTTGTTGTCATTTACATTTAGAAAGTCTCCTTGTCAGAAGTAGCTCTGCTATTTGGATGATGATATTTTAAGATGTTTCACTTGAATCTCTTTACTGGTTAATTTTTAAGAGTTCAAGGAAAGCTGCTTATTATTGTCACACTTTATAATGTCAGGAGTGTGTCTAAATATGTAAGACTCATAACAGAAATAAAGGGAGATAGAGAGTGGTAAGTGGTTCCTTTAACAGAGAATCCCTTAGGAGTTGGTTTTAGGAAAATTCCATTAACCTTATCTTTACAGTGTCTTTCCCAAATTGCTTTTCTGCAGGCAGCAATTGCAGCCAAGCTCTTTGTCAGTGTGAGGTTCTAACACAGATTTGGTCATGAAAGCCCTGCGCCTCTCTCTTGACTTCAGAGTTGTGCACCTGGTGTCACTGACTTGATTGTTGTTTCCATCAGTCTCTGCTACTCCTTCACAATCCATGTTAAAGGTTTGTTTTAAAAGAAGGGTAGTAACTCAAGAAATAGAAGTGCCTCATTGTGCAACAGCCTTTCACTAGTCCCAAGTCTGTTTGCACGGCCACCTGATGTGCAGCTGAGCAGCTACCCTACTGAGTGACCATGCAATTTCTCAATTGTGTGACTGATTGCAAAATGACTGGGTAATAACAAACGAAAAAGAGCAGCTCAGTTGCAGCTTCAGGTGCAATGACCATATTCAGCTCTTCCCACCCCCTTCTCAGTACCAGTCTTGTTCAATGACTTATTAATATTTGATTAATTTGAATGACCTCATGCACTGAAAGTGCTTCTCCACTTTCAGATTTTAAAATGACTGCAAATCTACCAAGGTCCCTTAGGGGATGATCTATTGTTCTTCTCAATAACTTTATCAGATATGGTTTTCAGGACTAGCAGCAGGGGCTCTTCTTGTAATAGCAAGATAGCAAATAGAAAGATATTCCATAGTATACAGTATTCTCCTGATAATTTTGCTAATTAAATTGTTGTGCAAAAATTGCAAAGTGATGTCAGGCCCAAGGGAAGACTCGCTGTTTCTTTTGAGGTATTCTTACCAATAGCCACCCCTTAGAGCACTCAGAAAACATCATGTTGCATGAGGTACAAATTAACTTTTTTTTGAAGTTGCATCAAATAATTGATCAGAAATGATTACTGTGATTATAGAACAAAATGAGAAATGAATTATGGAAAATAATTGCAAAAATAATTATAAAGTTACAAATCCTCTTTTAATGCCCACAGAGATGGGACTTGTGCTTTTGATGGGGATTAGCGCCAGGTGATGAGGTGCATGAAAGGAGCAGAAGGAGCTTTAGATTGGATTAAAATTATGACATAACCTACCTTTAGAAAAGAAAACAAAACTTTTCAAGCCTCTGTAAGAGTACAATTTAAGATTAAGGAACATGTTATTTCCATTTCAAAGAATGCAATTTGTTAGAAATCCTTTGATCATTTAAGAACAGCCAGCTAATAAAAACCCTGGGTGTCATATTTCTTGTAGATGTTTTAGATTCATATTTTGTCTGCTCCTTGATGTAATGCAGTAGTGACTCTATTGTTAATTCATCAGTTAAGATAACACATAAGTGGACTGAATTCATAGTTGAGGGATGTAAAGAAAGTGATTTTTATTAGTAATATTTATTTATTTATTTAGTACCAATCTGATCTCAACTTCTCAGTCATTTTGATAAATGCTACAGATGTCAGAGATTTTTTTTTTCTCTCCAAATTAAGATTCTTTGGATTCTGTTACCAGAGATCTAATCCTGCTTATACTGAAGGAAAAAAAAAAAAAAAAACTATGACCATTGAATATAAATGAGTGCTAATCTAGAACTACTCTTATGGCTCTCTGAAACAAAAACATCATGCCAGTCTGTTCTGTGTTGGCATAGTTTGTTGGGATTTAATTTGAGCACTATCAGGGGAACTCATCCCGTAAATTAATTGTTTAATGTTTTCAGACTTGCTTAAATAATTCTAAACTGTAAAGAAAAAAAGGGGGAGGAGGGGACAAGAAGGCAGATATTGTGCAGGGCTTTTTGCATCTATGTGTTTCAGTTTGTCTTCTCTCACAAGCCATTTTCTATAGGAGTGATAGACTGAATTAAATTCTGGCCTTATTAATTTCAGCAGCAAAATTCCAAACAGATTTTATTGATGCAGTGGAGAAGGTGGCCTCAAGTAAAGACTGCTTTAAAATAATAAAAATCACTGACTGAAGAGTATCAGGAGACGGAAACAATTCTGAGCAGAGGTGGTGCACCGCTTCTTTCGGCCAAGACAGAACGTCATCAGTTATTTTAAAGCAGTTTTCAAGTGTTTTCATTTGACTTTAAGTGAAAATTGCTGAAAACCTTTTAAATACTTAAGTTATATAACTTTTACTGCAATTCAAGTAAGAAAAGGATATCAAATGTTTTCACCTTGCTCCTACAATCTTACAGATTAAAGAAAAACTGCAAAATATTCTATGTTGGTAAAATGGCTCTTTTGGGAAGAAAACTGTTCTTTCATAACATCAAGCAGCTCTGTTCTCAGAAATGTTTATTTAACTACATCTAATTCCATGTAATTCGGAGCTGGAATCAGCCCTGGAGGGTGCACTGCGTACCAGGGTTTCTGCATGGCCAGCGCTGTGCAGTTAACGAGGGCAGGCAGCTCTGTGCATAATTCATGGCTGCTCAGAGGGTATCTGGGGTCTTGCAGCACAGCTTCTCTTGGCCGAATGCAGGCAAAGGCCTGATGTGAGACGCGCGGCACGTAGGTTGCTCTTGGGCTACCTTGACGGAGCAGGTAGCTAATGGGACAGGTAAACGATTTTAACTAAACCTGCTGGTTTGGGCAGTCCTTGCCCTGAGGGGTCATCCTTGTTGTCAACGTGCCGCTGTCAGAGGGCATTACCCTTAATAACACTTATTGCAAAAGAAAAACCTTGTGGCAGAGAAGCTGTGAAACAAATAAGAAGTGTCGGCATGCATATTAAATGGCAGTCTTGTTCATGTAATTTTCTCTATGTTTATGGAGAATACAATTAACCTTTCAGATGCTGTTTCTTGAGCATCTCTGCCATCAGCTGCTCTTTGTGAGAAAACATTAGATACAAGCACCAAAATGTCTATTCTCTATCTCATCTACTGTTTTTTTTTGGGGGGGGGGCTTAGTTTTGCTTCACAGCTGTTGTGTTTTTCTTACTGTGCATTTGCAAAGCGTAATTAAGCCCTAGCAGCTAATGACCCAGTGTTACCTCCCACTACCCCTGAGCCAGTCCTACCACTGGGCCTCCCCTTTGCTGAGGTTTCCGCACAGGGTTTCACCCTTCAAAGGAGCCTGTGACTTTTATCTGTGAGTTAGCCTGGTGTTTCCTGTTTCTTGGGAGATCGAACAGTTTTAGAAAATTGCTAAAATTCCTGTTTTGCTTGATCTTGGCTTTATGAGTACAGTCCTGTGGGCAGCTAGCTCACATGCCATGCTTGCCTCTTCCTCCTTTGGCATGTTTACTTAAGTGCATTTTGGGCTTTTTTTCAGTTTGTTTGCCTGTTAGATTTGTTAGAATTTCCACACGGTTACGGCGAGCTCGCAGGAGCATCCAGGGCCGCGTCTCGCCCTCGCTCGCATCGTTGTGTTTTACCACAGCGGCTGCCTCGGCTTCCCCTGGCCTCCCCTCCGAAAGGGCGGCTGCTGATGCCACGGGCCTTGGTCGCTCCGCGTGTCCAGGCCTTTCCCATTTGGATCTGTGCAAGTGAGTAGGTGAGAAGTGCAGCAGCAGGGCTAGGATGCAGAAACTTTGCCTTTGGGAAGGATGATGTGATGGCTGGAGCCTTCTGGAAGGCGAATATGGCGGCTGCTGGGCTGGTGGAGCGCCCCTCCTGCCACCGTCTTGTCTTTTGTTTAAATCCAAGTCATGATTCTTTACATTTTCAGGTCAGTATCGTTGTGATTTGTAATGTTAATCGTGAGGCTGTTTCGCTGAACGCATTGTGGTAGAAGATACTTGATTAAGTCTACAACAGTGAGGCAAACGCTCAAATCAAAGGGTGGAAAATGACAGGATTTCCCAGGGTTTCCTGTGCTGTGTCTGACCTTGGCCTGTGCTTGGAGGAGGAAGGCCAGGTCTGAGCTTCCCCAGTGCTTATGGGGTTAAACCATCCCTCTTGGGTCTTGCACAACACTATCAGTCATCTTATGTTAAGGGGGGTGTCTAATCTTTGACAGAAACAAATTATTTCATATGGGACAGCCACATTTTGTCTGATACTTGTTGTCAGCTTTCACTGGGAGATGAGGAACTGAGAAATAGATTTCATCAAGTTTTGAGATGAGAGGAAATGAAATCTTAGCCAAAAAAAAAAGTTATTCCTCAAAATGAATTGTATGAGCAAGAAGATTTATCAGGTGAGAAGTGAATGTTAAAATCATTTGCTAAAAGATGGCTTAGGCAGTGCTGGGGAGACAGAAAAAAAGTAGTGTGTCCTGGGATTCTAGTTCATCAAATGCTTTTAAAAATATCCCTTACAGAAATGTAACATGAGAAAATATCTATGAAATTTAGGTGAGTTGCCTTTTGATTTATGGCATACATCTGTAGTGCAATGTAAATGACATCCTTGCTGCTTTGCATGTGGTTTTCCTTCTGATCTCTTTTTTACAAAATGCTGTTTCCTGGATCAGCAAGAATTAGAATCTGCAAATCTGAATAATGACCATCTGATGGTCTGGGCCATCCAATTGGGGTTACAGAAACTGTTGGCTTGGCTGGCTGGTTCAAATTAGGCCGAATGGCAAGGCGAGGGCATGGCCAAGGCTGTGCTGTAAAATGTATCCAAGGTTGGTGGTTCCCAGAAGCTTTCTCACTGGTAGTCTGTCATTGCACCTTTCTTCAGACTAATACTTAATCCTTTCTTCAGCTGAAGGTACAAAGCCGAGCCTTTCCTGTTAAAGTAGTTCTGGCTGCTCTGCAACCTATGGTAGATGAAGCAAATTGGAGGTAAGGACTCTTTTTGGATAATCTGATAATGCAATATCCCTCTTTACTGCATACCAAAACTGAGCTACCATCTACTTGACTCATTTTGCAAGATGATTTAGCAAGGCAATAGGTAATGCAGGTGATATAATATTAGTACATTGCTTTTTAGCCTTTCTTTTCTGAAGAGAAAGGTGGTTTCAAAAAAGCAAAGATGGAGGCTAGAAACTCAAAAATAAGGCTAGTGTTTGCAAACAAATGCTTTATTAAAAGCTAGTGCATGGTTTCTCTTTCCCAGTAAGCATAGTATTTCTCTGAAGAAATGACTTTTCCTCACAGATTTTGACCTTTTTGCTTGATCTTTAGTTTCACAAATACCTGTTTATAAAATTCAGAGAGCTTCAAGCTGGCTGTGGTGCAGCTTGGGTTCAGATGTGTTCGGGAGAGGTGGTGACTCTGCTGCCTTTCCAGCTTGTGGGGATCACCCTGTGCAGACCCAGGACGCTCCTGGGCTAATGAGTTTTGGTGCCAGGCTTTATAATAGCATGTCCACTGTCACTCCTAGTGCAAGAGGAAGATGATAGTTGTGACGATTTCTGCTTAAGAGATCCACCTACTGTTATTCCTAAGGTGAGAACTGTGCCTGAGCACTGATTGGTGTAAAAATGACTACTGTATGAAAGAGTGATTACTAATATGCACGTTTGTTGTTGGTAACGTATTACTTTACTAAACATATGCTTGGAAACATATTGGTTATTTTCTGCTCAAATGCTGTTGCGTGTATAGGAAATGGACGTAGTCAGGAAAATTCATTTTTCTTTCTCTAGAAAACCGATTCAGATTCTTTTAGTGACTTGTGTATTTCCAGTCAGCTGCTCACAGAGGGATAAAAGCACGGATAGCATTAGCTGTTGTCCTGCTTTACTGATTTTTTTCTTCCCTGAAGGGAACTGGTGCTTCTGGCTGAAATGTCAGAGTAGAACTGGGTGGTTAAAACTGCTATTTTTAGCTTTTTAGTTGTAAACAATTTCCCGTTTTATTGCTCAGCAAGACAGAAGTAACTTTTTATTTATTTATGGGCTAAGTAAAGCAAATAAGCTTGCTTGTGCTAAGGTTCCACGTACTGAAATAAGGCTACAGCATATGTTTCTTAATAAAAAATTAGTAAAATAGAAAATACAATATTGTACATATTAGTTTGACTGACCCAAGTAGAAGCTGGAAATTCATTTTGCAATTTGACTGTCTATTTGGTTTCATGGCTTTGTGTTTGGGGAAGGTCTAGCATTCAGGGAGCTAGAGCAGATGAGATAGACTATCGGTATATATATTTTTTTGGTTCTTCAGTGTTCTTGTTCAGTGGTTAAGTGGTCGCTTTGGGGTGCTAAGACAGTGATGATTGATTAATGTTTAGAATAATTGTTTGAGTTCTTTCCTTAAACGTACTTTGCCTGACGTGGTACTCCTGTTGAACAGTAAGGCTTGCAGTATTATGTCTAGATATACAAAGCACTTTGACAGCTACTATAAATGACACATATTAAAAACTGGGCTTAGATGGGGCATTATTTTTTGTTTATTCAAAGTAGTTGATCAGTAACTAGCGTTTGTCATGGGTAGAGTTTCCGCTTTTCAGTTTTTAGTATAGGTCATAGTATATGACGAGCTTTTTCTGAGCTTTTCTTTCGGTGGTTTTCCTCTGTATTTTAAGGATACTTGGCCATACTTCTGAGAATGGGTAAATTTACAGTTTGTGGTGGGAAGATCTGGCTCTAGGGGATCCTTCCCATCTGCAGATTTGTTCTCATGGTATTTATACACCAGGATGAAAATGCAGATGTTAAATAAAACTTCTTGTTTCTAATGCAAACAAGATTTCTGTGGAATACCTCTATGTATTTTTTTAATTCCAGGCAGGTTTTCATAATAGTCTCTGGAAATCATTCATTTCGGTGAATGGTTTTAATGTATAGATCAATCAGAACATTAGGACATACGTAAAGGTGTCTGTGTTAACTTCCCAGATAGCACTTGATCTGTTGGTTGTTTGTTGATTTACATTCTAGGGGTGTAAACAGATTACCCCTGTGGGCAGCTCATATGTGAATATTGAGTCGCACTTAATGGCTGTAGTTATGAAGTCTGACACTTCAACCTTTGAAAAAAATCTTGGCAAAAACTTACTTCAGAACACAGCAATGAAGGCTAGATCATGAATAACTACCCAGAAACATGGACATAGTTTCTGTCCATTTTTGATTGAGGTAATAAGTGATTTGTGTGATCTTCAGACTGCATGGTCTGAAGGGATGAGTGGTGTATCAAGCAGATCTGTCAAGCACTGCCTAATTTTGATATAATTACACCATTGGGCAATGATTGTAACTGTCATAATAAATAAAAGATAAATATTAAAAGTTGCATTAACTTTTCTTCATGTATAATTTTGGTGTGTATCTGAGATGAAATGAGCTTCTTAGTTCCTTGATAGAAAGTACAAAAGGCAGGTTTAATCAGTTTATGCAAGGCTTTGTGTTACAAGTTTCTGCCTTTGCCTCTCTGTGATACCTTGAGTGGTTGTAGATGCTGTGTAGAACTGGCAGACAAAAAGATTTTAGCCTTGTTCTCTCTCTCTCTCTTTTTTTTTTTTTTTTTTTAGGTTAAATCATGAATGTAATAAAGACATGTTTTGAAATAGGAAAAGCAGTAGATCCCATGCAAATAATGCCTAAAGTTATATAAAAGTGAGACTGCTTCAGAAATAATGGAGAGACTTGAACTAGTAACTCCTTGTTTGCAAATGAGTGAGGTTATGAGAATTCATGTCACCTGCGCTTGCTGTGCTTGTTCAGGAGTCCTCTGGTGAATGCAGGGATGCTGCGGAGTAGCCAGCGAAGCCTGCTCAGCAGTACAGCTCTAGCAGGTTGCCAGTATGTAGCTAGAAATAGTTGACTGGTGGTGGTTGCTGTTGTTGGGTTTCTTGTTACGAAGAAGGAAAATGCAGTGCAAAGCACAGAGCCTGCTCCTGGCAGTGGCGATCCCATGTTCAAGAGCTGCGTGGGTGCAGTCTGTGTCTTGCTTCTGGGAGCTCCTCATGCTGTGTTGAATACAAGTTAGAAAATATTTGGCCATTCGGATATCACAGTATATGGTATCAGAAGATTTGTTTATTAAGATTTTAAGTGGCCTAGTGGCTGTTAAAGCATATACATCATCTAATTTTAATAACAATGAAGGATAACATATAATCTTGGAAAATGTTTCCTTCAGTTTGTTACCTGCTTTTCCCTAAGAGCTATTAATGCTTTTACAATGCTACTTTCAACTAGGTTTTTTAGATGCTACTTGCAGTTACTTTTGCAGCAGGCCAGTTGCACACCCACTGGGCACTGAAGGGGTTCATCCTTCCAAGTATCACGATGCACAGTGGACCCAATTGGAGACCTTGCTTTTTGGAAAGATATTATGTCTTGTCCTAAATTTTTGACCTGTTCTTGACATGTGTTTGCTGTCAGCACATCAGGCTGAAGATTCTTCTGTCTATCCAACATGGTAAGGCATTTCTCCTGTTGGAGGCTGATCTCTCTTGGCTAGAGTAGAGAAACTTCCAATTTATGTGGTGTTTTTTTGTTTGTTTGTTTTTTAAAGTACAAGTGAAGTTCAAGATGATTATTTGTGTGAGCTAGACAGATGGGGAATATTTCAAAGATAGCCACAGATATCCAAGTATTTAGTGCAGGGGTAAAGAAAAAGATATATTCAGCAGTAATGATGTTACCACTCATACAGGAGAGCTGCTTGTCCATGTTAGTTGTGTAAATGAAGCTCTTTCACCACTCCAGCCACAATGCAGTGAATATTCTATTCAAAAATCTGTACACCAGGCTTTTCTGTGAGCATTTCCTAGTAGTTCTAGATAGCCCTCAACCTTTGCCAGCACAAAAGGCTTGCAGGTCTGCTGGCAATTTTTGACTTTGCTCTGAATGCACCTACCATGGGCAGACTGTTGTGCAGAATGAGAGCCTTTGTGGATCTCCCTATGACCCTTTTATTAAGCAGCTAGCTGTGCTCAATAGCAAAATTGATTTTAATTGTTTTAGAGCAGGTGGAGTGATTTAACCTGAAGCAGAGCAATTGTTTTTATTCAGAAGTGCCACACTTTCCTACAGACTTTTTTCCAAATATAATTATGGCCCTGGAATGGTGCATGTGATGCCTTTTTTTTTTCTTTTTTTCTTTTTTTCCTATAATGTTGTTGTTTCTGCAGTATTCTGCATAATGGATGGAGAAATGTTCTTCAGCAAATAACAATCCAACCCATGTATGCATGCCATGGAGTGAACAGTATTAACAATATACTTGACCAAAATGCAAATCTGAATGTGAATAATTCCAGTATTTTATTTTTATTTCATGATAAATTTTATACTGTCAGGCATCTTGTTAAAGGTTACTGGTTGACCTAGAAAGAAATCCTGTTAATTTCTCCTTTGTGTAATAGTTGTGTGTTACTCCTAAAATGCTTTCATCTACCAGAAGGAAGGCCATGATGTGAATCACTTGCCTGTGCTTGGACTTATTCTTTTTGCCCAATAAAGCTAAACTAGAAGTAGCACTGAGGCCTGTGAGCATTTATGGAAACATTTGTCGACGGGGTGGGGAACACCACCTTGGATGGGGACACAACTTGTAAATGCATCCTGCTGGGAAATGGTCCAGGCTGGGCAAAACCCAACTTGGCCAGGATTTCAACCGAGCTTTAAAAAAAGCATTGTAAACAAAGACTTCTGGACTATGTTTGCTTGAGGCTGAGTTGAACTAAAAGCTTTTATTTCTCCTGAAATTAGTTTGTCCCAAATTGAATTTCTCTCTTAGCTTTCTCTGACTGTTTTTACCACTTCTTAATGTCTGCACCAGATCTCAGAACATTGTACAGAAGTGTCAGAAAGTATTTTTGTGGAACTGAACCACTGTCATGTGCAAGCCAGTAGGGGAAAGGTGAGTCACATAAGAGAGGAAAGGTCTAGACAGGGAAGAATACAGTAAGTTGAACGCTGTCTGCTTAATCATAATATATTCGTGGCCATTGCCTTTCCTTCTACAGCCCTTCAACTAGTAAATGTCACAAGCATTGCATGACTTGAATGAGAAAGGATAACAAAGCTTGTTCTTTTATATATAATTCTGAGTCTAGTAGAGCAATGGTCTGTGTGTATGTGTGTCTTAGACCAGGTAATACAAGTACTAGCAAATTTTTCAGTTAGTATAGAAAAATGACGTCTCTGATGTATTTTTGAAGTGACAATGGAGAAAGGATAACAAAGCTTGTTCTTTTGTTCTTTTTGTTCTCTGATTTTCTTACGTCTAATCTGATAGTGCAACAGAGAATCCTGATGAGAATCATGTTTAGTTGGTATAAGTTAAAAAGAATCAAATTGTCAGTCATTTTTCTTTCAAATAGTATCCTTGTTAAAATACCATAATTTCTGCATCTGTATAAAAAGCCAGATGCATTTTTAAATGGAAACATTGGACATCCAGCTGGACTTATGAAGTCCAATTATTTGTATCTGTTCAAATGAAGCCAAAAAAAAAAATCCAAGTTGATAATGCATTTGAAATCAGATTTTCCACCTGCATGCCTGGAGAATTTTAGTGCTAATAAAAGCAAAGGTTTTATACAACTGAGACCAGTTTTCAGATACTGATACCTGCTTCCCAAGTCCTAGTGCATTACAGCCTTAAAGGTTAGTGTAAAAGCCTGACATGTCTTGATGGAATTTGTGAAAATAAACTTTTTCTTACTGAGCACCTGGCAGAAACTGAAGCTTTAGATGTCTCTTTCAGATGTGTAGGATATATATCTGATGACTTTCAAACTATTCAAAAAATGATAACAAGAGTTTTCAATGAAATAGTGATAAGCAAGTGGGAGCAGCAAATCCTAAATGCATTCTAAAAATCTTTTGCATCTCACTGTATCTAGGATATAGTTGAGGTAAAAATAGTACTTTGCAAAAGTGAGGCTATAGTTCATGAGTGATATTCATGAACTCATCAAAATACTAATGTTCTGAGTCCTTGGGAGTTTCAAATCCAGCCTCTACAGAAGTGGTATGTGTGCTTTTCCATCTTGAAATATTAAATAAACATAGAAATGAGGGTGGGGGGAAGTACTCATAGTTGTGCAGTCATTGTTTTTCTCAGAGCTACATCAAAACTAAAATGCAGTAAAAATTGTTCTTGCTGTTGATAAAACAATAATTGATCCAGAGGTTCCTTCAGCCTGACTGAGGCTCTCGGAAGGGAGCCCTCTCCGTTTTCGTCAGTCAGGTCAGGTTTTTTGAGAGTGGTCAGAGGCTCCAAGAGGAGTGTGCACACACGTACAAAACACTCGGTCCCTCATAGGAGCACCTGCTACTAGACTAGGCATTTACGTGGTCACATGTGGAAGCATCTCTGCTGCTCCCTGAAACAGCTCAATTTTCAGTTTTGCTGAGTTGTTCTTTTCCAGTTCTCTTCTTTTCTTCCTTTGGGGTTTTATACTACTACTTGTGAGCGTTTTTCTTCTTGATTCCTTGAGCAATGGCACTTTTGAATTTGCTTTTCTGTTGCGTTGTTCTGTCTTGCATTTGTTTTGGATCCTATATGTGCTCACACCTTAGCAACAGTTTTCTTGGCAAGGTCAGGTCCCTGTGCCCCACACGAAAGCGGGCCTTGGTCTGCAGATAGCTGAGGCCCTGGGCTGAGGATTGCAGAAGTGCTTTATGTATCAAATATAAGGAGGACAATATTTTTGCTAACTGATCCCAGGACCGACCTTTTTACTGAACTTGGTTGATAATCTGCAGTCATTCTCTAGACTCCTCTCTGGTGAGGATGAGGCTGTTTAAAAAAAAAAAAAAAAAAAATTTCAGCAACGCTGTTGCGCTCTGAAGGAATAGACAAATGTGGGAGAAGGGTGGTTTCCTGGTAACTCATAATTATGCATTTTGCATAGCTGAAAGAAACAATGTTGGAAAGCTCAGTGTGGGTTTTGAAAAATGTTCTCCAAGTTTGTTCCATTTCAAATAAGTTGCAGGGTTTGTTGGCAGTGTATTGGTGGTATTTGTTGTGACTAGCATGAAAACGTGTGTTTGGTGCAGGATCGCAGTAGATCTCCATATAGTGAAGCCTTTCCCAAACCCATGGCCCTGGACTGGCATCAGAGATGGATTTCAAAAGCACTTAGTAAAAACTGCATTGCAATTTGTAGTTTCAATTTGTTCATAGCCCATGAAAATCATCTCGTAGGCATTGGGTTGTGCACATAAAATAGCAGCTGCCTGACCTCAAAAGCTTGGGAATAAGTGAGTTCAGCTAAGTCAGGTGGAAAAAGGCCTTGGTGTCAAGATTACGGATGCCCACCTGGTAGGCATCAGCTGTTGGCGCAGAGGCTGTCATCAGTTATTGTTAATAGAAATACCTCTTTGTGGAACTGAAGAAGGATCGATGATTTTCTTTTAATTTCTTTTTAATTTCTTTGATTGCCTGTCATTTTTAAGGGCCAGGACTCATGGTAGGGATAGGATTTTTCTCTTTGATGACAGTTATATCTCCGATGTGTCTCCATCTTGGTTTTGCAAATAGGTTATGACGTGCAACAAGCTCAGCAGAGAGAAATGAGATTTGCATTTTTCTGTTAGTGTTTAATCTGCAAACAGAAGAGGAAATCGTCAGCTAAAGGGCTGTCTAGTTTACTGGACCTGGTATTTTCAGTCACCATTGTAGAGCTCAAACTTGGGAATTACTGAGCCCTGTGGTCCCAGCTCTGTGTCTACTTCAAATACATCAAAATGCCCTTGGGCATTCTTCCCTCCTTGAACATTCTAGTAAATATATAAGTGTTTCTCAATTGCAGCTATTTGCAACAGGTTCAGATTCTCTCTCACTTACATACTAAGATTCAGTCCTTGAAGCAGATACAACTGTTCAATCTTTTGGGCATTTTCTTCACACAGAATTCTACCCTTTTAAAACTATTTTCTTCCACATATCTGGCCTCTTCAAGCCAGTCATCATACTGAGCAGTTATCAAGGTAATTATTTTTCTTGCAGTTAACTGATAATAGAAAAATAATAAAGATAGTATCACACTTAAAATAGCTTCTCAAACATTGACCAAATCCTGAATAATAAGCTGGCATCTCATTTAGAAGTTTTGGGGGCTTTATTTTCATGTACAAAAAAGAAAATGAGTTTATGGTAACTTGGATAAAATTCTCCTTTTTTTAAAAAAAAAGAAGAGATATTTCTAACTAGCTAGATCTGAGTCTCATTTTTATCTGCACATTTTCATAGCCTGGGCTTCATGAAGATGAGTTTTTTTTTTGATAATTACTTTGTTTTTAGTCTTCTGACACTGAGTGACAGAACTTTTCAGTGCTTGACAGCCAAATCTATTGGCACGCAATAGTCCTCACGCACTCGAGGCATTTTCTTTCTGCCTGGTGACAGTAAGAGCTTCCAAGTTGACAGAGGGGGGACTAAGACGTCTTTGCAAGTGAGAAGAAAGCTGAGAGAGGATGAGGAGGTTCTCTGTCAAAATAAAAGCATTCATTTAGTTCATGCCTCCTGCGTAGTGAAATAGACAGGAGATCTGATAGCTACATGTTAAACCGTGTTGCTTTCTTTAGGTGTTGCTTATAGACAACTTAGTCGCTCTAGCACACTATCAAGGTCCTCATAACTTGAGCGTTTCTGCAGTAAATGGCTTTGTGACAAAGTTTCGCTCCTAGTAAGGTGGTACGATGGTTGGTACGATGCAGAAAGTACTGTTTGTAGAGAGTACATTTTGGGAAACTACATTTTTTCAATTATTCCAGTAAATCATGAATTAATATACTATATATGGTATGAATTTAGGCCCTTTCTGTATTCACTTAATTAAAGGAGAACTTTTAGTAAGCTAATCTTAAGAAATGTATTTAATGTTCTACAGTATCTGGAGTTGCTGCTTTCATTTTATGCGTTCGACACTTCCTAGAAAATACCGGGTTGGTCAGTCGAAAGTTCTATAATCAATTCATCCTATTTTCTTACAATGATTTGATAGAAAATGAGTGAGTGATGAGCAGATGGCAAGGAGATGCCTATACTTACCCAGTGCTGGCTGTAAGCACACACAAGGTAATATTAACTTGCTGTCTTCCGACCCCCTCCCCAAAAAGCTTACTTAGATTATTCAGTTAGTAGCTTGTCAAGAATAACTTCAAAGAATCTAAAGATGGGTGGTTTATATGATCAAAAGGAAGCAGATGGTTATAGGTGAATTTGGTTGATTAATGTATATTGATGCTGTTCCTGGACACTGCTCACATATTCAGGACAGGATGTCGCTACTGATTCATCTTTGCAGCTCCATTCCATTCATTGCTTCCAGACTTTCTTTGTATTTGTCCCCTCCATTCACGTTTGGGTGTGTGGTGGTGGGGTTTTGTTTGTTTGTTTTGTTTTGTCCCTTCCTGCCTGAATGGAGGAAAAAAAGGCATGTGTTGTAGGCTGTCCACAACTTCAGACACTCTTGTTCTCTAAGACCTAAGGATACTTCTCCACTATTGTCCCTATATGCTCATTTACTTCGTAAGTCTGCTCAGCTATGAGCCTTCTAAGCAAGAATTCTGGTTCTGATACCCTTAGTATTAGTCTAGGTATGTGATAGTGATAACCCCTGTTCTAGTGCTTAAATAAGGAAATACTGTTTGGAGAGGAGAGAGAGGCAAGGGAAGTGCAGCTTCACCTACAGCAGTGAATGATCCACCATTCCCTGTTATACAGCATTTAGCTTTCAATAAAGGCACTTCAGGACAAAAAAGCACATATATTTTTAGCCTGTCTAATAGAGCAGTTATATAGTATTGCCATATGATTTGAATGAATGATTTTCTGAAATTAGTTGTATGATAAATTGATTTATGTGGTAAAAGTAAGGCCTGATAACATTGGCTTTTCCCTGATAAACTCAGGTGCTGCTGCTGTTCACAAGTGTTTAATCTTCAAAAACCTTTGCAATATTTTACAACTGGGTTTCCATAGTGCATTTTTTTTAAGCCACTTGCGTAAAATATTCAGGAAGGGGTTAATTTTCAAGGGGAATTTTAAGTTATGTTTTCTTTTTGTATCCTCAAAAGCATGATATTGTTGAAAGCATTTTCTAAAACCTCTTTGGGATGAGTCTTTAATGAAAATCAAAATAATATTTATCATATTTCAGATTGACATCCATACTTGCGTCCTCCTTCACCTGAAACTTTGACTCTTAATATTCTGGCTCTTATTTTCTATTTTTCTCAATATTAATTATGAATCACAGGTTGGCCTACCAATTTTATGCTGTTTTCAATAACACAGTTCTTGAAATAAGTGGAAATGTTAATTACTAAATCATTATAGAGCATGGCCTGGTATTTTAAACTGATTAGTCAGATTGCAGAGAACTCAAAACAGATTATATTGATCCAAAGGTAGAGATAATACAATGTTTCGGAGATCGTCACAGTTTTAGGGTCTTCACATGTGCAATTTTGCTGTTAACAGATAATAGTCTCTATATGCTAGAAGCATGAAAGCTTAAACCAAGCCTAAATTTTTGTTTGTTTACTGGGTCATTTTTGTGGGTTCTCGAGTAACCTTCCCTCAAAGTGCAGCATTGCCTGTGAGTAAGTGAGGCTGCTCCAGAAGGGTAAGGCTGTGGGTACTGCCAGGCCATGTGCTTGGCTCAAGTTGATTCACTGAGGGGTTTTTGCACGTTTTATTAGGCAAGTTGGTTATTCTTAATGGTCTTAGAGTGGCTTGGATTAAGTACAAATTTACGGGATTAGCTAAAAAAGAAAAAAAAAAATGATCATTTCATCCAGGCCATTTGAAACAATTTGGCTTATCTTCTGTCTCTCTTGTTTTGATTAATCATGTAACACTGACATAAAGATTTTGAGCCTTAAATGCCCAACATATTCCATCTTTGACAGTGTAGTTTGATTTTAATAGCATTTTAGAAAAGAAGTGGCCCTAAAGCATCTTGCATTATGCATTATATCAATTATCTTGGTGGAAGAAACACACAACATAGATTTAATTAAAGGTCATAACCCAGCAAATCATAAAAATTCTGTTCTGAAGTAAATTGTTGCCACTAATTAGCTTTCTTGTTTGCCAGTACTAGAATAAATTCAGTTGATGTCTTGTTAATATTGGCTATTTTCAGTGATATCACTGATCTTATAAGAAGTTGCATCTAAAGAGGCGCAGAATACCCATGTGTCCAGTCACCAAGTAGCTTTTATAACATAAAAATTACATATATGGAAGTCTTATTTTCAGTAGCATTAAATGCAGTGTGCTCAAAAAAGGAATAGCTCACTCGAAAAACAAATACCTCTATTTGAAACATTTCTTTTGTGCTATTTTCAAAGCGTTTCCATGTTATTGTGCAAATTTAGGAACAGCAAAATTACTAAGTCTTATTTAATGAAGGTCAAAAGTAATGAGACAATTTTCATAATTGGATATGAGGCCAAATAGCTCTGATGTTTTCACGTGTTCCAGATCAACTCCATAATGGGCTATCAGTAATGCAAAGTAAACAGGTTGCACTACTCAACCTGAGGTTCCATGCTCGCTTCCAGTTGTGACAGAAAAGGGTCCAAAGCACTTATTATTTTAATTGGACTAATTAAAGCGGACACTGCATGTCAGGGAGAATTGTTTGGTAAATCCATGATGTGCTACTGACTTCGTATGAGCAGGGCTTCTGGAGTTTGGTTTGCACTAGAGCAATTTTCAGAAGTGCTGAACTGTCTGACTTCTTTGGTCTGATTCGGCAACGAGTTATCCAAGTGCAATTGAGATTTGCTGTTATAAAGCTGATATGAGTGAAAGAGTGAATGAGTGAACCAAGCCTGTAAATTACTTCACATATTATATTCAATTTGGTGTCCTTAAAAGAACGGCGTTTAAAATGGAGAACATTGAAAACTGCACATTATTCATGGTATTGATTTATATAATTTAATCTGTGTTTTAGTGATACATTTGGGAAATAGTATACTTGCATTTGCAAAATGAAATTCATGCCTGTTAGAAAGCAAAATGATAAAATGTGTACTGATAGAAAGCTTGCAGGGGCTAGCTTAACTTCAGAGGAGCTCGAAAGTGAAATTCATCTTCAACAGTGGAATTGTCCTATGTGAAGTAGATGAGAACTTGGCATTCCCATTTCATCTGATTAACCTTTTTTTTTCTTTTTTTTTCTTTTTTTAAATCAAGCTGGTAAAATATTAGTAGTATTTAGATTTTATTTTGTGGTGGAGTTGAATAAAATGTAACTACATATACAAGAAAGAAGATAGTACTCCTGATTGTGTTGAGAACACCAATGCTTGATCTAAAGGGAGCACCAGGATAGTCGTTTTAGACTTGTGATCAGGAGATGGTCCATAGTCAATCCCGCTCTCCCAGTGAGAGGGAAAGAAAACTAGCGCCTACTGAGCTGCTTCTTCATCCTTGTACCCTTATATACGTTGTAATTTCCTGACCTCTTTCATCATCTCTTAAGAGCAGGCACTGGTATTTTCACTGACTTATGAGATAACCTGAGATAACCTTGGTATTTTATTTGGCAAAGATGACAACATGATGTCTTTTAATAGGGAAGCTGTTAAAACAGTAGTGTTGTGTGTGCGTGGTGTTTTTTTTTGTTGTTGTTGTTGTTTTTGTTTTTTTTTTCCCTTCCTACAAAATAATTCCTAAATCCAGTCTCTGGTGCTGTCCTGTGCCATAAGACCAAGTCTGCAGTGCTGTGCTCTGGGCAAGCAGTTGCCTTCCTCAAGGGCATTTGCAGACCCGAGAAAAAAGGTTTCCTCTGCCCTAGGGAAGCCAAGCAGAGCAAGAGGGCTGAGTAGATACTTGTGTAGAAAGTTCTGTCAGGTATGTTGAGCCGTGGAGTAGCCTTTTCAAATTAATGTATGTCTTTTAAAGTGCATTAGTGTATATCCTGTAACTACACTCCTGATCTCTTTTATTTTCCAAGGGCTGTTTGAGCTGTAAGCTCAACGAATCTACTTGTATAACAGAAATGAAATAACTGCCTAATTCAGTACATAATAAAATCAACTACAGCGTAGCCTGAGGCACAGTGATAACGTATTATCAGGTGCACTTCACAGATACGAGAAAAATATCTTTAGCCTAATAAAACATGTACTCATACCTAATCCCCTCCAATATCTGAGTGACAGTAAATACTTCACGTTGGTTTCTCATCATGTACTTTTTAGTTTGCATTTGTGTTGCTTCAGGTTCATGTGGTTTTATTTAAGATTCTTCACTTTTGGAGGCCTGCTCTGCAAGTCCACAAAGATCAGTGGATGCCGTCGTCTTTATCAAAGGCCCTGTTGTAGTTAGACGGTGACAGGAAAGGAGGCAGGATGTCCACTAACCTTCCTGAATGAAGGCACGAGAGGGGGAAACCCTCCTCCACAAATCTTTCAAGAGACAGGGTCTTGCATGAAATGCCTGTAACAGCAGTGTCCTGCATGTGCAGGTTTGGTTCTGTCATATGTTTCCTGTGCCTTTGCTTGTCCGTGCTCTTAGCACTCTGTGTGAGGCACACAGGGCCACAGTTACCAAAGCTTTGAAATACTTCATGGTAGAATTTTAAAAATTACATCAGCCCAGTTGATGCTGATGGAAGGTTTGTAAAAGATGTGAAGGAGCTCAGTGTGGCAGTGCTGGCTGCTTCTGCAAGTCACGTGTATAGCAGGTATTGCTGTCATCTGTGCTTCCAAGCGATCCAGGTTCTGCTTTTGGGGTTTGCTGTAGGCCTCACCAGGCAGCACACCCCTGGAAGGCTCAACCGTCCTGAAGAGCCACCTCTGATGCTGTTCATACATGCAGTGACTAAATCCCAGATTTGTGCACGGTCTGTATTGGGTGTTTTTTTAGCTTTGAACCAAATGTGTGATCCTTCCTGTTCTTCTCTTACCTAAGAGCAGTGGCAGCATTGTGATAGCGACTGTTCTGCATTGTGGAGAGTTTTGGAAAGAGAAATCTTACATGTGTACTGCTCTGCAAAAGACAGAGAAGTATTTCAAATAACCTGCTGGCAATTATCCTACAAAAAATTCCTATATAAAGTAACAGATATTTGGTGTTTGCACAGTTAGTACTGTCATGTTGATCAGTTGTGGTGAATCTAGAAATAATGTTTCCATTTTTATCCTGGTTTGGACCATATGTAGCATCCAGGTGTTTCAGTGATTAAGACATTTATAAATACCTGCATTAGGGAAATTGATAATAAGAACACAACAGAATCTAGACAGAAATCTCAAAAAATAATCTATTGCTTAGAAACAACAGTTGAGTTTAGTATTTCTCTTATTCTAGAGGAAAAAAGCAAAGATGGGAAAGTTCAAGATGAGAAATTACAGGGTGGCAAACATTAAGTGATAAATCTCATCTATTACAGGATTAGAGTTACTTTCTTAGAAAAGAAATCAATATTAACCTACATATCGAATCCAATACAGAGGAATTTGAAGCATCAGATACAGGTCAGAACTATATCATATTTAATGTGGGTAAAAATCAGAGATGTGATCATGGTTGTTCTGAAAGTAACTTTTGGACTTGTGTATCCAGAGTTATCACCTTTGAGATGTGTATCCAAAATCTTATTTTATAGCTAGAAAGCTGATCAAGCAATTACTTAACACAAAATTTCTCAGATTTCCAAAATAACATGAAAGACTATTTTAAACTATATTGCCACAAGAAAATGATTGCACATCTAAGTGATGAATAATAGATCCATTTGTGAAATAAGTTATATAACACAACCCTTGGTTCATATGTATTACAAAAAAAGTGAGTGTTTTGTTGTAACTGGTCTATAGTACCTCCCTTGGCACTTAACTCTGCAGACCCCAAGCTTTCCTTGTGAAGTGGAGCCAAGAGAAGATCTTGTATGACGTATCTGCTCGTGCCTGGCACCTTCTGTGTCAATGGCTGAAGACACAAGTTGAGTTTTGATATTATGCACATCTGAAATCTTCCTTGTGCAGGTTGAATTCTTGGTGGGGATTATTTCTTCTTGTAGCTAAGGCAAACCTCTTCAGTGGCATGTTATATTTAGACATTGGGCAATTCTTTAGGAAAACCATGATAAAACTGGGGAAAGGGAAGCGCACAGCTTTGGTATGAATGATGGAACAGACAACTGCTGGTGTTGGAGGACATACACATCAAGATACACTGAATGTTTTAGGGGCTTATGCCTTCAAAACACAGGAGACATTTAAAGAATGTTAGGATTCAGACCTTGAAGCCTTCAAGGATGCAATTACAGTGTAAAATTTGTTAAATGCTCTTAGAAAGTTCTTTAAAATCATGTGAGACTAGGGTTTTCCTGAGCAAGAATCACACATAAGGCAAATTGCCAACTTTAGAACATCCTGGTAAGTGTCCTAGGGAAGTTCTTGAATTCCAGTTGAAATGCAGATCATCCAGTCAGTTCCCCGGTCATAATCCCGGTGACAGTATGTCCGGGAGCTGGTGTGAGCTCGCTGAGCGGATGCCTTGTTGTCACTGTTGGTCCTGTAGCCTTGTCTCTTGTACGTGCAGCAGACACCCAGGCGGGCGGGTTGGTGTCTCGAGGGTCAAGGTGCTCGGAGACCTCGTTGGGAATCACACCATGGGTATGGAAAGGCACGTGCCAGGAGCTGTTGTTACCTTATTACCAGTGACTGCCACTCAGAAGCTTCTGGGCTTTTTTTGTCACCATGCAGAAGTTTGGACTCCAAGTCTGAAATAACTATACCTTCCATTTTAATTCTCTGTTGTTTTTTTCTTGTAAGAACTAAAAGAATAACTTGTTTTCTTCGTGCATTTATGACTGTTGTAGTCATATTTTAAAAGCAGATTTTGTTTCAGGGTTTCTTATTTCTTGTTTAAAATGGGAATTTTGTCAAACAAGAATAAATTGAAGTACAATCTGTGTATATTTGTGCAACAAATTGTTCAGCTTGGATCATGCCATGAAAATAGCTCTGAAATTTATATAGCAAGAAGATGCAATTATTGAATTTGCTGAAGAAGTTATGGAAAAATATTTTTGAAGGACAGGGTTAAAAATTAGAGGTCAATTATTAGTACAGCTATATCTGCTTTTGGAAAGTATTCTTATTTTGAATGTTTTTAGAACAAAAAACACTACATGTAAAGAAGTGAAAAAGGCAGCAAAAGCTAATGGTGCTGAAAGGTAATAATGTTGGAGGTGATACGACTTTACACACCTCAAGTTACGTTGTCTTGTATAAATAGCATGTTTCGTAACCAGATTTCCCAACTCTAGCAAGGATCGGTGTGTTGTTTCCAGTTAGTATTGTTGCTAGGAAATGCCTGTTCCAGGCATCCAAAACTTATTGAATAAAGTTACAAGGGAAACTGGTACCAGGAGCATGAATTTGTCATGGAAAATATCAATTTTAAGATTGTTGGACTAAAGTCGGAGACTTATGGTTGTGTGAGGGAAAACAGGAAAAAATTCTGATATAAGCAATAGATTTTGAATAAATATATTTAAATAATTTTTGGCATCAATTTAAATAATTTTGGTATCAATGTACTCTTAGATATAGCAGTCAATGGTTTCCCCTGAAAATGTGAGAAATCCCTTCCCCATAGATAAAAGCCTGGTAGACAGAAGAAGAGCTCTTGAAACCACAAAATAACAGACTTGAGAGGCTTCACAATCCTGTGTGCAGAGAGGGAACCCTAGATAGGTTTCAAATATATTTCAGTTTAGCACTCTCTGAATTCTGATAGGATTCTTGTTTTTCTAAAGTCTGTTTATACCAGTAGAGAGATCAACGTTGATATCTAACCAAAATAAAGTTAAGCTTGAAGGTGTATTTTTAGTTGTGTGATAAAGTGGAAGGGAATGTTGTTATGGCAGGGATATGGGAATAACCTTGTCCTAATAATGTAAATTCTCTCTGGCCTCAATAGAGATAAGGTATAATCTGTTACAATAAAAGTTATTTGGAGTATGTAAAGCAGAAATACTAGTTTCAATTTAGAATATAGATGAGAGCTTAGAGTGGATATTTTTTTCCCTTTAGTAAATGGGTAGAGCAAGGGTAAGAGTAATCTCAAAATAGTGCCAATAAATTTTGTCCATATGATCTGTATGTGCCAGAATTGTGTTGATTGTAAAGAAAAACTGTTTAGTATTTGTGCAGCTTGTTTTTTCAAGAAATCCAAAGCTGCTTTTATCTCAACTCAATTTGTCTGAGTATACAGATGTCTGAGGAGAGAAGAGGAATCTAGAAAATGATTTTATTCATTTCACTGCAGTAATGTTAGAAATTTTATGTTTATTATTTTGAGACCTTTAAGGGTTCTTTTTTTAAAAAAAAAAAAAAAAAAAATGTTCCTACCACTGTAAACCTGTCAGTAAAGTCAAAAGTGTCTAAGACCCCAAGATTTCATAGTTTTATCTCTAGATAAATGCAGGAATCTGAGGAGGAAGAAGAAACCGATTTCTGTCAATTGAAAGCTTTAGGTTGTTGGGAATATTAGAAGTATTTTTAAAAAAATTATTGTTGATTCTCCTTTGAATCTCCATATATACATGGTTAAGTCAGTCCCTGCTCATCTTACTCCTTAAATGAGTAATTGCAGTCACTTCAACTACTGGATTGAGATCATCTGAATCTAAACAAGACAGTTTTCTGCCTTATATATTTTATGTATTTTATTTATTTTTATTTATATATATAAAATCAGATTGGCTGCAGTTGTCATTTAGTCAAGCAATGCTTTTGTTATCTGAGCTACTTGGCACCTTGTTTTGACTGCGAGCATAGTTGAAACATTGAGACCCACTCGGTGAAACACTGAGACCCACTCGGTGACCCACTGAGTGTTTGGAATGTCGCTGTGGAGTGATTCACAATTGTGCATCCTAATGGTCCCTCTTAGAGTTTTATAGAATGTTGTCTTCTATACTAGTTCTGTTGATGTTCTTTGCACTGCTGGTTAGAGCTGTGACCCTGGGAGGCTGCTGTCAGTAACAGCTGAGGCACTGACAGCGGGAAGTGTCTCCATTGACATGAAAACTCTTCCCCAGTTGCCAACAAAGAGGAACTTCTTCTCCTGTTAGTAGTGATGCTTTGTAACAGCGTTAGCTCCTCCAGGGCAAAACAAAACAAAAAGTGCAGGAAAAGGAAGTAATGACAGTGTTACGAAACTGATTTATGTGGTAGGAAAAAAAAGTTTTAAATTTAAAAAAAAAAAAAAAAAAAAAAAACTTTAAAAAATAACATGAGGAAATGAACTGGAGAATCTTTTGGAATGATTCTTGCAGCTTCATGCAAACTAAGGTTGCAGGACTTATCTTGATCCATAAGCTTTGCAAACTATTATTTGGAGTAGCACCTGCCTCCAGTTGCTTTTGGAGCTTCGTGAGATCTGAAAGTCACTAGCAATTCAATAGAATTCCTTAGATATGTTGGTTAGATACCCTAATTCTTAACTCAAATGTGTGTGGGATGTGTGGTGCAGCTCCTGATGAAAAGCCTGTTGAGTAAGACAGGTGCCAGAGCTCCCGTGTGCTCCTGGGTGCCCTGAGCTTCATATCTGTGTTTAGTGGGCAGTGTTGGCTCTGGGGCTGGTGCCACTTTGAGGGCTTCCTTCCTCATTGTCCTTTGCTGTTTGCATCGTAGATTTTTCCTGTGTGTGTGTGCATAGCGAATATATTCCGTTATTTCATTCACAGAAATAGAATGTTTTCTCTTGCTAAAGAATGCAACAATTCTATTTCTGATAGAGCAAGACCATAAATAGATAATATAATTAACTATTTAAAAGTTAGGTTTTAGTAATATAAAAATTATGACAAAGCAAGTACTGAAGATGTTTGGGCTTGGACATTTGTCCTTTAGTCTATTTGTAAAAGTGTAACTGTCAAAGAATTTTTATGTTGCTAATATATATTAATTGCTACATAGTTTTTTGGTTTTTTTTTTTTAGATTTTTCTTGTGGCACAGGTGCTTATATCTTCCACTTGAAATATTTAGTTTTGAACAGAATGACCTAACTTTGGTTTTTATTTTTATGCTGTGGAATATTTAACAACAAAACCATATCTGTATGCTATTGAGAAAGTCTTTAGAAGTGAGTTTGCCCTGACAGCTTGAATGTCAGGTTTCAACCTCATGCAAATGAAAAAAAGGCTGATTTTATGAACTCCTCAAAGATCATAATTTTAATAGGAATGCCTAAAAGATTTCTGAAAGGCGGTATAGGAATCTGTTTTATGTAGCACTGGCAATGATCATGCAGTAGAAACAAATGTTTTATCTCTTAACTGTGGGATATTTGTGTTAAACTGTGCCTGACCTCTCAACTTATTTTATTTCTTTGAGTGTTTTCTTTTGGCTTTTGTGATTTGACATGGATGGTTCTTTGTTTTGTTTTGTCAGCTCCACTGCATAATGTGTGTTTCTTAATATCTGATATATCTGTTATTCTTAGTATCTGTTAGTCCTGCTGTTGATTTAAGCTCTACAAACTGCATTTTTATACTGTCTGGCATCTTGCAGCTGTAACTGAAATATGCTCTTTATATTTATTTAGGAAGTGGAGTATTTCTAGAAATGGGTGACTAAATTTTCTAGTTCCTAGAGGTCTGTAATCTTTGGGCTACTTGTTTGCTTTCAAGCCTGTATCTCCTTCTGAGCTGAAAAGACAGGTATATGTGGAAGCAGTGGTGGATAGAAAAGGGGATTGCAAGCATTAGTTGTCTGTGTTTTTCAGATTAGACATAGCTAGACTCCTCTACTGAGGCTTTTGTACACCCTGCTGGGGAGTTTTGCCTGTGTTATCAATAAAGGATCTGTCCTATGAGGAATATCCTGGAAAATGCTAGGATATGTCCTAACAACAAATTATTTTTTTTGAGACAAGAAATGCTCCTAAATACTCGCAGTTGCCCTAGAATTGGGCACTGAAATTGCCTACGTAATTGTAGATATGTATATGCATTCTGATTTTTAACATCAATTCACACAATACGCATCTCTAGTCGTAGCATAATTATATATAAAGAGATTTTACAAGGCATCTATTATTTTCTCAGGCTCCATTATCATCTATCAGACAAAATATGTATTCAGGTTTTTTTAAACTATATATTATAATATAGGGATTTTCAAAATAAGGGTTATTTACCCACTAGACTGTAAAGATTTCTTTGGAATCACTGTAAACAGACACTCATCTTTCATTTACAGAATGTGAGGTAGAGTGTCACAGGCTTCGTTGACTCTTTCCTGTGTAAGAAAGATTCCTGTTAGAGCAGGATTTAGCTTGATTTATCTGTCCTGCCCGATGCAGAGAGCGTGTGGTCGGAGAGGCCGCAGTCCTCCCGAGGAAGGAGCCCACTCAATGAAGTGGAAGGAGTCGTGCTGAAAGCTGGGCACAACGAGCAAGGTTCGGCGGGCCCGGGAGCCCCGCCGGAGCGCGGCGAGGGTCCCTCCCCGTCCTGTCGGTCGGCATCGGCTGACGTCCTCGGAGCTCTCGTGTGCGCTCTCTGGGAAGCGATTCCCGACGCCTGGGCCAGGCAGCCTTGTGTTCTGGCCTCCCGGAGAAGCCGCTTTTCCCCTTTTGCCTGCAGCAAGAATCTCAGGAGATTAATGTCTCTATATAAAATTTAGCATGATAATATTTGTCTTTTCCCTCTTATTAAATATACTGCATGTTTATTTAGATGAAAATAAATTGATATCTTTCTAGATGATTTTTAAACTTTTCATTTTAAAAATGCCACATTTTAACAGAAGAATTTTGTTCTTGGTGACATACAAATACACATAAATATTGTTTACCTTGATTTCATAAGGTTTTCAACACTATCTCTCCTAATGTTCTCTTAGATAAATGGATGAGTTATGAGCTAGGTGAGCAGGCAGTCAGGTGGATGGAAAATGGGCTGAATGGTCAAATTCAGAGTTGTGATCAGTAGCACACAGCCCAGTCAGTAGCAGTTCTGTTCAGCTTCTTTCTCAGAGAAACTTCTCGACTGCGCGGGTCGCTGAGCCCTGGAGCAGGTTGCCCAGAGAGGCTGTGGAGTCGCTCTCCTTGGAGATATCCGCAAGTCAGCCAGACACAACCTTGGGACAAGTCTGGACAGCCCGAGAGCCGGAGCCGTGTCCCTGTCCTCAGGCAAATAGTCTTTGTTTCAAAGAACTTGGAGAAAGAGTATGTCCCACCTTGATCAGTAGTTTGTGGACTGACAATGACAGAAACAAAAGTCAATGGAAACAGATTTTTTTTTTTTAAGCAGATCTAACAATAACTGACAAAAGATTGGTTTCAAAGTCTTATGAAACATGATATTATCAGTTGTTAGATCCTCTTTTATGTTTAGCCATTTTGTTGATAGAATGATCAGGGAAAAGCAGATAAGTTATTTAGATGAGCCAACATAAAGTTGACATAACCATTATCAACATATCCTTGCATTTCAGTTGCTCTTTAAACTGCATCTTACATGAGGGCAGATTGTAAATAGCAAATGTCAAGGATTCGCTCAGGGCAGTACAGTTTCAGAAGCAGGAAGCTAATTCATATTTGTCTCATTACTGCCATGAAGTTCAAGTTAGTCCATGGTTTGTAGAACTTAGAGCTCAGAGGAGCTGTAGATGCAAATGACCCAGTGGCCGGTCACAGATATACCACAACTTCCTAAATTATTTTATTAAATCATATTACAAGGATGCCATTAGTAAGAAACTAGGAGGAAAAACAAGTTCTTAGTCCTTCAAAAAGCCAGTTTTCATTGAAAGACAGGTGGAAGATTTTGCATTTCTAAGTCTCAACGGGACACATCTTGGTCAGCGTTAGTGTAGGGGAGCAGGAAGGCAGCCTTATCTTCCCAGATACTAACCCAGCTCTGCAGTATTATTTTGCTATATTAATACACCTTGTCCATTTTTCTCTGTTGTTTGTCTATTAATAGTTGCGGCTTAAATGTCTCTCCAACATGAGTGGATGGCCTTTGAATGTGGTTTATGTGTCAGGGATTCTATTCTTTATATTTTTGGCATCTAAAACCTGGGACTCACTGCGGTAATTCACATGTAGGATCCATCTCAGCAAGTGGAATGGATATGTGTTTCTGCTGTGTTAAATTAGCACAGAGGGATTTGCATCCTTCAAATGTAAACTCCTGGATCTGAAGTGAACTGGGAATAGTTTTTCATGGAATTTACCCAAATTTTCACCCATTAAATACTGCTAAATGCTTTGTCTTTTTATAATAGTCGATTGAGATGTAGAATAATAGAGCTGAGCTATGTTTGCATTCCTCCTAAAGGCAGGGTAGGTTTTGTTTTCTGGATTGGGCTGGGATAACGTGTTCTAGTTAAGTCCACTTTTAAAGGGTGTTTAGAAGCTGCCTACCTGTTGAACGATGAGAGCTGCTGTTAATGTACTAAATCATTTTACCACTGCGTTCTCTGTCTGCTGAAATTTTGGGTGCAGTTCAAGGTGTCAGCTTTGCTGTATAAGGCCCCGCGTGGTGATTCGCTGGTACGAAGTGACCGGCAGAAAAGCTGACGGAAGCGCAGAGTGTACGTTCTAGGTACCAGCTGTATCCTCACACCCCGTTAGGGTGTAAAGCTATGCAAATGGGTTGGTTCCTTTAGGCTAAAATGTCATTTGGGGAGCTCTGGGATTCTTTATTATTATACTTGTTGAGAGCAGAATCTGCCAAAACTGTGGGCTTTTTAATGCACAAACTACAGGCCACTTGCAAATATGCTTGCTAGTGCCCAACATGCATTAGTGAGTCTCTGAAAAAAACATTCAAGATGGGAAAGAACTGCAGTTCGTGAGAAGTATTTTTACTAAAATAATTGGGTATGTTATTAGACAATATGGTGCTTTTGTTATAGCTGTGTGAAATTTGGTTTTGAATTTCTCCATCCTGTATCACAAAGACAATTATCCTGCTGTTAGTATATTGAGGTGATGAATATCTCAGTAGTGAAATACTGTATTTCTTACTGTTTTGTATGTTAAGTAGTTACCTTCTCAAAATGTTGGGGAACCCGTTTATGTGTAGAGAAGTGGAGGCATCTGAGTAGATGACCAAAGCTAAAGAAATGGAGACAGAAGGATCAGTGAGGATGAGGGCGAGAGGTCTCCCACACTGCTAAGGGCAGCATGACTGAGAGTCCATCTCAAGTGTTTGATGTTTCTGTTCAAATCTAAATCTGCTTGAATCCAGCTGAAGAATCCCAATATTAAAAGCAAACATTAATAATCATTCTAAGTATTATAGAGGTTTCATTTAGATTGGGATCAGAAAAGCCTGTGACATATTTGTCATGTTAACTGCAAATGCTTCAGATCCTGGAAGGAATGTTTTGGTCTATTTAGTTGCAACACTGGGATAGTAAGGAGCAAGTCTATATAAGGAAGAAATAATCTTTCATTTCAATATCAAATTTTCATAGCTGATACCCTGGAGTGATACTCTAGGTTTCTGTGATCTACATAATCTGTCTTTTGGATATTCTGGCAGAGGAGTCAAAGGCTATTACAAGGTTGTAGTCTGTAAAATTCCTAGTATTACAGAATTGAACTGAGCTAGGGATTTTAAGATGAAAAGAAAAATATGAGTGCTTCCCCCAACTTTGATTTTTATATAAATCCAGATAAGAACTTCCATTGACTTATTCCTCACAGTTCATTGCATTTAGCAGGTTACCGAATGCTATATCAAATGTACTTGTGGAGAGGATAAAACCCATCCTGAATTCTTGTGATTCCACAGCAGTTTGTATCTGACTTGCTTCTTTCTCTAAAAACTTAGAGGGGCTTGTAAATACCTTAACTTCCACTCAAATCATATTTGCTCCTAATTTTCCCAATGTTCTAGTAAAGTGTAACTTGGTAAAGAATGCTGTAGAAAGTTTTTCAAATCTTCTTTCTTCTCATTAACTTGATTTAGTCTTGCAGAAGTTGTGAAGGATACTGAATTCCACCAGTAACCCCTCCCAAATGCATTCATTATTCAGAAATTATAGATGAGGAAAGATTATCGTTATCAAGTCCAAAATTTTTTGAGGTGGTGGTGATTGCATGATTCTACAGTCCCCCTTCACAATTCTGTCAACAGGAATCCTTCTTGGGAAGGATGGTTTCATCATCAAATAGCCCTCCAGCACATCCTGATCATTGCTTTGAGACTGGACTCGTGAAAAACATCTTGCCAGCCTATATTAAAGTGCCAGTGCGTCTTCTGTGACAAGATGCTCTCTTCTAGAGGTAGGTGACCTTTTCTATTCTTGAAGCTTTTGCAAGATGTTAGAACTAAATGAAAAAAAATACAAGGATCAGTAGCCTAACATGTGATTAAAAAAGGCTAAAGAAGATAAAACAAGGAAGTTGAATGTCATGCTTTTTTCCTAAATAATCGGTTTTTTACTTTGTGGTATTGCTGCTTATTAAAAGCTTGGGTAGAGGATCCATAATTTTTTCTTTTTCAGGAGACAATATAATAGTTATAGGGTGATGAGAAAGTGTGAAAAACTGTAGTAAAGAAATAAGCTTTGTAACAGCAAGTTAGTCTTACCTATTTACCCAACTGTTCCTGCCTCGTCCCTGTCAGCATGGGGGATGCTGCAGAGGTAGTGATGAATTTGCTGCTTGAAATGCACAGCTAAACCTGTCTGGTCATTGGCAGCTCCTTCCTGATCATTTCTGTGAGTTAAATGCTGTGTTCTACAAATATCACTAGCCTTTATCTTTCCTTCTTTGGTGATTTACAACGGTATCACTGTGTCACCTTTGAGGAAATAGCGGTTTCTCTGTCTGCCAGACAATTCCTGTCTAAGATGTGTAAGACACATAAATCCTACTGGTTTTGCCAGTTTTACATTTAACTTAAATACACCTCTTTGAGTGTTTTTATTGCTAAGGAGAGGCAGCATTGGCCAATCCATAACTTATTGACTCTTCTTGTTATATGAGTAGTCTCAGATTGATGAGTCACTTTTTATTTTAATGTGAAGCTTTTCATGGATATATATATTTTCTTTGCTCTGTTATCTAGCACCTAAAAATAACTTGCTTGCAGAAATGACAAAACAAATTTTAGAAATAAATAATAAAATCTACTGCTGTGAATATGTCGCTTCAGGCAAGAGCAGTTGCTTGTGCTGGCAGGAATGTTTCTCCTATATCTTTAAACAACGTTGTTATTCAGTTTAATTATTTAAGAGACAAAAAGATGAGCTTTTAGTATTTACATTGACCCACTCTTTACTCTTTTTAGAGTATTTGTTTATATTAGAGCTGCAACTACTTGCATAAGCCCATGTGGCTGGCAAACTATCCTTTTGCTTATGAAAACAGCAGCTTCTTGCTGCTGCAAGCTCGCGCGTGTTTCCTGCTGGGATCCCCAGCTAACGTGTTTTGCCAGCAGGCACCGCTCTCAGCTCATGGGGACCTGCTGTCCCCAAAAGATTTTTCCATCATGTATCTTTTATTTTTGCTGCAGAATTACTGATGCTTGGAGAAAAGCACTTTGTTGGGGATCTTTGTGCAGCGGTCTGGTGTGTTCTGTGCTCATCATCTGCTCAGACTGGTGTCCTTCAAACCCTCAGTGTTGGTTGCTCTCCTTTCCAGCAAGCACCTCCACATTCTGACTGGAGTTTCACCTTTGGTTAGCAGAGCTCAAATAACTCTTGTAACATATCTGTCCTCGGTGTTAATGCAGTAAATGTGCTGATTACGTGTGCTGTGAGCTCCACGCGTTGGCAGCACCCACGGGCAGGGGACAGAGGACGTGGGTGGCCTTGTTTGCTGGAATTGCCCACCCTGCCTGCTCAGTAAATGAGCCAGTTGAGTTGCTGCATAATGATGCTTATGCCTCCCTGTCGAGCAAAAACTTGAGCAAGTAGAAGAGAGTTTGCTGAGAGGTAGGAGGAGGACAAGCAAATGGCAAATTGAGTGTGGATGAAACAAATCTACTGTTTTCCCCTGGGTTTTCGGTTATCTTAAAACTGTCAAAAGCTGAGTTCCTTATCTGCTACTTAAATGATTCTCAGTTATTGGTATGTTTACAAGCACAGGATTTTTTTTTCCTCTTTTTTTTTTTTAAATAAATAAATAAAAGGTTTACTGAGATGGAAGATGCAGGTTGTTAAAATAATAATGTATTCCTCTTGTACTGAGGGAGCAAGGAGAGGTGTTATTTCATGTCTTCATTACAGTCTTTATCCTACATCTCTTAATTTAGTGTTTATTGCATGAGGAAGGTAAATGCTAACGTGGTTTTGCACAGGACAGTTTCTCAAGGAAAGTGGTGAAAACGCTATTGCTTAAATGATTTAAGAAAAGTAGATGATGAAGACCTTAAAATACTTAGGGCTTGAAAACAAGTTATCCAGGCCAAGCTAGCTTGAGATTCACGAATGGAGTATTCCACAGTCTTTTTCAGACCCAAGTTGGCTTTCGTTTAAAGGTGTCTTTTGAATTCTGTAGAAACTGTTAGTAAAATGTTGTGTTCTTTAGAATATCCTAATATTTCTGAAAATGGCAGTAATTCCAAGATCTCTGGATTATTACCATCTGCAGGAAGCCTCATGGAACACACATGAATTTACTTGCTCAAATTTCCTCACAGCACTGAGACAGTTTTATTGCTGCACATCGTCGTTTCCTCTACTAGACACGGGTAAACAGCGTGTGATCTGAGGCTTATTTAAGGACAGTAAAATGCATCTTTCTTGGAGTGTACCAGTTAGAGTAGCATCACAGAAAAATATTTCAAGAGCTTGAGCTGATATCGCCATGTGTGAATAACATTCTCTCAGGGCAATATATAGAGCTATCATTATACAGTAAATCCGTGTGTGTGTCGGGCTGTGTGGGTGTAACCTCCTGCTTTCATAACTCTGGCATTTCCAGTGAGAGCAGCAAGCTTTGCTCATGTAAGCTGCAGGATCAGCTTGTTTGGAGTAGAAGCAGGAGGAGCTCTTCTGTGGGGGTGTGGGGTGTTTTTTGGTTGGTGAGGGATTTTTTTGCCTTACTTCTAGGGCTTTTACTGTAAAAGTATCCTATACATTCCAAAATGATGATGTACTTTAATCTTGGACTGGGACATAGGTGGTCCTACATCTTGCAGATTTAAGACAAATAAAGAAAACAGATTGTTTTGTTCTGAATGTGTAATTGGAGTTTCCATTTTTTCCTTAGGCCAAAGTGCTTATTCAAATTGTTTTTAAAAATAACAACAACAAAAAATGACTACTTAGCTATCTTTTTCAGGAACATCTTCAAATATTCTGATGAAATATGAAAGTAGCTTTCTGCTTGGAAATTGAAGCCTTCTGGAGAGAAAATGGAGTTGAACAATATGCCCAGCAGTTTCATGTTCCCTTCCCAGGACGATGCTGCTCTTTACAAGTACAGCATCACCACTGGTTTCAGAAGCCATAGGAAGTTAAGTTTCTTTATCTAAGTGAAGAGGGGGTTTTGCAAGAGAGATAATCAGAAGGATTGGTTTATCTTAGGCTAGAGAAAGCTGAGCATCTTCGCTTGCAGTTAGGTCAGCCAAAACTGTGATGATTCCAGTGCTTGCGAGCATGAGGTAGTTGATACATTGCTGCCTCTGCAAGGGTCCATTCCGGGTCCCTGCATCAGTAACACTTCACAGCGATTCAAGGCTGCCATCGGATGCTTCCTCAGCGCCCTTCAGTGTGTCAGGAACTGCAGCAGCTTATAGGGAAAAGGCTTTGTACTCACAGGAAGGACCCAGGTTTGAGGAATATGTTCTGAAGGTGCCTGACGTTTCTGAAGTACTGCTAAAATCTTTGGATTAGTTAAAGAATGTCTCTGCTAGCTGTCAAAAATCTAGATGTTTTAATGTGTTGACATCTGCTGAATTGACTTCTTAGTCTTAGTGAGAGCAAAGAACCTTTGCTATGTATAACAACCTTATTTTCAGTGCTTAGACTTGCTTGGCAATTCTTCGTCGTGTGCCTGTGACAGCCTTTGTTTCACTGCTCGAGCAATATGTACCTGGATTCCCCATTCCCTTCCAAATAACCATTTAGTTTTGTTAATGATAAATTTGCAGCCAAAGATTAGTTTATATCATCACATGGGAGTCTCTATAGTGTATCTGCATAGACAGCATTCACAGCTCTTTCCAAGGTAGCAAGGAGAGAATAAAATATGTGGGTTTTTTCTTTTTTTTTCTTTTCTTTTTTTTTCTTTTTTCTTTTTTTTTTTTTCCCCCTTAAGGAACAGAATATGTGCATCAAAATGTTGGCATTTTGAGTTTGAAATTCATGCCTGGATTTTTCATATAGACTGAGCGTGTTGGTGTCCAGAGTCTGTGCCAGGACTGTGTCTGCAGTTTGATGCAAGTTTTGGTGCCCTTCCAGGAGGTGCTGAGTCGTCGTCAGCATTGGTCATGTGCATGGCAGTGTGCGTGAATACGTTTAAGGACATGAGATGGTTTGGATCACCAGAGGAACGTTCATTTGCAATGTTCTCAGCAGTCCATAAAGAAATACATTCCCATGCTGTAAGTATCACACAGATCAGTGCTCTCTTTCTGTCTTAATGAGTACAGCTCTGACAAGGTTGTAGCAGTCCCCACCAAGACTTCTTCCTTTTCCAAAACCCCAAATTTTTGAAGTGCAGCTGCTGGTAAATCAGGCAGGTTGGAATAGTCTCCTAGTGACTTGAAATGGGAACTCCATCTCTCCAATAATTCCCTTCCTTGCGTGAGCACTAGTGTTCAGCAGCATTAGTCGAGGAATACTGCTCTTTTAAACACCCCGGAAGAGGCAGGATAAAGAGTTGACCAGTTTCTGTTCCTGCTTTATGGCCAATGCAGACTCATGGATTGCTTAAATAACCTCATTCCTGGAATAAGTAAGTTGCTGACTGAAAAATATTGAGCTAAAACTTAAATTACATTTTAGGGGAAAGCATTTGATGCCCTTTTATCCATGCAGTGCACTTGGAAGTGAATGGCTCCAACTAATTAAAATCTTGAAAACAGCCCGGTTAAGCACATTGAGAACTCAGAGGTTTTCACCATCTTTGAAAAATTACCCTCTTTTCTATTGCAGAAGGGAATTTCCTTTCTACTATATTCCTCTAGGCAGGTCCTGTAGAGAAACAAATTATCTGCACCCAGCATTACAGTTGAGATATTTATTTTAAAAATTTAAGTAATAGGATTTAAGTAACTTTTGGAGGTCTGGCTGTTCTAGCTAATCCAGTATGTTGTATTGCTAGTCCCCTGGGCTAATTGTCTTTTCCTAACAGAAAAAAGAATGTGGTCTCCTTAGACGGATCAGGTCTCTTGATCGTGTCACAGATCTTGAAAAGCAGAAATTTGTATAGTTTCTCAGGATTTCAAAGCTCTTACTGCTTTCCTCA
This sequence comes from Tinamus guttatus, assembly GCF_000705375.1. The sequence goes on along the minus strand of NW_010588202.1, from coordinate 7,339 downwards.
GTCTCTGTGAGCTAGGGGATTGTTACAGCTCTAATTTTGCGTGTTGAGAAGCTCGAGCAAATTCCTTGTACTTCTCTAGATTTCTCTCCCTGCGTTGCTGTGGAAGGAGATTTGTGATTTAATCTGCCCGTTTTCTGTGGTCATCCCTATGAGACTGGAAGGACATTACGTGATCAAGTAACTGCAATAAGGCTGGTGCTCTTTTTTCAGCGTCGGCTGTGACTAAGCCGGCACTTCAAAGGATACACCGTTGGCCTCATTTCAGAGATCCTTGCTTCAAAGCTAGGCAGCTAGTGAAGACCTTCCAGAACCGCTGATGATTCTAAAAGGGGGAGAAACCTCTCAACAACAATTTCTGGTTGATAAGTTATGTGCTCTATGTTCTTCATGAAATATGTGGTACAGTGACTTTTTAATAATGTATCAGAAAAGAGAGAAATGCAGTTTCATCTTCTTGTCCAACAGATCATGCCTTTGATCAGCTCTCTAGGCAAATTCTTTGTCCAGAAACAAAGCATTATCAGGGAAAAAAAAATCTCCATATAACTACAGAAGTATTTAACTATAGACTCTTTTTCCAGAGCAATGGGCTACTGTTAACAGAACTGTATGTGTTCTTAAACCTAAATCAGAGTTTAAACTCATGATTTTTATTTCATTTTTTTCCCTCAGTTTGGATCCTCACTCCCAATTTTGTGTGGCACATGACAAGTAAATCCCAGAGGGTTGTCTTTCCTCTAGCTGAGTGTTAGTGAATTCACCTACCCAACGCAGTGACATATTCCTTACAGAGTACATTGAAGGTGAGAGATGCAGGGTATTTCTGTGTAGGTGTCAGTACCTCTGAACCAAGTGCACTTACTGTATCTTTCAGGTGGGCAATGAGCGATGGTGTAGTGTAGCTGGAAAGTTACAGGTAGATCTTGTACCGGAGTAGTGTAGTGCTGAGGATGCGTTTTCTTTCTTTCTTTCCTCTGGTAAGTATGATGTGATGTTTTTCATATACTGCTTCCATTAGTAGTAGTAGATTTATTCTAGCCTGGCTTTTTTTATTATTTGAAAAGAGTCTTCCAGTATTTTTTAGATGTGTTGAGGAGAGTTTTCTGTTCCCTGTAGGCCCAAATACTACTGTTGAGACTAAATTGCCTTTCTTGCTATGTTCTGGTGCAATGTAAACATTCTCTGCATGTTTCCTTGTTTTCTGAGATTACTGTAGCTACTGGGATTCAGACTGAACGGCAGTGTTTAATTCAGAAGTTCATCATTTAATTAATATACCTTGAAAGGGGAAAAATCTCTTTATTTCTTCCTGGGTAAAGTATTTTTAGGAAAGGGGTGCTTTATACAAATTTTCATCTTATTATGAAGTTCGTGTTCATAACTTTGAAAGGTGCCACCAATTTGTAGTCATTTGTGGGATTCAGCTTGTACTACAATTTAATTTTTTTTCAGACTCCCTTTGATTTCTTCCATAGCTATGAAGAAGAAGGAGTAGGAACCTGGATTGAACAAGTTGGGTTAGGCAAGCAGTCAAATGAGAATGATAAAAAAAAGAGGATATGTGGAAGAATGTTTGGTGAAAAAGAATGCAGTCATTGAATTTGTACATGTGAAATTTCTGTGAAGCAAACATCAATTCATGAGGTGTCTTTACTGTTGTTTTAGGATTGGCAATTTTGGCAATCATGTCTTACAATTCCTGAAACAAATAGTCCTCCAGATGTTTGTCTGTCATTCTCATGTTCCTTGATAATGATGTTTTGATGAGTTTGCTAAGCAGTGCAGAAGCATTTCATTGTGCTTTCTGTTTTGAGCATTTATTCTGCCAAACGTGGATCCTTCTTACTGTAATTTAAGCCAGGTCACATTTATCAGGGTGTGAGTAAATGTGCCTGATGGTTCTTGATCAGGTTTCTAGCTCTCTCCTAGTGTTGGAAGTAGCCCATGTTTTGCTAGCTTGCTCAAGCCCATCATGCTAGCTGGTGTCAGGAGATGGGCTGAGGGTAAGATTTGCCATCTCCCGCTTCTGCCTTACCTACCAGGCTCGTTGCAAAAGATATGAGATTGATTTGACCACGTCTGTTCTTGGCAAGCCCATGCTGGCTATTACTCATCTCACAGCTATATTCCAAGTGTTTACAAGCTGTTGTTTTGATGTATTCGTTCCACAAATTAGCCTAGGGTGGAAGCTAGGCTGACTGGTCTGTAAGTCTGACTCATCTTTGCTTTTTTGGCCTTCTCCCTTTTCTGCTTAAAGACAGGCACTTTCTTTTAAGCAATCTCCATCACACGAGTTCCCTAAGAATGTTAGCCATGTTATTTCTGTTAGAAATAAGAGTGGAGAGGATGTTCTCTTGACAAGTACGAACGTGTCCAGCAGCATTAGCTCCTCGCTAGGAGCAGTTAACATGTCAGGGATGGGGATGCTCTGTGCCTGTCCTTAGATTTCAAAGGGACCTTCAGCTGGACAAGGTGATAGTAAAAATGCACAATGGTCATGTCTCCATGCTGTTGCTGACCTATCTGTCTCCTCTGCGTATCACACAGTCTAGGTTATTTGCCGTTGTTTTATCTATACCTTTTATTGTTTTCACAAAATAAAGGAGTCGGAGGATTGTGAGCAGCAGACTGAGCTTAACTTGGTTGTTGAAATTGAGGAGAGCACTGGTGCTCTCTTTAAATGTTTCTGAAACGTCATAGGGGAATTGGGTCATTTGGAACAGTTCCAGAAGATGCAGGAAGGCGAGCGTCTAAACCTTTCCTCTCATTTTTTGTTCCCTCAAGTTAGATACCTGGTTGCAGGCTATTTTACAGGTCCCATGAAGTCAGTGGAGAGGCACCTTTTCATTCACTCCATCTCAATTTGA
>NW_010588201.1:83660-106252 GCF_000705375.1 Tinamus guttatus | reverse complement strand
TAACTTTAATTAGAAGAAAGGAAAAAAGCCCAAAAAAGAAAGTTTGCATCTTTTCAAAAAGGAAAATTTCTTCTTCCATGGGACCCATAAGCATCAGACCCAGAAGACTCAACTCCATATAGGCAGCTTTGCTGGATTTTCTTTCTATGTTCTTCTTTTAAGGTCCAGTCCAGCATCTAGTAGCATGGACAAAGTGCTATAAACCTCTGAATTCTGCCGGCCTGCAAAACCTTGAAGATTTATCATTCTCAATGTATTTTTCTCAGCAAGAACTGTACTTTTCGTTGTAGGTTTTAATGAGCTATAATGTCACTTGTGTTTTCGGACACCCTGCTGCATGCTCAGCAGAACAAAAGCAGTATCCAGGATAAGATCTTTATAAACCTGTTCCCCTTGTTAAACAAAGAGGACTTTGATTCTACTGTGACATTGCATTTGGTGAAAACTTTATTTGCATATGGGCCTTTCCCTTCAGCCTAATAGAAAACTCTATCGTTGACCTTCAAAGGCTTTTGAATTCATGTACAGTGCAGAAATGGCAGGGAGAGCACCTGACTGGCAGTCTGTTTGCTAGACCTGCCACTCCTGGCCCGGCCTCAGTTCATAACCTTCATTTATTTCCTGCACACTCGTGGCTTGGAGTTTCACCACCAGCTCCCAATGATTTGAAAGCCTCACAGCCCCAGTGCGAATGGAGGGAGAGGTGAGGGAGATGGATTAAAGGACGTTGTGGGATGTCATTGGAACTATGATATCTCATTCTCTGCCAATATTTTATAGGGGGCTATTTCCTCATCTGTTTGCCTTATGCAAATACTTGCTATCAGCAGATAAACTAGCCTGCACCTCCAGACTGTGATTAAGGTGCTGGTGCTCAAGGTGGCACAGAGGTAGCATGTGGCACCACGCAGAAAAACAGGTGGATTCCTTCTGCATAAAAAAATCATTTGTACTATGTGTAAGGAATGCCCTGCTCAACTCAAGTGAATGATTTAGCACAACGCTTTGCAGAGCACCACAGCCTGGACCCTCCAAGCTAGTCAAAATGAGCCCAGTTCAGGACTGGCAGGGAGGCAGGGTTGGAAATGTGGCCATAATCCCTTAAACCCCCGGGATGCCTAATGGCCATGGCAGGTCTGGGAGGACGGTAAATTAAAGCAGTCCCAGAGAAACCTAGTACACACCTGGATGCTAATGTTGCATACAAGAGATGCTGAAGGTCACCAGTTTCCTCTCTTCTGAAGACAATAATTGGGGACCAACTTCCAAAGCTGCCTCGTATTAACTGTTTCTTTCAGTGGAAATATGCCCAGGATACAGGGGTTGGATCTAACCCACTGATGTCCTTGGAAATCTTCCTGATTTTGTAGCTTCTGCAGACATGGGGATAGGCAGTGCTCTGCAGCAATCTTTTCCATGTGTCTTTGGGATTGTACCTCCCCCTGGCAAGGGTACCCCCTGGTAGAGGTACCTCCCCCTACCTTTAGTTTGGGATCTTAATCATTAGGCAGGAACAAGACTAGCTGAAAGATCTTTCACCTTCTTGCAAGGAGTTAATTTTCTCCTCTTCTAGGGTAGACGTCACCCATGAATTGTCATCAGCTTCTTACCCTCCTCCCGGTCAGAGAGAGGCTTAATCACTGCTTGTCAAGTCCTGTCTCTCCATATTTCAACGTGCTAAATTAAAACGCTGTTATTTGCTCCCTGGGCAGCCAGTAATAAACCAGAGCAGCAATCAATAAACCTCCTTAGCTGGAGCCCAGGCTGCGGGCGGAAGCGTTGCCTAAAGCAACGGCGGCAGGAGGATAAATCCTTGTCCCCGCACCCCGTGCTGCGCGTGGCAGCGTGCTGGGAGCCCCACCAAGCCGCAGCTCCGCAGCTGTGGTCAGCAAACACTGCCCGGGCACGCGCCATGTCCCCCTCGTCCCTGTGCTTGCTCCGGCTGCTTCATTAGACCGCTTTGGAAGCGAGCAAATGTCATCATTCTCCCACCAGCCGTCCCCCTGGAAGCCGGAGGCCGCTGTTCTTACAGGCACTTGACCTTTGGTCAAGGCTACTTGGCTGTAATAAAGCGAAAGTGGGAGTTTCTCTGCAGCGTTCCCTGCTGCGGTTAAGCCCAAAGGCGTTGGCTGGACGGGGCAGCTGCCTCGTGTTGCAGCTTGCTGATTAAAGTGAGGTACCCAATGCTTCTGCAGGCAGCAGCCTAAATAAAGTTAATTCTGCTAGTGACACCACCAGTAACTGGTGTGGAAAAGGGGTGGTGGGTGGCAAAAACTACCATCTGAAAACAAATTTTTTAAAGAAAGGAGAAAAGGTAATCTGACCCTGACTTGTGCAAAAGGCTGATCAATAAATGCTGTTTTCTTTACCTGCTCTGAGCGAATCAAGAGATGGTTGTGCTCAGGCCTGGGCTGAGGCCACACTCTGCACTGGACATGGAGGGTCCGTCCTGGTGCCCAGCGGCGGCAGCCTTTGCCTGGAAAACGGGACAGCAGGCAGCAGCTACGTGACTTCCAGCCCAGAGGTGTCTGTGCAGCATCACTCCTCATTGCGTGCACTGACCGGCTCAGGGCTCTGCTCCGGAATGGCTGCGTTGAGCACCGCTGCCCGGGATGCGCAGGCACATCCCGAGGTGAAGGCCACCCGCTGAACGGGGTGACATCGCTCCCTCGTCCCTCCCCAGCTCCGGGCCCTGCCGCAGTCCCCTCCTGTGCCGCCTCCAGCGGTCGTCAGCCTGTCTGTGGATCACTTCAGCTCACTGCAACAGCAGAAAACTACCCCAGGGTGGGTTTTTCCCTTTTCCCTGGCATATTTAGGAGCTAAAGTAAATCACGGCAGGGCTCTGAGGAGGCCAAGCTTGGCACGAGGAGAGCTGTGGGGACACGAGCCAGCAGCAGGAGCTGCCCCTTGGGGGACAGTGAGCTGCCCACAGCAGCTCCTGGAGACCAGGGTCGTGCTGGGCAGACCAGCAGTGCAGCCCCTGCACCGCCGCCTCCAGCACAAGAGCAGCTTGTTCCCACAGCCTGCGATGGAGAAGGGAAGCCCCATACGGTGCACGTCCCCACGGTCACTGCTCCGTTTTCTGCCCACGTCGGTGGCCCTTGCCAGCCCGGGGATGGATGCCCGCTCAGCTTTAGGAACGGTGTTTCAGAAAAGCTGGTACTGTGCCAACAGCAAGCATTTGAGGGCTTAGGCCTTGTATTTATCTGGTTCCCAAAGCTTAATGTTGGTGTCTCATTAGACACAATAAAAAGGCATCAGCCATGTGGAACAGGGTTGCGTGACAGCTGATTTACCCCAGAGGCATTTGGGTAATCTCTATATTAATTACATCCTGGTTTGTACATTTTTGCCCAGTGAAAACTAAAAAGAGTATCTATCCTAAGCCCATGCAGAGGCGTTTTAACTCCCCTTGAACACCCAGAGCAGTGAGAAGTGGTTTTCTTTCCTGTTCTCTCTCTTTGGGTTCCTAAGTGTGCCTGCAAGTACTTCCATTTGCTCCCCTTAATCCCCATACCTTTTTTGATACTGTGAGGTTTGATAGCAGTCTGGAGGAAGTGTGTTTTTCAGTTCTTGCCTTATCTTTCTCTGTAAGCCCTAAAAATAAGTACTCAAAAAGTTAGTCCTTGACTCGGTCTGTACAGCAGAACAAGGCAAATTAAGATTGTGGAATGATGCTCTGCTCATAGGAGGCTTCAGGCTTAAAATCATATGCTGTTAAACAGGCAACTGTCCTGTGGGTAAATAAGGCACTTCTTAAAGGTAAAAGCTGAAAGGATTCAAAATTGAAGAATACAGCTGAGATATACTCTCCTGACTGTGTCTCTCACTTCATTTTGATAGCCTGAAATGGCTTGATGGACTTCTTTTAGGAGTCTATTTTGGTCTGTGTTGAGCTCTGTCGATGCATCTGCCACTTAGTCATTATTATTTTATTTTGCCTTCATTATTTTCACTCTGATTATCCCTGTTGGCCCAAACCTAACATGACAATTGTCTTACAAACTGAAGAGTCAGGTCAGAAGTCCTTTCCAAAGGTCTCTTCAGCAGAAGAGGGATCTCTGGGGGGCTTTGAAGCAGATCCTAAGCAGATATGTGATACAACAGCTGCAAGTATTGGAAGGAAAAAGGAAAGAGAAAAGGAAACAGAAGGTTATACAGACTGCCCAAAATATCCTCTCATTCCTGCCAGATTTTAAGTCAGTTTTGTCTCTAAGTGTAATACATGTACTAGTGCAATTCTAAGAAGCGCTTTTTCTTGGCCTCCTTTTCCCGCTGTGCTCTGATCTCTCTTGCCTTGACACTGGAAGCTGGGAGCAGGTGTTGAGAGTTTGCGTTTGCAGCTGCCAAGGTGGACAGAATAAAATAAAGACAATCCTGGCTGATCTACTCGTATTGCACAGTGATCAGCTGTTAGTGAAACACGTGGCTGGTTGCAGAGTGCTGCCCCATGCACACCCCGAAACCAGAGACCTGCACACACGTGTGGAGCCACCCCACACTCTGAACCAAGCTTTCCTTCTGCCTCCATCTTCTCTTGCAAACAACCTCCAGGAATTTCAAGTTCACATGACAGAAATATTCCACTGTGACAGCTCTCAGATACAGCCCAAAGCCTGCGAGGTGCTACCATGGTGCTGACTGGAAGAAAATATGCCTTGTCAACTCAGTTCTCAGGTGACAATAAGTGTCACATGAATCACAGAGATACCAGTCGGAGAGCTTTATTAGTGTCAAGGAGAATAATGCAGAAGAGAAGGAGTGTGGAATAGCACGTGCAGCCCACTCTAATTACTCCTGTCAGAAATAAGTAAATGAATCGAAGCAAGAAAGCGAACGTGTGCAAAAAAAGAATAAAGCTGAAAAAAGCACTCCTTAGTCCTTGATGGAGAGCGAGGCAACCCGTATTGGCAGACAGAAGCATGAGCAGCAGCAAGGAAAGCTGAGTCTGAAGTTGTGTTGGCCACACACTGCCCTGTGTGTCTTGGGCTGCGGTCAGTCTCTCCTATGGAAAGCAGGCACGGTGCTTCTTCCTTTCTTGGGGTTTCTTGGGCCAGGGGTGCTCTGCCAGGCAGTTGCCTCCTGCAATATCTGCATCTCCTTGTCCATCTCCTGCAGGGCTCAGTGTTTCCCCCATTCCCTTGAAAGTGGTGGGAATGCACCTCCAGACACGTGTGTTCTCGTTGGGGTGCTGCTTGACTATTACTACTATCCATGCAGCAACTAGCTGGCTGCTTCCTGTAACCCTGTTTCCCAGGGAAGCATTTCCTATGCAAATATCCCAATAAATTAGTGTTTTTTTAAACAGATGTTCTGTGCCATGAACCTTTTCTAAGATGCTCTCTTAGCCCCTGCAACTCCTGACCTGAGAGAACTTCTGGGAGAGCATTACAGCTGAATGAACATATACGTACATATACCTCAGGGAATGAGAGACAACAGCTGTCGTGGCAGTGTTCAGAAGACTGACTAATCAGGCCAGTTTTATTTTTACAAACTAAACTTTTCTGATTTTGTTTGTAACAGAACACTTCTTGCCAACGGTTCATTCTTACACATTAGTAGTCATCATCACTGCATCCAAAACCTTTAGTCTTTAACATGTGTACCCTAAAATAGCTGTGAGTGCACAGTTTCATGCAGCTGATGCCATGGAGCTGCTGACTTTGGTCATTGGTGATTGCTAGTCACAGAGATTGAGGTTTGAGAAGGGCAAGGTGGTCCTGTCTTCTATCTGTTTGGATTTTCCACAGTGTGCCTGGTGATTTTATGCTATTTCCTCACCTGATCCCTCAAAGAGAGATCTTCTCTACTTCTGATCTTGCTTATTTGGCTATTGGATTTGCCAGTCACTCCTTGTGCGCATTTGGGAGAAGATCCATCACACATGTGACTCCTGTTCCTGTGTTGGAACAGCCTGTAAAAACATCATATCACACTATCATTCATGAATGCTCCTCTTTCTATCCCACCATATTCTCCTCACTTAAAAGGGTCTCTGACATTATTGCAAACCTTCTAGCTGAGAACTAGCACGGCTGTAGCCCATCCAGGAGAGTTTTAATTAAACCACATGACCAGGCTCTTTTACTCCTCATTCTGGCAGCAGAAATACCATCATGTTCTGCTAATACCCTCTGCTCTGGAACAGCAGCAACAACTCGGATTCTGATTCAGACTCTCCACATCCAGGAAGGAAGGAGTTTTTCACAATCTGATTCAGAGCCTCCTGATGCGCAGGAGAAGGGCTTGTTCCAGCCTTGATTCATGCTGTTGTGATCTGATTCAAACCCTCCTGGCCCAGCACGCATCTAGGACTGTGACTCACTTGTCCGGGTTCAGAGTAGGGTAACTTAAGACCTCCAGGGATCATCGCTGGTCTGACCTCTCCAAAAACACTTCTGTTCCTCTCGCTACCTACTGGGGTGACATGCTACTGCCCAGACACTTGGGATGAGGTGTTTTGAGATGAACTGTGTATCAGACCAATGCAAAGAAGCTGTAAGTTCAGAGAACATTAGGATATGAGGATATCCAGGTTGAAGTTGCTCCATGAGTTGGTGCTAACCCATCTTCGGTCCTTGCCGCACTGACAAGCTGTTGCAAGAACCTGCCTGACATGGTGTCAGGTTTGTTCTGTAGTCTCTGCTGGACTGATGCCATTTGTGTCCTGCCTTGAAGGGTTTGATGAGCTTTTTCAGTGGTGCAGGATTGCTGGGTTTTGAACATCTTGCTTACATTTATGTGACCAGAGAGAGGGTCTTTAACTCATAATACTTCAGAGAAGCAGACTGAATGTTCCTTCCAATTCAGATCAGTCTGGGCCTCATGAGTTCCTCTAACAACTCGAGCGTATCTAGAGCGGCAGCAGACACACAGACCCAGGCAAAATTTCAGTTCTTTACTACAGGGTTACTGGAGTCAAGGCTAGTGAATTGTACGATAAAATGGAACAGAATTTATTGGCAAAGTCCCTTTGGCTTCCCCAAGACTTTCCCCAACTCATAGCTACTCATAGCAGAAATAATGAGAGAAGTCTGTGAACTTCAGCAGCTGAGCCAGGACAACTGGAACTACTCTGCTACCAGCAAGTACCAGGACTACAGCTCGGGCTTGTGGAAACTGTTAGCCGGCAGGTTCTCTAAAAGGACCAATACTGCTCAAAATCAAATACACGTAAAAAATGTCACTAAATGTCAAGATATCTGAACTGTCCCCCTGGGGGACTTGGAGTCAAGAAGCAAAGAAGAAAGAAAAGGGGATGTCTAATGTCAGCTGTCTCTGGCTGTTTGCAGAAGGCAAGGGTGAGTGATTCAGCCCTCTCGCTCTTGACGCTCTCGCAACGCTGAGGGCTAAAACCTCCTGAGCAGAGAGATTTGCCTTCTGAAGCCCAGGTCGTAGCAGAACCCAAGACGTGATGAGACTAGTAAGCACTTTTAAGGAAGAATTTCTTATCAAGAAATACACAGTTTCTCTCCGCTCTTTGATTTTGCTTATGTAGAGTAGTTTCTATTTCAGAAAGGGAAAAAATGCCTGGCACGCCTGGACGCACTGTTCTGGGCTCTGGCTGAACACTCATCATGGAAAGAGGCCGAGCTTCTCCTGGGCACTGGAGCCCCGCGATTGTTTGCCTTGCTAAAAAAAGGGATCGTAACTTCTCTTAACCCTGAGGTCTCTGGCATTTTCCACCGCAGGACTCAGACAAATCCGAGGAAGCCGAGGCCGCGGAGCTCTCCGGCGTGTTTATCCCTCGCTGAGCAGGAACAATGTGCTCACTGTCGTGCGACGCGCAGAGCAAGGCACTGGCTCCGCTCACGGAAAGGACAATTCCCACTCTATGGGAGCGGAGAACAGACGGGCCCGTGTGTCGAGGGTGGGCTTGCTGGTGGAGCCGGTGTGCCTGGGAACACCAAAACACCACCCACCAGCATCGCCTCGGAAACCCCATCCCGGCTAAGATTCGGGAAACTCCTTACAAATACTTGCCCTTTCCGTCCTGGCCACGTTTCACTATATGTGGCAGGACCATAGAAGAGGCAAAACTGCATGTCAAGGGGAGGTATGAAAACACACTTAAGGTCTCAGGAGGTGTGTTTCTCCCTTGCTGAATAGCCTGTGGGATTTCAAAACATGACAGAGCCTTTGAGACTTACTCCCAGTCTCCAAACAGTTAATGCGAAACAAACTGCGGCCTGGTTAAGCAATTCCTTTTTACACGATGCAGCTGCAATTTGTTATTCACTGGCATTAGAACCAAACAACTTGGAAGTAAAATTTTTAGTCAAATCAGGACAGAGCTAAACGGCCAACTATCCTGCTACTATGTCTGCCTCAAATGCACTTTTTTCCAGATACTGACGCAGGCTTAGATATTTGCATTTGCCCGCTCTTTCTTAGGCGCCCAGCATAGTTTTGCTCCCCCAGCTTTCAACACGAGAGCTGTATTAGCAAGCATGCTATATTAGCAATCTATGCAGTTCTGTTACCATTTTCCTCACTGAAAGGACATGTGCACTGCAACAAATCACTAATGCAGCTGGAGTACATCCATACCTCAGGGCCTCATCAACAGCAGGAGTAGTAGTGCAGCTCGGTAGTAGTTGCCGCACTCCCAGCTACATTCGACAACCTTGGGCGACCTTGCTAACATTTTAAGCCATGCACTCAGTCCCTCTGAGCAATCTGCAGACTAAAGGTGAGCTGTATGTGGTGAACAGGTTTGCAGAGCTTTAGTGCCAACCATGGTATTTTGGGGTAATTTTTTTCCTGAACCTTTTTTCAATGGCTTCAAAACTGGAAGCTCGGGTAGAGCTGAGCTACAGACAGTCAACCTGAACAGTCAGACAAGTGACTGATGGTGGGTCTGGGCTGAATTCACAGGCTGCAACTCCATCGATTTATCCAAGTGTAGCACCACTGCTTTCACTGCACTAGCTGCCTGTTCGTGCTGATTTTCTTTCTGGCCCATGCACTCAAACTCATTCTGTTTAAAGTGAAACACACAGCAGCCCTCCATCCCCATTGCAGCTGCATCCCAGCCTGTCTATACTTACGCCTGAGTCCTGAGCTCAGGTACGCTGAAATCAAGGGGCTCTGCACCCTGCGGAGGTCTGCCGGCTTGAGTTCACTGCCAGGGTGCTTTTTAAACTAAGAAAACTGAGATTGGAGTATGTTAATGATGGTGCTTGGCATCAACTGTCCATCTCTGGAGGTTTGAAGGTATGAGAAAAATATTGCTTTTTTTTGTTGTTGTTGTGAAATAAGAAGCAATCTCACCATGAGCGTTAGCTAAGGAGGGATTAGACTCCTCTTCTTGGAGGAGAAAAGTCCAAGTTTAGTTAGTAAAGTCACTGTCATCTGCGGCTCCTTCTGCTTCTTTTTGTCCGTTAGATGCAGCTTTCCAGCCCTCTGCTCCAGCCTGACCTTCACCAAACGACCCTTGCTCAGAGCTGACTACTCTGGATCACGCTGTCAGAGATCTCCTTCCTTCACCAGCTGCATAGGAGCTGATTTATTTGCCCTTCAAGAAAACCTTCTTCCCCTGGATATTTTTTCTTCCCATTATCCAAACCTTTGTTTCCTCTACCCTGCCTGGTAAATGCTATTTATAGCCACAGCTGCTGATGTATCTTCTTCCCAATAGCAGGTGAAGAAGATTCTTGTCACAACACATGCTCTAAAAAATCCTAAGAGAGAATCTGTTTTCTGAAGCCATTTGATGCTACCTGTTTTTTGCCTTGCAGAAATTTTAGTGGCATGCAAGAAATGACCGGAATTTTCCTGGGAGGAGGGTAAAGCAATGAAAATTAAAGGAAAGCACCAAGCATACGGCTAAAAGTGGTGGTGCCACCTCTCTTCCCTCCTCCTCACACATGGAAGCAATGTGTCTTCCCAAGCCTTGGTCTAGTCAGCTATGCTCCTTTTCCGTGCGAGATTAACTTTCTTATGGGTCATCTCCTTGAAGCATCTCACATCATGGGCACAAGAGAAAGAGCACAAGTGGGAAGGAGGAGAAGAAACACCCCTTCCAGCAACAGCTATCCCAAGCATGGCTTTGAGGCGCCTCTCTTAGCCCGGCACACTGGAGGTCTGTCCACATTTGGAGAGCTCTGGCCGAGGGCCGTTAGTTTGATGTAGCTCTGACACAGCTCCAGATTCGAGGTGACGTGGCATGGCCACGCAGCAGGTCTGGTATCCGGCCTTCAGCCCATACTGCAAACCTCCCGCTCTCCCATCCCTGCATCTACCCCTGGGCAAACTCTTACAGTGTCAGCCAAACCCACATGCAAAGCCCAGAGTTCAGCTCTCTGCCCACCCCGAACTGGCATCACGTCTGCAGGGTTTGAGCTCTGCCCTTCTGGGTCTTCCTGCCGCAGAGCTGTGTTCACTTCTGAGTTTAGGCTGCACTTCCTTCCTTTTCTGCACAGGTTCATCTTCAAAGCAAATGCAATTAAAATTGAGCCGTGTGCTAAAACTGATTGTCTTGTTCGCAATTGCACTGCAATTATTTAGAACTTTTTAAATTTAACCTAGCACACCAGGGCCTGTAGGCTCAGCTGCATGACAAATGTCTGAAATTAAGAAGTCTGTCATTGGCAAATTAAGACGTTTAACAACGTTAATGACTGGACTGAGAAAGGAGTGCAAACCTAACTCGTCTTAGCTTTAAGGGATCACTTTTGCCACATGGAAATTTGCCCACGCAAGGGCAAGGGCTCTGTATGAGCACCCTACCTACCCGCTCCAGCTTCAGCCAGACGGCACCACTCAGTCCAATTGGTCACCAGCAAGGTCAGACCGGGGCCCAGGTCAGCCCAGAGCTCAGCCTTCCCATGCACTGATTGCATGAGCGTACTGAGGAGCAACCTGCTGCACAGCGAGCTGTTCTCAGGCCTTAAAAGCTTTGCAATTGCTCACAGTGTCCAGGAAGGAGGGAATGAGCTGCAATGCTGTCAGGAGAAGGGTCAATAAATCATGCTCAAGCAAATGGCCAATCTGATTACGTCCTCCATTGGCTGTGGTGTTATGAGCTTCATTCCAGGTACTAATGCGCTACAGCAATTAGTTTTAGTTCAAGTGCCAGGCTTTGTGCTCAGGTTCAATGTGCTGGGATCTCGAGTGAGACTGACAAGATGTATCATAGCTCTGGGAGCTATCTTAATAACACGCCACTGCCAAATATTTTAAAGGAATGGTCATGCTAAGGAGATGCCCCAAGGTATTTGCTCTAGAGATAACTTTTAGAAGACCCTGGACCTAATGTTCCACAACATACATGGGGGCAACCCTAAAAATAACAATGAAAAGAGCAAAGCATATAAGGATATGGTGCAAAAGAACAAAAAGGAGACATTGCCCTGTTTCCTGAGAGACCAGCCATAAAGAAGAGCAATATACTCCATATAAAACAGTAGCAAGTTTATTCTAGAGGGAGAAGTCAAAACAGAGCCTGTTCCTGTACACTGTTAAGAAAAGGTCTCCAGAGTGAGATAGTCCATCAAGAGCAGATGAATCTCTAGACAGGGGCTGAAACCACAGCCAGTGTATTCAATAGGCCACACAAATGTGGGATTCTCTAGGTAGCAGTGCCAGTCGTGCGCGAGCACCCCTGCCAGGACACATTTATCATACATTTTAGCCTACAGAGCCAAGCCAGCATGCCAGTCTGCAGGCATCACAGGCTGATATCAATTAGGCAGCAGTTGTAAAGCACTCTGTGCCCGGGAATGCTACCACGGATAAGCACTCACGTGCACGGCTATGCCTGTGACATATCTGCTGCTGGTACTGGCTGAGGTGATGGCCTCAGCTTCCAAAAGCTGCTCTGCTTTTGGGGCCTTTCTGCTTTGAAAAAGCAAGCCTAACATATGAAAAGGTCCTGAGAAATACCTGGGAAAATATAAAGTCTTTAGTGTCATCTTGTGCTGGGGTCCTGAAGCCAGAAGTGACAAGACTCACCACCCGCTTCCAGTACCAACGCGAACTCAGCGAGAGGGGCTGTGAACTGCTCCTCGGCAGCGGGGAGGGGACACAAACGTCCCCCGGCCGCCACGGGAGCAGGACGGGGCGCAGCGTGGGCCGGGGAGGCCTGTGCCCTTTGCCTTCCCTCTGTGCAGCGCCGGGACAGGCGGCGCTTGGCCAGCACGTTGGGTGCAGGCGCTTCCCGCCCCGCTGGCAGGAGCTGCCCCAGAGCACACGTCTGTTGTGCCCAGCACCGGCCCCACCAGCGGATTGGGGGCACTTTGCTGTTCCTTGGAAAAGGTCCATACGCCCGGAGGGGCTGCAGAAAGCACAGCTCTGCCGCGCAGCTGGGTCCACCTCGGTTGGCATCACCTCTCCCAGCTCCTTGGGGCTGGCACGGGCTCCTCGCCTGCCTCCAGCCCTTTCCCAAAGGAGACGCTTGTCCCTTGCTCCTCAGAGCATCCCTCGCTGCACCTCAGCTCCAGCAGCGACCCTGAAGGTGACACACGAGGAGGCCTCCGGCCGTGATGAGCAGCTCCTGGCAACCAGCCCTGCGCAGGCGCCGGCCCCAGCCCAGGGCCAGGCAAGAGAAATTCCTGCTCCCCTCTCCTTTCCCAGGCCTGATTTGCATTTTGGGTCAGGCAAGTGTTTCCAGCAGCCTCATTTCCACAGGGGAGGATTTTATTCAGCCCCAAAGTCCTTCCCTGCCGTTTATTTACTTCTTTCTCTGCGCCCTCCTCCCCTCCCAGCCCTTTCCTGCATTTTGCCCATCCCCTTTGGCTTGTGTGGCTGCAAAGGAAACAGTTTCACTTGGCTGTACTTTCACTAGGACATTTCAAAGTCAGGCTGAGATTGGTTGTAAATGAGGGTAGATGCCAGGCTCCTTTTTACTACATGCAAACCTACTAGAATAGCAGTGAAAGCTGTAAATTAGGTCACCTTTGCACAGGAGCTTCCCTAGCCTCTGCTCGAAGCAATGCTGTGCAAAACTTTGCTGACTATCGCTTTAAACCTATCTGGTGCACTTTTACCCCAGGGACTCAAGTGATGCAGTTGGAGCTCTCCCAGGGCTGCCCCGTCTCCTATATAGACACAGGGTTTGCACTCCGGATCCTCTGAGGCTGCACAGCCTGAGGCAGGAGCGGCTGCACTGCTGCACCCCAGCGCGGGGGCCTGCAAGCCAAAGGAAAGAGTCAGTGTGAATACGGGACAGGATCCCGGCCCGCAGAGGAAAGAGGCTACAGCCAGCAAAGACGGGCAGGAGCAGAAGCATCTCTTGGATCGATGAGGAACAGGCTGAGTGGCAATGCCAAGGACTGAGGTGGCCCGATGGGTCTCCCCTTGGAGTACAGGGGTCTATAGAGGCTCAGAAGAGCCTTTTTGGATATAACTGATGAAGCAAGAGGGCTGCTGGTGCCAAGATGACGCATCTTGTGCCTCCAGGCAGGACAGATGTCTGGCTGCATGTGCTCTCTTGCCAGTTAAACCACTACTACCTTGGCTTGCCATTTGAAAGATGAGGCCAGGTCCCTACTCCCTGAAATGGAAGATTAGCAACATGATTTTGGAAACCTGGAAGCCAGCAAGAGGGGATAAGAGCAGGCAATATTTCAATTCCAGCGTGAAATATTCCCATGGAAGAGACTTAGTGGTCTTGCATAACCTTTCTTACTTTGCAGAGCACTTGCTAGTACAGGAAGGCTCTCCCCCTGAAGCTGCTTCTCAAAGGCTTTTCTTAAGACACACTACCTTCAGCCAGGTCTCACTTATCACCCCAGAGCCCTGGCTCTAAAAGTGATCAGCAGTGAATTCCCAGAGAAGAGCTAAGAACAGAGCAAAAATATATGATCCTTCCCCACCCAGCTTCCACAGACATGTCCTGGTTTAGGGGTGATTTCTTTGTATTTAATAGCCCAGGGTGTATTTTCCTTTAGTGAGTTGGTCTAACTGCTTCTTGAATCCATGTAACCTTGAGGCAATGTATTCCACCCTTTAAATATGTGTCTGGTGAACGTGGCATCTGCCTCATGCCTGTCCTGAGCCTGCCTTCCCTTAGCTGCCTCTGAGGCTCCTGTGCTACGGGAGACTGCAGCTAACTCAACATTTGCCTCGTCCATGATTTTATATCCTTTGCATGGAGAAGGACATATTGCAGGTTTATGCAAGCAGCTGGGAACAAGGAAAAGGAGCCAGGCTACCTTGCAGGAGCACAGTTTGGGTCTTTTTGAAGTCACACTCTGTCGCTATCACCTCTTTTCCTTGATCTCTCCTTCTGCGACTGCCCTGTTGCCAGTCCTTGCTCCAACCCCTAGGACTTCTCCAATCCCTCCATTTTCCCAGCCGGCACCTGCTGTCCCCATCATGGCCTCCGCCACCCCAAAGGAAAATGTGTGGATATCAGATGGAAGAGATAGGGTGTGAGGAAGAGGCTAGAGCTGAGAGGAACTCAGATCTGCAAGGCCAGCAGCACCCATCAGCCTGGGCTCTGCCCTGCTTCTCACCTTGCCTTTATGCAGTTTTTTTCCATGACTGAGACCTCCCTCCAGGGCTGGGGACAGGTACTCGGCAGGGAGACGGAGAAGGAGGAGAAGAGTTGAGCCCACAGCCATTCGGCCATTAACACAACTGCAGGAACACGAGAAAAGTAATTAGCGACTTGGCACGGTGCTTGGGAAAGCTGAAGAAGGACGTCAGCAAGAGGGGCCAGAGGATAAGCTGGGAAGCAGAGATCAGAACAGGCGAAAACAGAAAGCAAAACAGCCCGAAGTGCCTCTGGGTCTGAAGGACAAAGATGTCGCCGGGCAGGCAGCTCCTCTGCGGCTCGCGGAGCAGCTCGAGGCACCTGCGAGGCCTCGCCGTGCCTCAGGGACCGCGGCTGTGTGGCACTAAAGGCTTCTTCGGGGATCTGAAATCCCTTCCAAACGTGACTCGGCTCTGCGTGCCGCTTGTGCTGTTTCCATGGAGATGTCACGCCGGGAGCGGGAGCGAGGTCCACGCAGGGAGGGAGGGACGGGCAGATCTCACTCTCTTTGTGCATCACGGGTCTAAGCAAGCACAGGGATATAAATTAGCTGCAGAAATCTCCCCACTGTGCCAACCTGGGTCACTTCACATGTGGGCTCCCCTTGGAGCTGCAGCAACTTTGGGTGCTGTCAGGAGCTGTCAGCTCCAAGGCCGTGGTGTCCCTTGCTGCTCCTCAGCTGAGCTCTCCAGAGGCAAAACTGCCTCAAACTACACAAAAGCACCCACTTTTCACCTTCAACAGCAACAGCAAAACCTTAAATTTGCTTAAACTGAAGGGGGGAGCTTCAGCACAGATTACAGAGGCTGCAGGTCCCAGATCCCTCTTGAGCAGAGTGACCTTGTCCTCCTGGCCTACTAGAACCATGGTGGGTTGCAGTTTGCAGCTAGAGGATGGACAGCTTGGCCCTTGCAGTCGTGTTTATTTGCAAGATACTGCTCTATTTGGACGGAGCCTTGGGCAGGATGTGGTCTGTAGTAAACACAGGAAAACAGCTAAAAGTGGAGTTGAGTGGAAGGCTGGCTATGGTTTCAAGTTTTAATTAACATGGCCTCTCCTGGGGTGGCCTGGGATCCGGTAAGTCCTGACTGATGAAGGAAGGTATGTTGCTGAGGGCTTCCTCTTCAACCTGTTGCGCGGGGACCTTGGCGGTGTTAATGTCCTATGATAAAAGGTCTACTGTCTTTCATGCCAAAGAAGACTGCAAGTAGCTCCAGGAAAACATCTGAATGCATTTAAAGGCTAAAGGAGAGCTTTGATAATTTTCTTGGACCTCAAAATCAGATGTGTATTTTAGCAGGAAACAACACTAAGCTTTGCAGTATCAGTTTTAAACAAGCCTTCGTAAATCCAAGTGCTGCTTCTCAGTCAGGGAATAGTGGGGTTACTAGACAACACCACGGGTCGTGTGTTTGCTTCTTAATTTCCAAATTCCTGTGCTCAAAATGCCTGAAAACCTGTAAATGTATTTACCATATAGCACTGCCCCCTGCTGTGAATTCATCATTCCCACACATTTCATTCGTAGCAAACCCTCCTGATCGAAACAACCTGAAAACCTTTGTGAGATGGTGAGACATCAGCTCACCCACGAGATGGTGAGACTTTTAGAGCCTATTTGCCTGCTAGATGTTCTGTGGTGCTGTCACGAAACAGAGGTTTCCTCAAGATGTTAAATAGAAGAAAGGGCAAGAATAGAACAAAAGGGGTGTAACAAGGGACAAGGAATTAAGCAAATGTATCTCCTTACCTAAAAGGAATCTCTGACTGATACCTGAGAGCTGGAGGCATCCGAGCTGGTGGCAGCTGCAGATGAGGCCTCTGACCCTGGGGCTTATGCAGCCCCTGGGACACGTTCTGTGACTAACGCAGCAGCCGGCGGCACCGGCTGTGCACCCTTTGCTGATGCAACCGGGGCAAGCCAATGGGCACGTGAAGCGCTTGCCTGCTTTTAGTGTTCAGTGCCAATGCAGAAAAAATGTATTTCTAATGCATCATTCCATTAGAAAGTGCATTGGATTGAATCGTGCAGCCACAGCATTCACGGAGTTGTGTTCATAGACAGTGGTGGAAGAGGCACCACCAGAAAATCTCCAGGCGCTCACTGGGAGCAGCACGGTGGGTACCATGCCCACGTGGCGGATGCCATCAGCCCTCCAGCAGTGTTTTCCCCACTGCCTGGGACATGGAAATGCGCACCAATGCCATTCCAATTGCAAGAACCAAAGCCTCCTGTGCAAGTTTACTTTTCGCTGCAAGAAACCACACCTAAGCCAAGCAAGTTTGAGGCTGGCCGTAAGCTCTTACAGTGCGCTGCTTTTCTCAGAGTAGCCAGGGCAAGTATTTACAGAGCCTTGCCTACAGTTTAGCCACATTCAGGGTAAGTCTGGTTGCTCAGAGCTCAGTTTTTGGTAGCTCAGTCTGTCACTGTGTGACTGATTTGTCTGCAGCTGTTTTGCTGGAACGGGTAATTTTTACGGTGGATAATGTATTTCAAAGGTGCCCTCATGTCATGGAGGTGATTCTATTTTTCTCATTTCTGCACAAGAGCACAATCATGAAAGGCTCAGTCCTCCAGCTGCTGAAGTCCATCACAGCTTTGCCCTTGACTTCAGGAGAAGCTGGAGCAATTTTTAAGGAAAGAAGAGAAAAAGATCTGTTTGCAAGAATGAAGCAAATGCACATAAAGTAATTACTCAGCGTAGAGTCCCTGTTAACATCCAAGCTGCAATTGCAATGTTTTTGTAAACAAAGGCTACAAAGAGGACAGGAAGTTTCGGAAAGTGCATATATACTAGATAAAAATGCAATTAGTGTTTGCAGGCTCTGAAGAAACTACCAGATGTCCTGGCAAAAATCTACCCTGTAGTAGATCGTGGAGTATTGTATGTCAGCCTGTAAAAAGACTAGTCAGATACTGCCCTGATGGGCAGATAAGAACAAGTGACTGTTTTAGCGATGTTCACAAAACGAAGCCCCAGGGCACGTTTCCTGCAGAATAGCAATTCCGCCCACACCACAAAGACATGACTGGAAGCTAAGGAAGGAGAGAGAAGGGCTTCTCACACTGCTGCGACTGGCACCTTGTGCAAGTGCAGACACAGACCACTCACTCTAAGAGGGGCTTTTTTACCTAGGGAGATTGGTGTGGCATGGAGCAGAGCACCGCAAAGAGCAACGAGTCTCTCAGTGTCGATGCTTCTCCTTCAGCTGCAGCACAAGCGCCAACCTCAGATCTTCAGTCCTCCTTGAGAAGCTGGTTAACGTTGACTCTGGAAAATCACTATTGGAGCTGGTAAGTCATCCAAGTCACCACAAGAGCCATTGTAGCATTGTAGCATTTGGGAGACTCAAAGTTTGATTCTGCTTATTGGGACAGTGACAGGTGCTGAAGAATGGCTCTGGTGGCCTGGAAAAATCACCGAGGTGACACAGTGCAAGAGATGTATTTCTATATCCTCTGTCCACTTTGCCAAACCTCTCTTTATCAGACAGTGGAAAAGAAAGGAGTTTTTTCAGCTCTTCTGTCATTTATTTTTGTTGATATGAGTCACTGCTGCCATTAAATTAAGTGCATCCAAGTTATAGGAAAGTGAATTTATTCAGGGATTAAAACAGGTTTGCACAATGCTGTTGAAAAATTACTTAGCTTGCTGCTACATCAGAGCTCAGCGCTGACCTGCCCAAGTATTTCTGCCCAGGAATAAAAACAGGCCTAGAAGTCACAAATGAGAAGACAGCTGGAAGGATGAAATGAAGAAAGCGAGACTGTCAGCTGCCTCTCCAGGGACCCGGGAAGCTTTGAGCTGAGCCCTGCCAGACAAAAGAGAAGTCTCGTTGCTGGGCTGTACAAAATAGCAAAACCCAGCTCTTGTGCTCCTCCAGGGTGTATGATAGAAGTGGTAAGCAAGGGAAGGATGTGAGTGCTCCAGGTCAACACTGAGGCTCATGTGCTGCCAATCTCTGCTCCCCAGCACCAGTCCAAGGAGCAGCCAGGCCCAGACTGTGCCCAGCGCACCAGGAGACAGGCAGCACGAGTGGCCTGGCTCTGCCGGGCGGCCTGGTGACGTGGGCCTTCCCGCTGACCCGCCATGCTGCTAGCTGTTGGAGTTGGACTTTACACGCGTATCCATACGGATCCATACTGTGTCTGCTACACAGGCAGATTAACTGCATAACTACACTCATCTTTGTGCCAATAAGAATAAATGTTTATCCCAGTATTTGGAAACCCTACTTTAACCACTGTGTGCAGTTATATTGCCGTCTCCTTTAGTGCATCAGCTATATCTGGTATATCTGCTATACAGGTGTATCCGCTTTATGCCAGGATAACTGTTCTTTTTCTATAGAGTATCATTTATCACAGTGGAGGTTTTTTTATATGAAAAAGCTGTCCCCACTTTACCTGTAGGGATACAACTTTTTTTATGTGCACAGCTTGGCACAAGGTATCTTCCAGGTGACAGAGATATGGAAAAGCTCTTTCATTTCAAGAGAAAGATGCCTACTCATGCCCATGTGCTTTGCTGCAGGAGAGAAACATCTTCCTCCAGCAGCACCGGGGAGCGACCACAGAGCAGAGCCAGGAAAACAGGGGACCTCTGATGTGGTGAGAGATTCTTTGGAGAAGTCAGACTTCTCCATCAGGGACAGTGGAGTTGTTTACTCCTTTTCTGCTCAAACAGGGAATAATTAAGGCAGCCCCAAAGCCCTGCCTGGTTTGCTTGAGTCTGTGAGGGGCTGAATAGCTCCCTCGCGTCTTGTCCCGCTGCCCCAAGCCGCCCGCTCTGGCTGGTGACAGGAGGCTGGCGGATAACGGATAACGGGTGAATGGCCCCGTTGCTACGGATACCTCCCAGCTGCTGAGGAGGCATTTGCTCATTGCACTCACCTGAGGGGCCTGGCCACAGCTGGGGCTGCCCTGGACAGAGATCCCAACCCCGGTCCTCCAGTGTCCTCGTGAGCCACCACTCTGCTTCAGCCTTTCCAGCTTTGGGGAAGAGTTTTGCTCATGTGGGTTTTGCCTTCACGTTATTTTGGGGAGATTTAGGCGGTGCAGCGAGTCAGTGGCGTGTTCAGCTTCTCTCTGCTTGCAGAAAGCCTCCCTGCATCACCAGCCCTCTAAGTGCTTGCTATTAAATTATCCATCAGAGCTGCTGCTGCAGGAGGGAGCTGATTGTGCCGTCTTTGCAAAGGATATAAATAGCCAATGTCACATGAAGCAGCAGCAGAGAAGGCTGAGGTGAGGCTAGCAAAGGCAGCGAAACTTTTCCCTTGACTGCAACTGGTTTCTTCACCTTCTGATTGCAGGAATTAGTGGGAAAAAAAAGCTCTCATTTCTGTATGATTCGACTACAAACAGTCAGACTGCAAAGAGTCTCAGTTTATACTGGTGCCCAGCACCCGTTAATAGGGAAGGGGACACTAGATACCACGTGCTTCTCCTCAGCAACCCAAAAGCTCTCAATCATGAAAACCCTGCCTGTTTTCTCAAGTACTTCCAGGGAACAGCTCGTTTTTTTTTCTTTAAATAAGAAGCCATACAGCTACACTGGGAGCTGACAACATCACTGCTGCTCATCCCCTAGAGATGGCTGAGGCTGCTCTCCAGGATTTACTGCCGGCTGGTGTACCTAAGTGCTTCATGATAGAGGGTTAGTTCAGTGGGAAAAGCAGCAGGAGCCCCGCTCGGGGGCACGCTGCTTAGCCGAGGCTTCCCTGCAGATGTGCAAGTTCATATCATGTCTGGCCCAGGCTTCAGCTTCTCAGGGGCTGCAGCTCTGCATGGGCAGGAGGAGGCCCCCGTTCGCAGGAGGGTTTCGGTAGGCAGCAGAGAGTGAGGTGCATGAGTTTTACCAAAGTGCAGGCTTTGGGTGATTAGTTTATGCCTTTCATGTAGCGAAGATGACATGCTACCAGAGCAGAGGAAAATCACATCTCCTCCTTCTCACTGGTGGGAGGGACCCGTGGAACAAATTGCAGGGAATCTAAACCCACACCTTAGGGTTCAACAGCATCTCAAAAAAGAAAAAAGGAAAAATAAGCAGTAAATCCTTTACGCTTCCTTAGCACCGCGTGGGAAATCAGGTTTGGCCCAAAGCACACACCTGCTTGACGGGGAAATGTCAAACCCAACGGGAAGGTGTTTGTTTAGGGCACATTACCCCCTCGCAGTACGGAGCATGTGAAATGGCAGCACAGATGTAACACGCGGCCCCCCGTGCAGCTGCATGCTGCCCACAGCCCCTGTGCCCCTTCCCTGGGGCAGCCGGCACCAGCCGCCTGCCTGCGCTCGTGCCCGTGCGGCCCAGGAACTCCAGCGGCCATGGAAGCACATCCCAAATGTTCGTGTCCGAAACACCGTGGACGCCACTGGAAATTGGGCCGAGCTCCCAAGTGCTTCTTGTACTTTGGCCCGCACGGCCGCACAAGCCCCGCAGCACGTCAGGCTGTGCCTCATGAGAGAAGAGCCTGTCCGGGCCTGCGTGGGTGTCAGTGACGGGGCTGGACACACACACACATCTGCGCTCGCAGCCCGGAGCCCCGGCACGGAGCCCGGTGCTCCCGGCACGCGGATATTTCCAGGAGAGAGGTGCTAAGGGTGCTGCGAGCCATGAGGGCCCACAGAGAGCCTGACTCCGCGTGCAGAAACTGTGGGAATCTGCCTGCTTGTTTCTGTGACTAACCAAGACTTATCCAACCCCAGGAAAGTTTCTTCGCTGATGGAGACATTAAGCCACGGAGGAGAAAACGCAAACAGTTCAGAAAGATCCTGGTTTGCTAGAAGTTACAGCTGCAACTTGTAAAGCAAATTGCCATGGTAAATACGTATTAGTAAGGCTGAATCATCTCCCCATCCTCTGCACATTTTCACTTTGACATTTGTTGTCCTTTTTCTTCTGTTTAATGAGTGAGAAGAATACATTGGAAACTTGTGTCGGTACATCCTAGCAGTTGAAAAACTATTATGAAGAAAAGAATACTTAAAACAGCTTATAGCTTATCTAGCTAAAGATAGCACATATAATGATCCCTTTAGTGAAATGCTATCATGATTTCTGGTCTTCTTTGTAGGAAATCAAAAATAAATAAATCTGAAGAGCTAAAGCTATTAACGCCTGATTTTCTTTCTGCCTTTCATTGCCATCAGCTTACATCAGTACGTATAAATTTTGACATTTCATCTTTACATATTTTGCATAATTCTGAGATGCACTATTTGGGAGTTTAATGAGATCTGTGGGAAAGACAGTAGGCATTTGATGCAAATATATTTTACGAAGTTGGCAATTGCCATGGTTGCGCTCTCTGTTATGAGCTCTGCTGGCCCTTGCTCCAACCCGTTACTAATACCAGGAAAAAATTGTCTTTCTGAATAACTTCAGTTTGGCTCCTTCTCAATCCTAAGAGCACCAGCCCTGGGGTGAGGCAAACAAGCCACCCTCTGCTGCTAACTGGGTATCTTTGCAGTGACGTGTTTGTGGTGGGCAGATGACCCGGCTTCTTTTTTAAAATGGGAACGGGCTGTTGCAGAGCCAGGGCCAAAGTTACTGCTCGTAACTGAACCTTCATGAGCCTAAAGGGCATTGCACCAAAATATAGTGCAACACCCAAAACCAGCCTGAGGTTGGATATGTTTAATAAAGCCTTAAAGGGAAAACCAAATAAACCAAACGACGACTTTAAGAACATTTTCCTCCAGATAACATGACATAAATCACCTGGAAGATGTGATTTCCTGCAGAGCACGAGGCAAGGCCAGGAGCCACCTGTCTGGGTCTGGTCTCTTCAGCGCTCCGTGAGATGATGACTAGTCACAGCACCAAGTTAGAGGTTAATGCCACCTGCTGAATTACCCACCTGTCCTGCAATGCACCTGCAGGGCCTGAAATAATCCCAAGGCAGCCCCTGGGGCACCTGCCCTGCAGCTGTTTGCAAGGTAATAACAAATCAGACTCAGCAGAGATGCTAGTGGAAGAGCAAGGGATACGTCCCTTGTGACAACTAATCTTCCAGCAAGCAAAAGAGCTGAGAAATCGAATGCATCAACTAAAGGGAAACATGTTCAACACAAGCAGCAGGCGGTGAATGGGGGAGGCATGGTCTG
>NW_010588201.1:70021-83621 GCF_000705375.1 Tinamus guttatus | reverse complement strand
GTACATAAACAGAGTGCACAGCTGGTAACTACTCAGATTTGGCCTGGCCCCTTTGCGCACAAGAGGAGGAAGATGGGCACAGTCATGTGTGGCTTCGAGGGAGCATTTGAGAGGGGACATTTCCCATGAGCTATTCAATTCGTTATACTCGAGTGCCCTTTTATTTACAAGGCGGGGAAAAAGCAGCACTTGCTTTCAAGCCCAAGGAAGTACTGTAGTCTGGTCCTCCTTCACTGAATAGCAGAGTTCAGGTAATTCACAGCTCAGAATTATTACTCTGCTTTTTGCAGAGAAGCTCTGCACTTGCTGCTTTGCTCAGTGCTTGAGATGTCACATTTTTCCCAAGACACCGGTGCCGGCAACATATCCACCCCAGGCCTTGAAGCCGTATGAGTTGCTCTTCATAGCTCACAGGTACAACAGGCGCCCTCGGGACCTCCTGACATTTCAAGCCAACGTGGAATAGGAAAAGCACATTGAGCCACCCACCAGCTTAAAAAATGAAACCAGCTGCAAACTCCTTTGCAAGAGCATCCAAAACAGAGCCACTATTAACCAGTCAGCAGTGCCATTTGTCCCCAGCCTGGTCCATTCTCGAGCTTTCACAGCAACCCCTCTCCATCATGTCACTCGAGCAGCGAAGGGGCATCCTTTGGAGCTGAGAAAAGGCCGTGGCAGCAGCAGCCGGTGTGATTAATGCTTGGCCAAGGGCCCTCCATGCCGGGGAAGGGGGCCCTGCCGAGGCCTCCCCCAGCGCGCCGCCCTCGGGAACACTTTGAGCTCCCATGGCGCTCGCGGCGCACAAAAAGAGAGCTGTGCGCTTGGCTGGCTCCCGACGCGGCTCTTTGTGCGCCCTCCCGTGCGCTGCTCGCATCATTCACAGCCCTCGAATAAAGACGACCTCTCACAGCACAAAACAGGGGGGGAAAAGGGCCTCTCTATTCAGCGGGCGCTTGGATTAGCATATGGACAATGAAGCCCTTCCCTGGAAGCCAGAGGAAGAGATAAATAAATAAATAAATAATCAAATCACACATTTCCTGCAAATACGGGGTCATCGAGACTTGGACCCGGGAACTTAGAAAAACAAGTTTAGCAAGAAAGTGAAGGAGCTTTCCCCACATGCAGTCACTTAATAACATCATTCGCCCCTCCAGTCCAAGCTCCCCATTGCCAAGCTGGATGTGCAGCTGGGAAAATGCAAGCCCAGAGCAAGGGGCTACCAATTGCCTCCCGTCACCCTCATCCTTCACTGAATGCACTCGGACCTAGCGGCCAGGGGCACTGCAACGTGGACTGGGGCATCCTCCAGACCCGACCTTCACATCACCTTAGTTTCCAGCTGAAGTTCCCCCGCGTCTATGGCAAGAGACCTTGTGAACAGGGGTTTCTGCTTGGGAAGGCTGAGCCACAGCAGAGTGAGCCCACGCCTGAAGTTAGCCGAAGGCAGCAGACAGGGGATGAGACAGGTTTTAAAATTAAATTCCAAACTGTATTTAATACAGTGTTACCACCTCCAGCAGTTTTATCAGTGCTCACAGTGCAGCTGCTGCCTTTCTGCAGGTCTCAGCTCCTGAAACCTTCTGCAGGTTATGCGGGTTATGCCAGTTCCTTTCTTGTCCCTTTCTGATGGAAAAAACTGAAAACGTGGCCTGGGTTGTCATCTGAGGGCTCCAAATAGAAGGGAACAAAGGAAAAAAAAAAAAAGAAAGGCAGCATTTTAGGTCTTGTGATTTTTGAATCTGTCTCATTATTTCTTCATCTTTGAAGCTGGCTATGCAATTAGTAAGCTGAACTTTCCACAGTCTCTGCTGTGTTACTTGAAAGTTTCATGAGTTCCTGTGAAAGCTGCAGCAGAAAAATGAATAAAAATACAAAACAAAGGGAATTGCTGAGCTGGCATCTGCTTAATCAAGTGGTCTGGAATACTTTGGGGCAGTGACTCTAACATGCATCAACTCTAGCCACAGGTTTCAAAGGTGATTGTCATTACCCTCATTCCTGGAAGCAGGAAAACTGAGAGGCAAAATGTCTTGCTCCGATGACGGGGATTGTCACTGGGAGACTGGGGAGTGGGACATCACTGTTTTATGTAAGACGTACATGGATATGCATCCACATACAAGGCTGTGGCCTATTTAAGATGTCTGGCAGTGGCTGGCCTTTCATGTTCCATGGAATGTTGCCTGAGCAAAGACATTTCCTGTCATGTGGGAAATTTGTTGTTGTGTGGACTTCAACTGGCAGAAAATGAGCCATTTCAAAGTTATTTTCATAAAAACCACTTGTATGTTCCTTCCAATTTTCCCTTCTTCTGGATCTCTTTCTGGCACCCCATGCTTATCTGATTTGTTTCTGTTTATTTCTAATGTGGAGGGAATTAGTTTAATGGTGGGGAGGGACACTAACTCATGCTTACCTGATATCAGGTATACCTGATATACATGATATCTGCTGGTCTGGACCATCAGTGGCCCTGTTTGAGATGCAGCAGATCAATAAAAGGAATTCAGGAAGAGATGAAATATGATAAAAATCTATGAATGTGACTGCAAGAAAAATCAAGTATCTAAATCGAAATGAAACAAAACTGAATACAGGGACTTCTGAGCACGGAAGCCGCTGAGAAAAGATTATCAAAAACTACTTGTTTTTAAGGAATGTTATTAATGTCAAGGAACTCTTTCCATCCTTAGAGAGATTCTGCCTTTGCTTCATTATGGAAATGCCTCCCTCAGGCCCCAGCTGTTTGGTTTTCTACCATAGATGCAGTGGGCCCAAAGGGGATTGATTCATCACCCCGTGCCTCCTATGGCAAACCAGAGCAGACAGCACAGGCTGGGGAACACTGCCCGAAGAGCAAGGCTCTCCCAAACGCGTCTCAGGCAGGACTCTGTCATCAAAAAGACGCTCACATGCCAGTTTCTGCTTCCTCCTCGAGCAGCCAGGCTTCCTGACAGCAGGCAGGAGGTTTGGGAAGGTAACATTCCTCATGCAGAAAGTTTTCTGGAAACATGCTCCAACAGGAGAGAAAGCCAGCGCATGTGCTTTTATGACACTCGTATGACACTAGCCTGGGTGCAGCCTGGAGATGAGAGCCACATGAAAAGGGCTTTGGAGCCTGGAAAACGAGCCAGACAAAATGCTGCGAGACTCAAAGAAGGGAGTATGCATGTATCATGACATGCCATCCATTGCTTTTCTTTGAGCATTTCTGTATTAACCACTGAGCACAGCTGGGAGTAGAAGGCAGGCTTCACTATTCTATGTCAGTAATCATGACAAAAAAAAAAAACAGGAAAAGGAAAAAAATAAGAAATAGGCCTTTCCAACTAGGAGAAAGGAAACACACAGAGAAAGACTTAATCAAAAAAAAAAGTAAGGAAGAGAGGTGAGACACCAACCTTTAAGTAAAGGCAGTGCCCATCTGACCCTGGGTATATGGCACCTTATAAGTACTTAAGTGACTTAGACAAGATGATTAACTTCACAGCTTACATGTGCCATGACTCTGGGAGACGAGCGGCAGCAAGGAGCTGGATGTGAAGATCTGACTTTAGCAAGGAGGATTAGCACAGCACCAGGATTACCCAAGAAAACCCATCCCAGACGCAGCTGAGTTGGGTCAAGCGAGCAGTTGAAGCTGGAGGCTCTTGCCAAAAGACTCAGTCACATAAATACAGTCTGCAATGCTACACACCCATGTGACTCAGGCTCATAACATTTTAAGCTATTCCACAATAAAAAAAGAAATACAAATGTGAAACTTTTGCAACCAAGAGGCCTCTGCAGCCATTGCAGCAATTGCAGCGATGTCCAGCACAGCAACTCATCCTGCAGGTTATCCTGCCCGGCCAGCAGCTGAATTCACTGCATCTTTACTCTAGTCCTCTGTTTTCCAGTGGAGATGACTGGATACTCAGTGTTTCTGGGCAAATTTGCCCTCCCAAGCCCTGCAGCTCTGAGCTGAGCTCTGCTTCTAGCTGGAGAGCACAGGGGCCAGGCGGAGGAGACCTGGCACGTACGTGCAGGCAGCCAGAAGTATTCCCAGCAGAGGATGAGCTCAGCGCTGTGTCAGGCAGGATGTCAGGCAAAGAAAGTTGGGAGAGGTTTGGGAACGGCGATTGCTCCCATTCTGTGGCTCACTGTGAAAAACCACAGCCGTAGGAGGAGGTATTCTGGGGAAGTGGCCCAGAGCTGCTGCTATTTCTCTTTGCTCCCTCTTCAAACAATCTGCAGCCGTTGTGCCATGAGGGACTGTCTTGCAGCACCTGTCCTGAAGGGAATGGCAGAATGAGGGGTCCTGTGGGATGAGAGCAGAGAAAGCGGTCTCTTCCCAAAGCAACAATGGTTTCCTCCACAAGGAAGAGCTGCTTCAAGCTTCAGAAGGGGCTTAAAGGCTCCCTGAGAAGGTTAGTGGTCACAGACTTTCCTGCAGGCTCCCCAGCCCTGGCCGCCGCACGCCTGAAGAGAGGGATTCCAATGCAGTGCTGTACAGCGCTTCCCTCCCCAACGTCAACCTCCTGATCCTGGAAAAGAATGTGCAAAATCTGTCCTTTCACTCCCCAAAATATTCCCTGGACATTGGTACCACAAAAAACAAGCAACGGAAGTCTGCTGTAGCAGGGTAAATTTGCACAGTATTTACAAACATTCATAGCCATAGCATGGCAAAACAAATGCTGTCAGTGCTCAAGAAAAACACAGGGTTTTCTTTTCCTCGTGCACAAATATTTGTACTGTCCTGCCATTGAAAGCTGCTGACTCTAAGCAGGCAAGCAGCCCTGCACCCGGCTGTCCAGGGCAGCCCAGAACCTCCGGCTTTGCTGCATGCAGAGCTACAAGCTCTGTGCAAGCACGGAGATAACGCCCGGGCCAAACCGGGGCCAGGCTGGTCCCCACAGTGCCACGCTGTCCCCTGCGAACGCACTCTGCAGTGGCTGTTATCTTTCCAGAGGACAGCAAAGTTATGTTTATTCATGATAAAACCCCAAAGCTTGGAGGGGGGTTTTGCTAAGAAATAAAAATAGAGTTTCCACTTCATTCACTGGGCCGTATGGAATGTGCTTGTGGCGGATATACGAGGGAAACGCAGTGAAAAGCTGGTGAGCTCTGAGAACATGAGCCCCCAGAACAACCCGTTCCCCTTCCTTCTCCTGCCTCTACGGCATTAATAGGGATTTGCACTGTTTTGCACTCCTTTTCCATCTCCCTGCGTGCTGGCTTGCTGGCAGCCCCCAGCATCTGGTGCAGGGCATTGGGATACGGCCTCTTTGAGATGCTCACGGCGACTAGGGGAGCCTGCCCTGCACCTCCCCACTCCTGCCCGCCAGGCCAGGAGTGGAAAGGAGGTCTTGACTCCGTGGTGCCTCCATTTCTATTCCTCCCAGCCGCAAGACACAAACGCTTAGCAAGGAAAAAAAAGCATCCCCCACTGCAAGCAGACCCAAGCATCATTTACACAGTGTCGAACAGCCCCAAACGATACAGAAATTAAGGACCTGGCAGCATTCGGAGGCCACTATCCAGCTGCGCCTGAAAGGGGGCCGGGAGAGATGCCGCGCCGAAACCATCCCCCGCTCTTGTCCCGGGGATAAAGGAGAGGGAACAACCAGCCCTGATTAAAAGCATTTTTCTAAAGCACTCTCTGCATGGAAAGATTTGGTTCAAGGAGCATTAAAATCACGGCTGTCAGCTCGGAAACAAGGGGCCGAGGGAAATGCGGGCCAGGGGCACGGGTTGCCATGGCGATGCCGCAGGCCTCGCTGCCTAATGGGCTTTCTTCCCAGGAAACAGCGGCACAAAACCTGCCGGGATGAGCATCTCCAGGGAAAATCCCACCAGCTGCTTGTGGCCTGCGCACGGAAGGGCCAGTAAGGCCCTTGAAGACCACGTTTTCTCCCAAATCCGGTGACTCTGCACTACTTGCTTCCCAAAAGCAAAGCACGACTGTCGCTCAGCTATTTCCCGTAACATGCACCATGCTAAAAAAATAATGGTATTAACTAAAATAATCATGAGTGCTGGCTGATCTCCTTCTGCTCCTATCAGGGGAACCTTTAGGGAATACCAGTGATTCAGGGCTTACCTGGAAAAACCTGCAGCATTGTGGAGTAGCGAAACGTATTTTATCTTAGCAAAAAATCTAGGGATTGAAACATCAGACAGAGAGAGAGGATGTCTCTCGGCTTTGGCAGAGCTTCATTCAGTGACATCTGACAAATCACATAAATCCCTCTGTGCTTCAGTTCCTCTGCACCACCTGTAAGCTGGTAATATTATTAGAAGTAATTATTTATTTTCACAAATGCCACAAGATTTAAGAGTTTTGGGCTACATTTTAGTGATATCATCTATAATTTATTATAAAGAACTGTCAGGGAAATGTGTGCATCTGCATCTTACTGCAGAGGGTAAAAACCTGGCATATGACAGGGAAGATTTTCCTTCAGTCCAGGGGCTAGGCTTTTTATGTTCTGGAGCAGAGAGATCAGAAGTAGCTCCCTGCTAAACCCAGGAAATCCCAAGTTATCACAGTGGGTAGCCCAGAGCAAGCCCAGAAGTCTTAAAGGGTCATGAGTTCAGGTTTAACCTGCTGTATTTATTGCCATATCTGGATCCCGCAATTCTAACACTGCTCTCTCTTGATGCAGCAGTAATTAGTGCATTGGCTGAATACAACCTGCACTTATTATAAAAGACAGCTGCGTTGCTGGGAGAAAAAAGAAGTAGAACAGTTACATTATATTAAGGACAAGAAACCGTGCAGAAATGACTTCAGACGAGGCAGTAGAGGAAAACAGTAGGTGGGAGCTGAAAGTCCCGCTGCTCGTCCAGTTCACTGCCACCTGGGACAACTCTGCCCTTTCCTGGGTTATGTAAGGCGATTACTGTCCTCACCGTATTAAGAGGAGAGTCGGAGCTCCTAATTTTTGGTTTCAAAGCCAGGTTTCTGCAACTGAAATTGGAGAAGCGTGAAGACCCATGCATTGGTGACATATGTAGGCTCATCTCAGTTACAGTGAATTTTTAAAGGTTAATTTCAAAGAAAGGAAAATAAAATGACATGCATGTCTTCTGCTTCTCGCTGTTAAATTGGACCAGTCAGATTTAGAAATCCCAGGAAATCTGTAACAATCCTTCCTTTGTCACTGTGGAGCGAATCTATAGTAAAGTGGGATTTAATGCGAGTAATGTAGAATGTAACAATACATAAATTTTTAATGGTTGTGACGGTGAACATAGAGAGGAACAAAACAAGCTCACCAAGGTCGCGCAGGAAGCCACAAGCAAACCTGCAGTGATTTATTGAAATTCAACACCAAAGTTCGTTCTTAGACTGTATTGCTCGGCTAACTAATATAATACTTGAAATTCAGAAGTCTGTTTAAAAATATATGAGCATGGAGGTAGAGCACAGCTGCTTCACTGTACCCAGATGTGTAGAGGGAAAGCTCATATTGGCTCAGCAACACTGTTATTGATAGCAAATGCTGCAGGACAGTGTCCTTAGATTATCTAGATGTGTTTTGGTGGGGGGGGGATTAGGCCATTTCTGGCAGTTAGTACACAGACAGCATCAGTTATTTGATTTTCTGAACCAGGAGCCACACATCTTTTTATTAAGATTTGTCCTTCAGAGCAACAGCTGGAGGAGAGACTCTACTCCCCAGCAGCTCTCCAAGCTCAGAGTTACAGGGAATCCAATTGAAAGATTCAACTTGCATGTGATTAGATCTTATTTGCATAAAAGTCAGTCTTTTCGTTGCTATTTCTGACAAAATTACAGTTCTTTCCTTCACCCTCAGATTTACACAAATGCGTTTCTCATTTTGTCACCTTCGCTTCCCTCCAGTCCTGAACGTCAGAGGATCAAGGGATTATCTATCTGCCTTACTGGTGCCTGAGGACTACCTTGGGATACTGCTTCCCTGATCCTCTCTGAAATCTTGTATTTTGAGCCAAAATACAATGGTATTCTCTGAATGGCCAGGGCTTCCCTGCATTCAGAAAACCTATTCTTACAACAGATCCGAGGACTTAATCCACTCAGTTTTACTCCCCGAAGATCCAACCCAAGGTTACGCAGCGCGGGCTCGTCTGAATGCATTCATGGACTGCCACAAAGCCTCCTTTGGCGGCGGCGAGAGCAGGGGAATGTTACAATGGATGAGCTCATGCGTTCCCTGCAACAAGCCCGGCATTGTGCAGGCACCGGGGCCTTGTGAATGGCAGCGAATTCACTGAACATCAGGGGCCGATGACGTAGGAGTTAAGAGCTGGGTTATGCAGTATATAACATTATTTCCAGTGGCCGATTGGTTTAAAAAAAGATTAAAACATAGATTTTGCAAATATGCTGGGCAAGGAGGAGAGACTGAGCTCTTTTGTGCAAAAATCTCTCAGCCCTGTTGTTCTCCATGCATGAGCCGTATTTGCTGGAACACTGAAGAGCCTGCTCTTGCTTCCATTGAAGTCAGTTCTGAAATTCTGCCTTCAAGAAGTAAAACTGCCATTTTATAGTCTGCAGAGCTGTTCCACAGCACTAATCAGTTCTTCATTTTCATCCTTCAGTTGCCAGAGCTTCAGGCTTTTTCCATAGAAACAGTTATGCACAACCAACACACTAATAAAGTACTGCTTCACTGATAAACTACTGCTTGTATATAAAAGTAGAAGATAACTTATTGCACAGGAAAGGCATTTTAAATATTATGCTTGGTCTAGACATATAATCCTAAAAATAGGTCCATATTGAAGTACTTCCCAAGTGAAACCTCAGGCAGAACAATGCAGGGAACTGCAAATACAGTACTTAATACTTCAATTAATAAATACCGCAAACTGGCTGAAGAGGTTAAGAAGGGACTTATGTGCAAAACGTGGAGACCATTAATTCAGCTTCCTATTTTGAGATTGGCTTGATGGTAGGAGATTAAAACAGAGACAGAAACAAATTCAGAACAGAAGCCAAAATATGCTCATTTACTACAGAGAACAATTTGTGGAATGAGTCTGCTTAGGCAAAAATGTAATAAATATTTAGATAAAGAAACATTATGAAAGCACGGACCTGCTGTATGTCTCTTCATGGGCCTCCTGCGTTTTGAAACAATGAAATAAATATAAATGGTTTAGGATGATTCACTCCTCAGAAATATATGAAGGGTGTCAACTTGAAATGATTGCAGCTCGTGAAGTTCTTGCATTGCTGAATTTTAGGAATTTCCTGCAGCCCATGAGTGGTTCGAGGGACACCTCAGCCAAGCAGCATACTCAGAGTGCCACCTCCTGGCAGCCTGGCTTTCCTCTCTCCATTCTCAGAAAACATCAGGGCTCTCGATGATCTCCTTAAGGATTTCTTATGCCCTTGCTTAAATTACAAATGCATATTTGCTTGCAGAGGCTTCGTTGGTTCTATAGTCCTACGAGCTGTTGCCAGGTTGGCAAAGCAGGCAGGACGATGCCGGGTCTTCAGCAGGTGTGTGTGGGGACAGAGGGGGTCACCTGGAGGGGTTGGGGGCCAGGGAGTGCCCTGGGACATGCGTTGTCCACCGAGGACACACCTGGGAGCCCATCCATTGCTCTGGGTCACTGCTCACATGGAGTGAGCTGGGTGCTTTAGGGAACTGGAGGCCTCCAGGTTTCAAAAGATATCTATTTACTAGGTGCTCTAGGTAAATTTGGTTGAGCAGGAGGGATGGACCAGATGATCTACAGATCTTGCTTCCAACCTTAACGATTCTGTGATTATGTGCCTTAAATAAAGGTAGCGTTAAATCCACTTTTGGCTGATGCCATGCACCTAGCAGCAGGTTTTGGCAGAGATGAAGGTTTGCTTTTCCCCACCAAGGGCTGCAGCCATGAACTTGCTATTTGAGAAGGGAAGTTCAGGGACATCTGGGTCCCCTTCAAGACAGAGGCACAATTCACCTGATTTTTTTACAAGGATGGAACTTCACTCAACACCTGTATTGGCTAACAGCTGGTTACACGTACTGCAGTTTGGCTTTCTAACTAGAACCAGCTATCTTAATTCCAGCTATTCCCTGCTGCAGGGTGTGTAAAACAGGAATGCTGCTAGTGTATCAAATAAGAAGGCGCAGAACACTGGTTTGTCAACTTGCATATCTCTGGCTCCCAAGAGACACTGCAGGCAATGCTTATGTACGTGAAGTCATGGCTGTATCATTCCCAGAAAAGACTAAGAAACTCATGTTGTATTTTTTTTTTTGAGGAAAAAAAAAAGAGAAAACACTATATTTAGTCTTTAAAAGAGTGTTCCTCATTGTTCTAGTAGGGCATGAAACTGGGAAGAATTCAGAATAAATATTCCTGGTGATATCATTTGTAGGAAATGAACATCTAGTATGATCTCACTGATATAAGGGTCTCTGAGGATAAAACATAGATTCCTTTAGAACCTTATAGTCTCTAAGGAAACTGGAAGAACCAGCATTCTTACAGGCAAGGCCTGTCAGAGGAAGATAAATATCCAAGCTGTCATACAAAAGGAAACGACAACAGCAGCGAAATTTTGGAGCAGAAGCCCAGAAAGGTGCAGACAAGATTTCCATCCTTTCATGGGTGGGACAGCATCATTCCACCATTCCCCTCCCACCAGGAGACAAGAAGTTTAACAAGGTCCTCTCCCCAGCAGAAGGCAGCACAAACCTGGAGCTAATGCAGTTGTGTCCAGCCAATTCAGGCAACATCAGCCCTCGAGCAGCTCCTCTGCGAGGAGCATGTGTATCATCCCACCTTCTTATAAACTCCAGAGACCATTGCCTCTAAGTAAACACAACTTTCCAAACAGCACTGACAAAATAGTTTGGGGGGATTGTATCATAGGCCTTTTCTATTGAAAATCCTCAGTAATTTTATGCATTTCTTCATTCCCATCATGCTAACTTTCTTGCAAAACTGTCCATCTACCCACTCATCACAGCTCAGCTCCTTTTAATCCCCTAAAAACATAGTGTTTTCTTTAACAGTAGCTGCTGGCTCATCCAGCTGGGCCAAACACTAGCTCTTGTTGAGCCTATACTCACCTTCCAGGAAACTTCTTTTCTCCATTCTCTTTTGAAAATACTCCTAAGGTTCTCTTCAGGTCAATGTTCCATTTATTGTCAAAGTTATTTCCAGTTTGGCATTACACCCTATGGACATATATCCTATGAATGCAATTATATTTGCATAATGGATTCCTGCTACACATTTCGATTGTTGTTCATTGGAAAATTCCTGACCTAGAGCCTTTTTCCACTCAATTTTCACTTTAAATTTGCCTACCATCGCAGCTATTCAGAGTAAACTGCTCTGTGCTGTAGTGTCTTCTGTGGTCTTTCTCCATAGCCAAAATTCTCCCAGGCTGCCTGTGAAGAGGTACTTGGGAATGACCTAAAAGGACACTAGGTGTCCTTATGGCAGCTGGTTACCCACACAGATCTCAATGTGATGGTGTGAGAGATGGTGAGCAACTCAATAGCCCAACAGCAGGAGATGCTCTCACAGCCTGCACCAAGGTCCCTGAGCAGCAGAGCAGATGGGGACTAAAAGCATCCGCTGCCTGCCCTCCTGACCTCGTTGAAATTACTCTTCCCCTGCAATGCATTATTCATACACCAAGAAAACCTGTGGGACCCTCACAGTGCCCTGGTGTGACAAGCCGCTGGCAGCTGTGGTGGGGGGAATTGCATTTCTCTCATTATGTATGAATCTACTGGGACTCGAGCTCATGACATCCTGCGTCACACAGAGGTTACTGGCTCTGAAAAAGCTATGCTGTGTGTCACGCTCTGAGATTAATTAACAGACTACTCCATAGCCCAGTTTCCTTAGCTAGCAAAAAAAAAAAAAATCAGGATGTAGTGGTGCTCATAGATTTCCTCCAATGTGCCTTAATATCACAGGTCACCACAGTCCCTCAACAAGGTCACCAAAATATTTGGCAAGGCTCTCGTGTGCTCAAATACCCTATGAGAAGAGTATGACCAGCACAGCTACCAGCTGACACATTGTTCTTCTTTAAAAATCCTGAGGTTTTAATAAGGCCCTGGAGGCAAAGGGGAAGGAGGGGACGGGCCCATCCCAGTGTGTGCTGGGGAGACACGTTGTCCTGAACTCGCTGAGTGTTTCTGTTTTCTAATGTCCTTTCACCATCAAAGCAGCACTGGGAACACAACTGCCAGCTGAAACGCCTTGTCTTCATGCAAGCCAAGGCAAGTCGCAGTGATGCGAGGCCTGAATCTATAGCTGACATCATTTCTTTCCATTAGTGCATGCAAAGGGCCATAGGGCATCTCTGGAAATCACGGTGCTTACTTCAGTGGAGCTGAAAGAGAAACCTGCAGCAATCTGCTCAGGAGCCATTCACAAAATCATGCAGCACTTGCCTTAAAGGTCACCACTGGCTCCAGGGGCAGTAGGGAATACTCTAATGTACCCACACAGTAGCAAGATACTAAAGTATTTCACAAATCTTCCTACTGCAGAACATGCCTGCTGACTCTAGGCAATGAGGAGTCTGCAAGGAAACCCAGATATATCAGTCCAGCTTGGGGGCATGTGGATATATGCACAGTGAAGGTACAAGAAAATGCTGCAGACAGCTTCCAGATTAGGCATCACCAACATTTAAGTAAGCCAGCCTGAAAGTTTTCATAGAAAGGCTCTGAGAAGCCATGCTGTGATTCCCTTTAGAAAGGGAAGATTTCTCCCCTTTGCATGAGCTGTAGCAACCTTTTTTTGTCCAAGGTGCTGCCTGTTTCCCTGTTTCATTTCTCCACACAGAAAGTTAGAAGAGGAGGTATGGCAGGGTCACCCACACAATCCACACAGCCCAAGGACCTGGTGTCCTGGACCTGCAAGCTAGGCCTCGCTGCGCTGTGTCTGAAGGGTCACGCTAGGCACATCCCTTCCACTTGC
Source organism: Tinamus guttatus (assembly GCF_000705375.1). The sequence continues at coordinate 70,694 of NW_010588201.1, read as the reverse complement.
GCTGATGCCTTCCTGTGCTCATCCCGCCGCTTCCTCATCGGGAAGTGGAGGAAATGGCAGTGGCGTCTTTGATAAATTGCCTTGGAAAGTGTTTTTTTGCTAGCAGCTATGCCTGCAAAGGAGAGCTAAACATATGTGAAGAAGAGGACCAGTATGCCTATCAATTACCTTTAGTTTAGTCCTCAAAATAGAGCTATCCAGCATGTAATGCTTTCAGATTCAGTCACTGGGAAAAACCCAGGCAGACTCTGTCCGTCCTTCCCACCCACACCACAGCCTGGGTCCTACAGCACCAGGAGAGAGCAAAGATGGGAATCTCTTCCCTGAGGTTTGCAGTATCTCCTCTCTGCCCCTCCACCCCAGTGACAGAATGACATTCTGCTCTCGCCATTCACCTGGTCTCCCTTACCCAGCACTCAAAGATCCCGACACACATGCAGTTTCAACCACAGCCAAAGCTCCCTTCCCTTCTGCTTCTACAACAAGTAGTCTCATTGCTCAGAAAAGGAAAACTCAGAGCAGAAAGACTGTGAGATTGCAGAGGGCATTCACGTAAATAGCAGGACAAAGGGTTGTCTGCCAGGCCACCAGCACCCACTCATGCAATCTGCTCCAAGCATCCTGTACCAGCAATCTAATCCAGCGAGCCTGGATTTCATTCTTTAGTCTCCTA
>NW_010588201.1:53940-69935 GCF_000705375.1 Tinamus guttatus | reverse complement strand
GCGAGCCTGGATTTCATCCTTTAGTCTCCTAAATCACAGCCATGCAGGATGATGCAGGAGGCAGCTTGGGGGCCCCCATCACTTGCGAGGCACTAGAAGTGGCACTAACTTGCTACAGGACCTTTTCCAGTCCAATGGGAATTCCCATCAGAGGTGATTCATGACTGTTCCTCATCCCACCTAGACCTGGGTGAGGAGCTCAGAAGCTGATGAGTGTTGGAAGAGAGGAGAAAACATAATGGTTTCCTCACTTTGCTTTTAGTTTGTTCTAGTTCAAAACAAAATGTGAGGGTGACAAAATTTGTAGAGATAGCCACAAAAGATTTTTGTTTTGTTTGAGACTGCCCAGCACAAGGATAAAACACACGTTTTCCTCCAGAGGTATGGCTAGAAGAGAAGCGTTCTTACCAAACAAAAAGTCATTTTTTTTTTTACAGAGAAAAGAGACTGTGAGATTGCAGAGGGCATTCACGTAAATAGCAGGACAAAGGGTTGTCTGCCAGGCCACCAGCACCCACTCATGCAATCTGCTCCAAGCATCCTGTACCAGCAATCTAATCCAGCGAGCCTGGATTTCATTCTTTAGTCTCCTAAATCACAGCCATGCAGGATGCTGCAGGAGGCAGCTTGGAGGCCCCCATCACTTGCGAGGCACTAGAAGTGGCACTAACTTGCTACAGGACCTTTTCCAGTCCAATGGGAATTCCCATCAGAGGTGATTCATGACTGTTCCTCATCCCACCTAGACCTGGGTGAGGAGCTCAGAAGCTGATGAGTGTTGGAAGAGAGGAGAAAACATAATGGTTTCCTCACTTTGCTTTTAGTTTGTTCTAGTTCAAAACAAAATGTGAGGGTGACAAAATTTGTAGAGATAGCCACAAAAGATTTTTGTTTTGTTTGAGACTGCCCAGCACAAGGAAAAAACACACTTTTTCCTCCAGAGGTATGGCTAGAAGACAAGCAGTGTTCAGCCATTCAGCTGAGCACGTTCTTATCAAACAAAAAGACATTTTTTTTACAGAGAAAACTCCTGAATTTGGATTTACTTTATCAAGATGCCAGCTTGCACTGGCTGCTGTAAAGAAAGTCAGAATTAAAATCCAACCTTCATGCATTAAATGTCACACTGAGGAGGGTAGATGGTGAGGATGTAAAAATTTCAACAGTGAAGTACTAGTAAGGGGAAAAGGAGCATCGAACAATGCTGTACGTGCCCGTGTGTGACTGGGCTGCTTCCTCTGCTAAGCCACGAACAGCCCTATTTTTATCACACTCCTCGGTGACCCAAATACAGCAAACACACCACCCCAGAGCGGTCTCCGCACAGGCAGGGCTGCGGTGTTTGTTTTTCACAACAACCTCCCAGCTCAAGCGTCTTCAGCACCTCCTGAGAAAACAGGGCCAATCAGAATGAGGGACTCTTGGAGAAATGGGGAGAAAGCTCTTGTCTGAGGACGGTCACCACCACAGGACCCACTTGGTCCTGCTGCGGGGGGTAGCTTTGATCTGGGCCACTGCATCCCAGTGATGCGCTGGGCCTGTCCAGGCTGGGGATGCTCCAACTCACATGGTCTTGGCACGAGAGTGCCCAGAGATAGAGGGGAACAACTCACCATAACCTGGTCCTGAACAATTTTAGTCAGGAATCTGCAAAGTTGCTCCTGGCCATGGGGTCCCAGAAGAGGGTAGTGGGAGCGAAAGCAGCTCGTTTGAGGAGGGACCTTGAGGAGCTGATGGAGGAGGTTGGATGAAGCAGTGCAACAGCCAGAGCATGAGGAGCTCGGGCCACGGGCTGCACGCACGTCCAGCAGCTTTGGGGTTGTTTGCTGGCGATAGCGAGGCAGTGGCGCTGGAATGGTGCCCAGGGTGTGACTGCCAGAATATCGCCCCAAATTGAGGTGTAAAATCGCCTCCTTTTACTTAAATGCTATAAAAAACAACTCCAAGTAGTGCTGCCCTTCTCCATATGTTGAACCAACTGCAGCGGAAGGAGGAAATTGGTCTCTGTGAGCACACATCAAAGAAAACTCCCCAACAAATATTTCACTGAGGCTTCCTGTCCTCTATGCATAGCCTTAGACAGACCCATGTGTGTGTCAGCTGGCGTCACAGAGTCTCATTCCTGTGGCCAGAAACTACTGAGACCAATAAAGTTTGGCTGAGATTTAGTCTCGGGATATTGAAAGGAGCTTTTTTAAGCTGAACCTGCTCATGTTCACTGTGCCTCTTATTGCTTCTCCTACCAGGTACTTCTGTTAGGGTTCTTAGAAAGCTATCTCAGGCGCCAGCATTTACGTTGATGGATTGCGTCTGAGAAATCTACTCAGACCAAAATATGCAGACGCATGCCTCTGTTTCCATTTTATTTTCTCCTCTTTGCAGAGTCACAATCTTTTCTGCACTGAGAACTAAACGAGAGCAGCTGCAGGGTCCCGTCTGAAGCATTTATCAGTCATCTCCCAGCCTGTCCTCTGCAGGCACTTAACACCACTGAGTTATCAGCAGCCTGTAAACATCCGCGGGTGGTTTCCTGGTGCGGTGAGCAGGCAGGCTCTCCCCTTCCTGCGTGCCCAATGCTGCTTGAAGGGAGCAGGGGCTGGAGGACTTGCAAGACGGCGCCTCTGAGAGCTTTGAAGAACCAGCAAAAGTGACGTGAGAGGGAAGTCAGGGTTGAGCCCTCACTGAATAATTGAGTTGAATCCTGAGCTTTTTCCGGATTCACAGGCAATAACCCCTCTGACTCTCATGCCTAAAAGCAACACTGCTAACATGCCATTAATGTGCATCTGATGTACTTGTTTTATTACTTTTTTTCCTGAAGAGGTGAAGTTAATACAGGAGTTAAAACCCTGCTGTTGCAGTAAGAGAGTAGGGTCAGTTATAAGAGCACTCATGAAAGTGGAGGAGCTGTGTTTCCTTCTCAGCTCCCATGACAATACAGCAGGCACTAGGTACTGCAGCTTATTTGGGGACATGTGTCATGCGCTCCAGTTATATATAGAAAACAGCAGATTAGGTGGCGCCCAGTTTCTTTCAAGACTCTCTCGGGATTTAGAGTGTAAGTTTGGAGCCCGAGCAAAATCAGCAAGTGCAGAAGAAAGGAGCCAGAATGGAATTTCCCATGTGTGTGTTTAGTTCATGCTCTTAAAGGCAGGGATCAGAAAGCACGAGGATTTGGAGCAGTGTACAGAAATAGAAGCTGGTACCATCCCTCCCCCTTCCTTCCGAAAAAAAACCTACTTCCACCAAAATGGAAAAACACTGCAGCTAACAGAGCACATGGATTCGGGCTTCAAAGCAGAAACATCTTGGTGATAGGAAAAAAGACACAGCAAATATCAAATCAGAAAGAAAATCCAGGAGCTGCATGAAACACTGCTAGGTGTTGCCAGGTGTTCTTCCACCCACGGAGAGTATGAGATATGAGACAACCAGCACAGAGAGTGATCTGCAGCCTCTGAGGAAAGAACAATTCTCCATGGAGACAAAAGACATTCCCAACAGCTGGTACAATGGCCATAAGCATCTGAGCTACCTATTGAAAATAAGTGGGGTGTCTAAATGTTGGACACACAGAAGGAGTTTGCTTTCACCCATATAGCTTGCATTAAAAGACTAGAGCTATTTATATATGGACCTGGTTCCTGCAAGGGGGCCAATGACTTCCCATTCCCACGGGAGGTGGGTGCCTGCTGAGAATGGACTTTTCCTAAAGGGTGACTTCATTTAAGGGAAAGGCTGCATTTAAGCAGAAGTTGGTGAACCCAGACAGGGACTGTGGTATGGAGGTTTGTACAGGTGGTTATGTACCTTATAGGAGGCAGTTAATGAACTTAGAGAGAGAAAAGCAAACATTTCAATATCTACATTTAAAAAGTCTTTACAGAATAGACTCAGTGACCTGAAGACTGCTTTTCTCTTGGGGAGGGCTTCTCTGCTGTTTTTTTAGTGGCTTATCTTAGCAGCAGATCCACCCAGAAGTTCAGAGCTGAGGGGCACCCACTTGCCGAGGGTCAGATCTGAAGGGAGCACTGAAATCCAAGCAGAGAGTCAAGCTCAGCCATGGGTTCAGAATAAGAGATGATCAAGTCATGCAAGGCCAACTACCATACTCTCTGGTGCCAACTCCTTAGTATCAGCTCTTTACTGTGATGGGTACTGAGCCAATACACAGACAAATACAATCCCTAACTCAATCAACTGTCAAGTCAAGGAACAGATTTCATAAGATTTTCCCAGCCTTGTAGTAGTGATCACCACCTACACCTGTGTTCTTACTTTGAAATATTACTGTCTTCTCAGCTAGAACACAAATCAGAAGTATAGAGTACACAGAGGAGGCTTCACCTTAAAATACAGCCCGACACCGAGTAATTTAGGAGATGAAATGCATGGAAGAAAACGTATTCATTGCCAATGAGCTACACAAGCCTGTAAAACCCCAAAGAGTGCTTTAATAAATCAAAAGGTGAGTATGCCATAAAATAGAAGGCACTCCTATTTTCAGCAGTTGGACATGTAAAAACCTAAGGAGGGTGTGGGAACCAGGAGAAGAGTCAGCAACATAAAAAGAGCCAGATTTTCACAGGTTTCTAGTGGGTGGGGAGATCTTCATACGTGCTTTCTTAGCGCTCTATTAGAAGGGCCTGATTTTCAGGAAGTGTTTAGGAAATACTGTTGAATACAAGGCCTCTTTTGGAAGTTTCATATTGAGAAGCTTTGATTTCTTCAATGAAAGACCTTCCCTCCAGTTGCCAAGCTTTATACCTCTGTGAGGAAACGCTAGCAACTGAGCTATTTCTGCCTGTTGAATCACAAAATTAGAAAGAGAACTGAAAAGGCACTAGGGGGTTACAGGCTTTTCAAGCATCCACATAAATTAATGGCACACAAAGTGGCTAGAGATGACCCATGTGGTGAGATCCTTTCGGAGAGATCACCTTCCAGAGGGTTTTTTGTGTGTATGGGTCTATCCGGTTGGCCCAGCCTTGGTCATCGTGGACGGTGCCAAGGAGGCCTGCCCGGCTCGTGGGGCCGCGGTGCAGCAGGGAGGCTGAATCCCTCCAGGCCAATACGTGTGCTCTTGCTCTCGCCCTCGCTGCAGGCAGACGCCAGCAACGTGAGTCTCACCCGCACGTGTGCGATCAGACAGGTCTGGGCCACGCAGGATCGTACACCAAATATGAGTCAACAGTGTGGTGCTCTTGTAAAAAAAGGTATTCTTGGCTGCATATATAGGACCGTAATAGGTAAAACACGAAAGGCAACTACTGTGCACAACTAACTGCTAATGGCTTCCCAACTGTAGCTGTCTGTCCTTTTTTGGGAACAGAATTCAAGAAACAGGCCAGTGGTGACCATCTATAGGAGAGCCACAAAAGCAACAGAAATCTAAATAACGTGACCTGTGATGGAAGACTAGAAGTTTCTGGATGCTTAATAGATAAAAGCAGACACTAGAATTGGATCTAGGGAAACAGGCATTTTCTAGAAATAGTAAGGGATTATTTATTTATTGCCAATTAGCTCTTAATTGTTCTCTAGATTCCTGGGGACAGATTAAGAAAGGGAAAAAAAAGTCTGTATTATTTAGGTGAGATGAGAAAAGACTCAAGCCATTAGGGAAAAACATGTTAACTATACAAATAGTAAAGACCTGGAGGATGTTGATTCTCTGGAAAGTTTAAATAAATATTGGTCATTCATGATCTGTTAATGTTAATCCTGTCTTGATACAAAGGTTTTAATGAGATTATCTCCTTAGATCGCTTACGAATTTCATTTCAAGTCTGTGACCTAGTGCCAGACATCTGCTTTCTTTTCATTTTATTAAAAAGTACCTTAATTTGGTTATTATATGGTCCTGAAGAGTGTGCTTAGACATAGTCAGTGAAGACTTGTTAGAGGAGGCCATCTAAATTTTAAGATCCTCTGCACTAAGCACAGGGCAGCCTTGTACACAGGCTGGTCTCCAAAGGCAATTAGGAGCAAGGAACAATAACAGCAGCTGAGCTCTCAAGAGTGCTCTGAAATTAAACCCAGCAATGTCAATGAAAGCTGCTGAGGCCATGATGAAATTGGCAATTTTATATTCAGCACGGGATTTGTATTATTTTCAGGAAATAATATAAATGTGGGTCCAAATATTCCATGAGTTTAAAAAGCAATATTGAATAACTTTTAATTTATTGTTTTTTAAAAAAAGTAATCAGCACCTGTGTGCATTAGGCAGCTGAATTAAACTACAGTTTCAAGTTTTGAGGGTATTTTGAGAGCTTTACCTAAATTAATACATTAACACTGCAGCATGCCTTCTTGTCTACAGTGGTTTGATAGGATATCACAGCTATTCTAAAGCGGATAATGTATTATTTTCTAAAGAAGAATGATATATGTATATATATGTGACATGTACTTGCATGTCCACAGAAGACTTATCAACAAAAGTACTCAAGTACTCAAAGGAACCCTTGGGATAGTGGAGTCCAGGCAACATATAACCTCCTTCAGAAGCTGACCCTTCCCATTTCCAGCCTGGCTAATTTATATCCCTTGGTGTTTCTGTCTATGATGTCCACTAGCTTAAGTAACTATCTTTTTCCTTTGATATTTATGCTACTATTCAGAGAGCAATCACATTATCTTTCATTTTGCTGGACTATGAAACCCAACTCTTCCAATGGCTTCCATTAAAACATGACCTTCATTTTCCTGGTCTTTTTTGCACCCATGCTGGTCATTAGGCAGTAGCTTGTAGTGATATCTCTTTACTATGCAGGGCAGCAGCGTGTAGGAATCGTCCAGCAAGCTCTCAGCATGTTAGTGACACAGCTGAAAACAATGCTGCAATGACAGCAGAAATTTCCACAAAAAGTTCTGCGCAGCTTCTGTGACTCAAGGTGAGCTGAGTTAAATATGGCAAAGGTTATATTTAACCTTTGTTAAATATAAATATTGCACCTGCTAGTCTTCAGTCATGTAACATCACCTGTATAACATCATACTTGAGGTAACATAGTCAGCTGCGGTGAATACAACTACATCATGAACAGGTGGACGTGCTGGGATGGGGCTGTCACTGTATCGCATGACCAGAAACACTGCACTAGAAACTGGATAGTTACTGAAAGTCCAAACTTTTTCCATATTTAAGTCCTTGAGATCTTCAGTGTAGCTGACTTTGGTGAATGGTTTGCTGTATTTGTCTGAATTCAGCCTTACAAGATGAGGTCAAGAAGAAATTTTCCACTGTATATCGGTGTGCTGACTGAATCCCAGATTATTTCGTATTACCAAATCTTTAATGATGCCCTAGCTGCTTAGCAAAATCTGATTAAAATATTGTCAACTTTGACCTTTGCCATCATTGAATTTTTGGAGGAGATGCAGGCTATCACAGCTAGGAATATCTAGGTTCTGCTGTTATTTATATCAAATACGCAAAGATATATGCAAATATTCATTTGAGAAGTTAAGATTTTCCATAAGGATGTAGTTCCAGTGTCATTGTTCTCTTTACAACAACATGACAGAAATCTCTTTTCTTGTCTCTCAGGAAATTTCCTTTCTCCACCTTGTCCTTTACTTCCATCATCCTACTGGCTTTATCAGCAATAATAGTATTTTTTGACATTTTATTGGTTAATCTTCTAACTTCTCATGTTCCTTTTCTCTTCTTAGAACCTCCTAATGCCCCTCTTGTTATGTACCACATAGGAAGGTCACAAGAATTCTCCCTGCTGTCTTGAATCTCAAAGCATTTCTTTACAATTGCTGGAGTTTTGGCCCCCGAGGTCCATGAGGCAGGAGCTCATGTGGAGCCCATGCCTTTTTGGGAGGGGTCCGTGTTTGACCAAGTGAGCTCGAGCTTTGCCACTGGATAAAATCCGGTACCTTGGTTGTAAGGTGTCCAGCAGGACAGAGAGAAGATTTAGCCTTTGTTGAAGTGGGGAAAACACTGGCCATTAAGAGCACGTAAGAGCATAATGTACCCAAAAGAGCATAATGTTATGTGCTGGAGGACAAAATGGACTAGGAAAAAAATGGAAAAGTTTGCCACAGAAACAAATTAAAGTGATATAACAAAAGACAGAGATAATATGTCAGTAACACAATAGATCTGTGGCAATAAAAGAGACAATAACCCTGCGTGCACAGCGGGGTTGTACTAATATGTCAGTAACACAATAGATCTGTGACAATAACCCTGCATGCACAGCGGGGTTGGACTAGATGATCTCTGAAGGTCCCTTCCAACATTAAAGGTTCCAATGATTCCAATAAGATGGCTTCTACTCTGAAAACAGGGATGCTGAGAAATGCTTCAAAGCACTGAATTGGACTGAGGAAATTCTGAGGCTCTGGTGACTCAAGCTTCGCAAAGCAGCTGCCATCTTTATTGCATTTGAGTGGAATTCTTTAGAGATTATTTGCTCTGATTGCTGTTAACTTATTTAGGCCTTGCAGAGAGCCATTTTTCAGCTTGTATTCTGTAGACTTCCAGAATTACTAACATGCTTTTAGCAGCTTCCAAAAGGCAACTGCTGTTGGTAGATTTTAATTTGCCATACGTATTGTTTTCGAGTTTAGAACTTGAAGAGGGTTGGACACCACAGTATATTGGCCATATGAATATTTGCATGTGTATATATGTCCAATAAGATGTTTTGAGGCTTAATAGACTTTTTTTCTTAAGTATTTTTACTCCTAATAATTAAAATCTGAAAGCACATCTATACATTGCATCAACATAAAAGGTCCTTCTAGAACAGGGGTAATCTTTCATAAGCTATATTCTGGTTTAAACTATTTCAAAATATTTATCATGAGTTGGGATGGACTCTTTATGGGGAAGGTTTAAATTAGGTTGAGTACTATTGGACTTGCCTGAATCAATCCACGCTTTCTGTCAAGTGAAATGATCAATGTGATAGTTTCTCATCTAAAAGTCAGTCTACTTACATGTGGTTTCTTGAAATAACAATGCGTCTCCTGTAGTTGAAAAAAAATACCAAGCAGAGGTTGAAAATATTTCCACTCTTATTCTGCAAGTCACTTAAAAGTATTGAATGTTAGAATATCGGGATGGCAAAGCCAGCCGAGGCATGAAAACAGTGCCTTGAAGAAATTTAAGTACACAGTTCAGTATTTTGCAGTTACACCGACATGAACTTTTTTAGTTTTCCTTTGGAACAATTCATTAACTTTTGCAAATATGAACTCCTACTTGATGTTAGAAGTTTTACCCTTGGATACACTTACAACTGTCAAAACTCCCCGTCCCCACCACGCGAAAAATGGAAAGACCATTAATTATTTGCTTTGGATTCACAGAGGAGATTTTCTGAGGAACTGAGACTGTCTGGATATCTTTGCTTGTTAGCCAAATATACAGGAGCTAAGAGAGAATTCAGCCATGGCCTATAAATATCTACAGACTACACACTAGGGGAGAAGAAAAGCTTCTTATGAATATGCTTATGCTGGAAATTAGAAGGTCTCTTAATCCTCACAGCAGGGATGCTTTGGAACAATATTTCACTAGAGTAATGAGTAAAACCATTTTAAGATGAGGCTTGATTAGTTGCAAGGATCATCACGTGGTTGTCTGTGACAACAAATGACAGGGTGTGTGGGTCTATTCATGGGTGCCTTTTCAAAACTCAGACTTACTTGTCACAGAGGGAACTTGGGGATACTGCGTAGTCCGGAAAGTCTGGCTTTCACTTGGTGTCTGCAAGTGAACAGAGGTCATTCATTAGTGCTAAGAGGAGCCTGAGCAATTCAAATCTGCTTTTCATGGGCTGTTGGCATGATGCATCTAGAAGGTAAAAGATGGGCATTTGCTTGATAGCAGGCTATAAATTGATTTGATTAAGAGAATTTTATGACGAAAATTCTTTAAAAATGAAATTCAGTATGAATGATTACACTAATAATATTTTACTTTTTCGAAAATTCTTTAAAAATGAAATTCAGTACACTAATAATATTTTACTTTTTTTACTGTGTATTTTGCCACCCCTTCCGATTATCAGATTACAGTATACAGTCTTTGTTTTTGTGTATCACCTTCTGCCAAGCACATGGATACGGCAGTACCAGAAATTTCAGAGAAATACAGCAACTATGGCATAGTGGCATTGCACTGTAGCAGTGCGATGATGCCATCCACTCCAAGGATGCATTAGGGCAAACTCCCATTAGCTAGAGCTTGAATTATACCCTGGAGTACTTAGGATAATGGTGGAAAATAATGTTGATCTCAGGGCGTAGGCTAAGTATGGCTGCAACAAGGTGAGAGGGAGCAGAATGGAGCTTTGCTTGCTTTTCTCATACCCCAAAACTAAAAAAAAAAGTTGGGCAAATAACAGCACGTCAACTTTACTAATACTTTGTTTTGCTTTCGCCTCTTTTGCGGGGGGGAGGTTAGGGGTGGTGTCATGATCACAGAGCTTTTTTCTGTATCAGTTCAAGAGCTAACACAATTTGGGAGCTAAGCAAGGCAGCTAAGGAGACTATAGTGCACCAGTGTCATGAGATGCTTTTGATTAGCTTCTTGAAATACAGGTTTCCTGACAAGCTCCTCTGGTGCAGAAATTTGTCTGGCAAAACTAACTGAGGAGAAACAGCCCAATTAGAAAAATGCATTGTAATTTTCTACGTCTAGTGGCAAACTCTATTAAGATCTATGTTCTATAGGAAGAGTTTACAGACTGTTACTTTTGGACCTGCCAGAAAAGCACCTGAAACTGATCTCTGTTTGACATCCACAGAACCAAATGCTCCAGGAAGAAAAGATAAGCCTTGTGCAAGGTCTTCTAAAAAAAAACATCCTCATCCACCTCCTGAGGTAATGACCAGCCTTCAGCATACGTGTACATGTTTACTAATGTAACTGCAAGTGTTATGTACAGTATTGTTTCATGCAGCAAGACAGAATGACATCCAGACCAACCTACCACAAGTACTTGCCCTATTTTACTCAGCAAAACCTTTAAACACAACTTCTCGGGTTAATTTAATATGAAAAAACACCCAGTAGGCCAGCACTCCAGGGACTCTTCCACTGGGATCCCACCTCCACAATGAACGCTCACAAACAACAGGAGAATAAGCACAGAGCTGACTCACAGACATCAGCTCTGCACATTTGCTTGTGTCTCTGCTGGCAGTTTCCTCCAGCAGGATCAGATTTTCCAGAATCCTGCCTTTCAAATGGCTCCTGCTGGCAGACACGTTAAACCCCCAGGCCTTCTACTCATGAGTTCAGGAGAGTTTAAGCTCAGAAATAAAGCACAGCTCACCTGCAAGTTTCCAACTGAGCAATCTTCCAAGGGAAAATGGCTATATAGGCTATATGGCTATGTGAAAATAAAACATAGATATGTCGGAGTTGTTTCAGATAAACCATTTCAGGTACTAAAATGTGCCTGTCCCAAACACAGGAAAATTCTCAGCAAACAGCTGAGGATTCTCAACAGGGACAGCTGCAAGCTAAGCAACACCTGGACCCATTGCCCAAATGATTTTTGCACTTCAAAGAATGCATTTCCTTTAAATAAGCTATTTCTTTAAAAGGCAGAGAAAGAAAGGATAGGCGACTTGTTTCATAAAGCAACATTTGATCTTTATATTCCTCATTCTTATCAAAGGCCTTTTGCAGCTGTGAGTCCTACATTTTATGTATTGGTCCATAAAAACACCTGTGCTTTTTACTGCATGGAGTTGGTATAGAGCACATTACCACAAGGCTCACTATAAGCAACTGGTTTATTTTCCCCACATGATTCTTCTGTATTGCCTTCATCCTGTTCTCATGTCAAAGTAGAAAATTCCTGATTTGAAGGAATCTTCCTCTAAAGACTGAGCTGTGCAGAACTCTGGTCTAAGGAGTTACTGCTACTGAAAAGCTCAAAACTTGTTCCCAAACCCACGGGCAACCCACTCATTTTGCACAAGCTCTGTCCCGCAACCGACTTCGATTCATTAAAACCACAGAAAACTTTATCCTCCTTTCCTTCGCCCCTTTATTTCCTGAGCGCGTTTTCTATGTTCATTTCCTGTGGTTTATTCAGCTGAATCGCTCCCAGGAGCTGACCAAGCAGCAGCCAGCACAAAACAAGCAGCTCTACAGGCAGAAATACAACTTCTGGTCTCGGCAGCAGCTACCTTGGCTCACTGCATCTTCTGAAGCCAGAATGAGCCACATCATGTGAACGTGCAACATCTACAGCCTAAAATCAGACGAGCTGAACTCCTTTGGAGGGGCCTGTAAACTAACCCAAGCTACCTGGGCACCAAAGCAAAGGAAGAGATTTCTTACCATCACCTTTCACCAGTCTGAGAGAAAGTCTCCTTCAATGCAACCAGCAAAATATTCAACAGCCCTATGTGTTTTTGCAGTGATCATTTGACTGAAGCCCAGGAGTATGCAAAGCTGCCCCTGGAGAATGAAAAATGCAAACGACGATTGCCATGATTATATTAATGCCAGGTTGAATGCAGAGAAACCCAAAGACAGCACATTTAGCAAGCACAAGTAGGAGCGTTTTCCACAAAGAACTTTATTTTCAAGAACACAGCAGTAAAAAAAGCAAAGTTTGAAGGAAGAAAAGAAAGTTTTATGTTTATTTTTTAGTAAAAACGTTTTACTAGGAGGAAAGTCATTTACATTCTGAAACACACATTCAAAAATAAAGAAAGAAAGGCAGCAGGGCATAACATTCAATCAATACCTAGTACAACATAATAAGATTTGTTTATTAATGATCAGGAGAATAACACTGCAATATTTATTCTTAAATTTGTATATACAAATGCCTATCATACACAGCAATAAATGAAGACATAAACACCATAAAGATCACATACAATAATTTCCATATTTAACAAAAGTTTTCACCCGTAACAAAGATTTCAACTGTAACAGAAAGAATATTTTGAGTGGTAAACAATAAAAATTAATACTAACAAACTACTTCAAAAAGCAGCACAATAAACGAAAACTCATGATGTACAATTACCTCTCTCAAAAATATTCACTCATTTCTTTTGCTCCAAGGTAGATCACACAGCCCACAAAAGTTAATATTTCTTTTACTAAAAAGCAGGCTTTTGCAATTTGGTCCATTTACATTTTGCCAACTATTTTAGGGTACCATACCAGAAAGAAAAGAGTTGTGTCCCCCTCAGTCTTTGGATACAAAACAGGAAAATTACATTCAGTGCAAAAGCAAGATTTCTCAAAATATTCACATTCTTTTGGTTTAGCCTATTTAGTTTACTATTTTCATTCATGCAAAAATTGCAAATTAATCCCATTCCAAATGAGGATTTTACCATCAATTTTAAATGCTCAATTGATTAGACTGCAGAATAATGGAAAAAAAAAGCTTAATCCACATGACATTCTGCTACTGAACTCTATTAAGTTAATCAAAATTACACTAACCTTACACATCAGCTTCTTTAGAAATGCAGGCTTAACTATAGGTTCAGAATAGTGAAAAGATAGTGAAATTAAAATAGAATAGCTCTTAAAAATATACTTACTTACTTTACACAAGAGTGTCAAACATTTCTAAAGTTTCACATGACCTCCAAAGGACACAGACACTAAAATAATTGTTAAAAAAACCACCACTTTTAACCACCGCAGACCTGATAGTAATATTGAATAAAAGTGAATAATATTATCACATTATCAAATCATTAAACTTCCTAAAAGCTTAGGTATAAATTAGAAGTTGCAGTTCAATCATGTAGTAAAGCTTGAAATGAGTAAAATATTTTAGGTGTATAACATTAATAATCTGTGTTGGCTACATAATATGTAAATATAGACAGAAATTTCACCCCCCAAAATATTTTTTTTTAGTAAGGAGAGATAACTTCAACAAGGGTAGATCTCTAAAGAAGCAGGAAAAATCCTCCAACAAATGTTCTGGTATTGCCAAATTGTGTCTTAGGTACTGTATTAAATAAAAAAAATGACTGTTTTTGTCAAGTAAATTGCCAAGAAATAATCTGTATAATCACAAACAAAAATATTTTCATACTCTGAAGTTACACAGCCTTGTATCAATATCTGAAAGCACATTACAGAGTGAATATTCTCCTTTTCTTGGCAAAAAAAAAGACCTGCACAAAGTCTCCAGTCTCCACATCAATACATCCATTTTTGAATAGAATCAGTATTTCCCAATTTGGTGACGGTCTGCTGGGTCTCCAAAGAACTGTCACCTATTGTATTATGTTAACTTGCCATATACTATAGTAGAATCATACATAGGATATTTTAGTAGGTAAAGATTATAGCTCCATCAAGGTGCCAGTCAACAGCTTCTATGTCTACAAATGGTGGTGCAAGTGAATGGTGTCATAAAGGCACTTGTCTCTCACAGAAAGTATTGTCTTCTCTAAGCAATTAAAAATATATCTAAAAATAGTTTTAATTTAACATCCAAAATTGTTTATACTCCTTACAACAGTGCAAGTCATCATCTACACAACAGTATTTATAAGTTCAAAATGAAAGACCTAAATGCAAAATGTCCATGACTAAATATATATTGATCCGTTATTTCATCTTAATGCCATGCTCTCAAAAATGCCGGAGAACACGCTATTGTGGAAATGTTATTGATACTTGCAGCCACAAACAAAACGGGAGGCTCACACAGCAGTATAAGCAAGCTGATTTACTAAGCTGCTAAAACAATTAAGTGATGAGTTACAAAGAGAGACATTTGCCACAAGTCCTCTCCAAGTCACGCTTGAAGCCACACCTGACCTGTATGAAATACGTCACACACATTTAAGTCATTAGGGACATTTTTATAGCTACCTAATTTTACAAAAATAATTCCAAAAGGCTCATTCATATCAGAGTGACTATTTTCTTTCCATCAAATGTGAAAAGGCCAGTCAAAAACAGATCTAACAACACAGTTTAAAAAGACATCTAATTAGTTCCTAAATAAAGTTCAGTGCAGGTTTTGATAGTTTAGGGAGGGCAGCATGAAGCCCTAAAAAATCCTGTTTATCTAATCAGATTTTCTTCTCCAGGTCTCATTTACCTCAAAGCAAGAATTTGAGGGAGGATCCATCATGAGAAGGGGGAAAAAAAAAAAGCAGATTTGCAAACAGAAGGGGACAAAACAGACATAATTACAAGACCAGGCATAATAGGCTTTGCTTGTGCAAATGCTAATTTGAAGTAGGCATTGTAGTTCTGCTAAGTAAGAAATCTAAAAACCCATAAAGCTGTGCTGGATGGAATAAAGTACAATTCAAAAGTCAGCTTTTTTTTTTTTTTTTTTTTGCATTTAATACTTTCCAACTTAACAACACATTACAAGTACATCAAGACTACACTGAACTTGTTGGGTGCAGCCTCATGCTTAAACACTAATTTTTACGTCCAGTCTTCTTCAAGCAGTTTTGCCAGTCTTGTACCATAAGGAAGTTTCTGTCTCTTTGAAAAAGCTGCATTCTCTAAGCACTGCACCAGATTATTACAACAAAAGACAGAAAGAAGCCATCTGATCAAGAATTAAGTTATTCCTTCAGAGAATCGCACTTTTTGCCGGATGGCGGTGACCAGAATCGCTGACGAGGTACTGACAGTTGCCATGGCAAGTGGGTAAGTGCGTGGGAGAGCAGACATACGGCCAAGTCAAATCCTTATGCAATCGCCGTGATTTAGCAAAAACACCACACCACCTGCAGCCACGTGCTGCCAGTGGGACTATCAGTCTGCAGAAAGTGCCAAAGGGAAAAAGAAAGGTATCTACTGCTAGACTATGGCTGCGTCAGTACTCCCATTCATCTGTTTTCATGTCCAGATAGTAGAGAATATTCTGTGCCAGCTTTACTGCTTGCTTTCTGGCAGCCTTAACGCACTCATCACCTTGTGGATCAACAGCATCAAGTGCTAGAAGTTGCTTTGTGAGAAGCTCTTCCAGCCTCATGTAGTTTTTATCCGATCTGTT
>NW_010588201.1:33419-51628 GCF_000705375.1 Tinamus guttatus | reverse complement strand
GCGCCCCGCGGCGCCCGGCTCCCCGCGGCGCCGGCCGCACGCGCTGGCGCTCGGCGCTCCTGGGCCTCCGTGGCCCTGCAGTGGGCCTTGAGCCCACTTGAGCGACCTTGAGCCGCGCTTCCCGCTTTACAGGGCTATCCCAAACAGCCACCTTCACGAAACTACCTCATAAACTACCAAATTCTGCCTGCAGTTATTTATTTCTTGCTTTTATTTGATATTACTTATTTCAATAGGCTCTTTTTTTTTTTGGAGAAATTCCTTTTGTCATTAATTTTATTTTCAGTTTGTTCAGAGTGACTGAAAAAACTAGAGAGCCTGTGTGTTTTACTGCTGCTTACTGCAAAAAAAGGCTATTTACTGTTTCATTTCCTATCTTACACTTACTAAATTATAACCTTCTGTACATGAAAGACTACAATATGTGACTAAAGCTGCTGTTGAAAAAGATCAGCTTTTTTGCAGGTTTTTTGTGCTATCATAACTAAGAGCTGTAGAGAGTAGAGAGTATAGGTAAGATCACCAAGGATGAGGGAGGTGTCCTGTTGCACTGACAGTGCACCCTTAACAAGGCTAAAAGTGGGGACATTATTAGTCTTGGTCTTTCTTTTAAGTAGATTGTACCAGTGGTAAGGAGACACTGAATTCTGCTGGAAGATTAGTGGACAGTACATACACCATTACTTGTGATAATTTTTGACAATCATGTCCTCCCAAAACTCACAGAGATCTCACAGTAAATGGATTTTTTTATTTTTTTTTAATTATATAGGACTGCTTTTTGAATTTGAAAAATTGAAATGCTCAGTAACTCTCTCTCTCTCTATATATATATCTCAATAACTTCACTTTTTAGTGATTGCATGTTTTTCAGCATACTCAAATCCTAAGATACATAGGAAGCCATCATAGAAATTTGTCTTTTGTAAAACTTTGCAAGATCTGGATCCTGAAGTTTGGCTGTAACTTCTACAAATAAGTTGTGCATGTTTCAGTAGAAGACTTGTATGAATTAATTGATGCACACATTAAACACCTAAGCAATAAAATTATTGGCGTAATTACTGGATTTGGGAAAATGTTTTATTGACATCTCCAAGTACAATGAGTAGTATTAAGCACTAAGCTGGCATGTGATTAAACACAATGGTTAACTTCAAGGACTGAGTACATTAAGTTCTAATGTGGGAAAACATATTTTAGGAAAAAGAAGAATTTGTTTACTCAAGACTGAAAGCCAAAGGTCTGAAAATGAAAGATGAAACAGGTTAGTGACATCTTTTTTTATAGTTTAGGATACATTCTCAATTCTATTTGCCCTTGATTTCTGCTAGTTTATGCTGCCTGTGTCCTATTGCAAGTAGTACACAAGTAGCAGGATCTGGAAGTGTTTTCAAGAGCCCTAGCAGAGGAAAGGAGCTCTTAAAAGCTGTACAGGTCAGATGATCTGCATAGTTTCTCCCACGCCCTCCACTGGAGGGAATGTGCTGAAATCCTAGCCAAGTACTTCCACCATTCTGTAGTTAAGGGTTTTTTTGAGGTTGTTTTTTACTTTTGCACTGCATCAACCCAATGAGTTAGCTCAGCTAAACATACCCTCTTTGCCCCAAGTGCATATCATGGTTGGGTGGGTGTATTCATGCTCTTCAGCCTCAGGTCCATAGGATATACAACACATAGAGCATTTTTTCCTTGAGGGGAAAATAAGGCAGCTTCTGAGGAGACAGCAGCTGCTGCTCTCTGGCCTTCTTTGCCTTAGGAAAGCTGCTGTAAAATATTTGCCTCTCTAATTCGTTATGTGAAACTGAAAAGAAGATGTCTTCATAATACAGTGAGATGGCCATTGTAGAATGAGCTTGAACATTTTGCTCATAGAATAAAGATCTGTTTAACAGAACATCTGCTCTGATGCTCAATATATCATAGACCTTTATGTTTCACTTTTATTTATATTCCAGTGATCAGGTTGTGAAAGTTGAGAAAGCATTTTAATTGAATTTTGTGTTATTAAGAAAAAGGTTATTTTATGTTGGTGTTCTGTTTTTATTTTTAAGCTTTTTTTTTTCCTCCCTAGAAGCAAAAGAAAAAAAAATAATAAATTTGTACATATCTTAAAATAGTGTTTGGTGCATATGTTGGAGTAATTGTTTTGTTCTACCAAATGGGCCAGTGATGGGTCATACTGGAGCAAAATTAATGCTATCCACAGTCTACTAATTTGGAAGTTTTCACTGAAAACATAAGATACTTATTATGTATGTGTGTGTATCTCTCAGTAATAACCTATATGTATGTACAGTTGGAACAATAGTTATTTCTTGTATATATGTGAAGGCTTGGTCAGTTCCGCTGATAGCGGAATAAAGAAGAAAAAATACATAAAGCTGTTAAGCAGGCAGCCTGCAAATAGTCGTATGAGTTTACCTCATATCCATTTTAATATTTTAGATTTGGAAATATTCATGTAGTTGTGATCAATAATTTACATTTTGATGATAAATCTCAGGAGCTTTAAAGTGAATTTTGGAACTCCACCAAGTTGAATCTCTCCTTTTTCTGTCTCCCTTATCCTATCCCCTGGGACATTCAGATTTTATTCTAGTTTTGGGAATATCAAAAGTGCATGAAAGTTTATACAGGAATTATCTCGCAGAGGTCAGGATATCATCTGGTTCTCTAGCTGCTGCTTCTGTGCTATAGCTGCAGATCTTCCATCATGATCTGCAGAGAGAATCAGTTTTCTCTTATATTCAGCTTCATATATGAGCATATATATACATACATATGCTTTATATTCTTGGATTTTACTTATTATATATAGTTATTATTCATGCATACATCTTCATATGCAGGACCTCTCTTGACCTTACTCTTCCACAGGAGAGTTGTCTTCCCTGTTGTTAGTAAATTAGACAACTTGGAGCATATATCCTCTGATACTTGAAATTTAACAAGAGCAACAGAAAGAATTGTACTGCCCTGTCTGGAACTTGGGAGTGTCTTGTTAGTGATGTTCTTGGGGTTCCTTCTGCATTTATTGATTTCATTGGCGGGGGAATTCAAGTTAGTGTGGGTGTTCTCCTGGTGCTATTTAGACTTCACCCCTCTGAGAGATTAATTTTATTCGAAGTGGAAACCCTACTAGATCACTTCCCTTCTTTGACAGCGGATCACTAGCTTCCTAATTGAAGACCTGATAAATATGTTCACCTTCAGAAGCAAAAAAATGGCTTAAGGGTTGACATGCCAGTTTCAAATGATTACAATTTTTAATCTGCTGCGCTCCCTATATATATATATATTTTTTTTTTAAAAAAAAAAAAGGGAGATAAAAAGTTACTAATTTCTCCATGTTTACAGAAGAAGTCTGCAGGACAAAGGAACCAGACCTAGCTTTCCTGCCTCTGAACACAGTGTTCTCACCACAACAGTTATCTTGACAAAGTTATGCTAAAAATTATTTACAGGTCAAAAAATGACACTGAATGCAGAAGAAATGGCTGACTTCTACAAGGATTTCTTAAGTAAAAACTTTAGAAAGCATATGCATTATAACAGGTATGTAGATGGTTTTCTTGCTGATGTGAATGGCATAAGAGCAACAGAAAAAAGGAACTTTTTTTTGCCTCTAACTGTTGAAATAGCATCTAAAGCTATCATCTTAGAATTTGCAGAAAGATTTGGAAAAAAAAAAGTGCTATTACCCTTTGAGAAACTTCTGCAGTATGATTTGGGTTCCTTTATTATCTATGTGGAAAGGTATTATCTTTTGTGGAAAGGCAGAACTGATATCATTCTTGTCTTCATGACAGAGACTTCAATGAGACAGTCAGACACAGTATTTCTTTTATGGCACAGTTTTTTTTTCATATTGCTAATTGAAACTGATAAAATATGGGTAAAAGGATTGAGACTTCAGACCAAGGCTCTGATTGTTTTTAAAATGCATCAGTTAAGGACTAGTAAATGTGGTTCTTCTCAATATAAAATTTTCATGAGAGTAATATTTAGTATTTTTGGTTATTGTTTTTATTATTTTGCAAGCTTATATTAAAAATGAAACTGATAAACTTCAAGGTTGGAGACTGCTTGAGCCTCTGAACACTTTGGCATCATTTGGGTAGTCTCACATCCACTCTGCCTCTTCACAGTGCTTACTACATATCAGTGTAGCTGCTTGTGCAGCAACTTGAAAAACTGCCCCTGGAGATCTGAAATAACTGAGGGGAAAAAAACTTGCAAACACATTGCCCAGCAAAGGACTGGGCACTTTTGTGGGAGGGCTAGAAATGAGGAATGAAGGGGAACTAGGGAAGGATAATTCTTCATCCAGTTTAAGCAACGCAGCCCACTAAATGTGAAATAACCTCAGTGTCTTCTGTCTGTTGGACTGAAGGAGTTTTGGTCTTAAGCACCCAAGAATGTCTAATACCTTTATGTTTTAACATTAGCAGTAGTTATACCACCATTCTACTTTATCTACAACAAGTTGTGGTTTAAAGTTCTTTGTGCATGTTCTAGATTTACCATAACGATATTTATTATTAAAAAATTAAGGGAAACATTTAAAACAAATGCACACAATTTCCTTGCTTGTAGCAAACCCCAAAAATATAAGCAACAGCATGAAATCAGTGAAAACAAACAAACCAAAAAAAGAATATGATTGTTCAAAGTGGCTACGCTCTGTCACCTGATGGCTAAGCAAATAGTTCCATGTCAGAACTGGCCGTCAGAGGCCATCGTAGTGCAGGCGGTTGGGCTAGGGAATCTCGGGAGGTCCTTCCAACCTCAGTCATTTCGTGGTTCTGTGAACTCTGGCTGATGTCCCATCTCGATCTGATTCAGCCAAGAGATTTCAGGCTCTATTGCTAATTCCTGATGTCTGTCTGTCCATTCATCCTCCCCCTGCCCAGCTGCTGCCTTGTTCATAAAATCGGGTAGTGCCAGTTGCATCATTGCAGCATAGCCTAGAAAACACAGGAGCTTATCATAGGCATTCTGACTTTTGAGGAGTTATATCAAAAAAAAAAAAAAAAAAAGGAAAAAAGTTTACACATTTATCCTGTGTTCTTCCCCAGTGTTGTTGACTGGCCTGAAAACAGTGGCTGTGGAAGTGTAATTTCTAAAGTTTAGTTAAATTGAGACATTGACTGCTCGTAGACTCCATGAGTGCATGTCCTAGAGAGCTCGGACTAGAAGCACAGTCTGGTTAGAAAATCAGAATAAAAAATTAAGAAGGAAATAAAAAATGAGACAAAAAATGAGAAAGGACAGTTGCAATGTCATCGTGATATTTTGATTTAACGTGACTTTTTGGCGGGTAGCTCCGTGCTGCTTGTCAACATGATTCTGGATCCTGTCCTTAAGGGAGGCTGATACCTAGGGTTTATGTTAGCTCTACCCCGAGAGGTTTCCCGTTGACCTAAATCCCTGTCTAACCTTCCCTGCTAGTTCCACAATAAGCACATTCTGTTGCTTCTTGTGCAGCACTTCACAAATGGAGGGGGAGTGCTTATTGGGAACTAGAAGGACATGATTGAAACAAGCCCTCAGGTGTAAAAGACTGGTATAGATTCTTATCTGTATCTCAATTTGATTCCAAAAGTCATGTGTGCTTCATTAAAACTATTTAAAGATATGAAGACTCTAACTTTAGAAATATTAAGGACATCATTTTTAAAACAGACTGAATTAGAAACCGTATGTTTGCCATAGCTGGTTATGTAAGTTAGTCTTTGAAGTGTGATTTTATTTTTCCACTCTATGGGTAGCAACCGTGTCCTTTCTGACACATACATCTTCATACACGCACAGCAAATCTTACCCGTAACACAACACTGTATTACCAGAACAGCTTTGTAACCACCTTTCTTCCTGAAATATCTGATTTGGTTATGGTGATTTTAGCTTACCTAAATTCAAAAATAATTTATCATAATATTACTTACTCCTTTTTTAATTTTTACAGTTAAGCTCTGAATGGTTGTAGCCGCATAGTCTGCATGTCATCTGTTTGCAGACGTGGATATTTTGCATTGCATGACTAATCTACAGATTCTGTCTAGCCAGCTACGTAATAGAAAAATAGACATTTCCATGGGTTATTTGGTACTAATTAGGCCGTAAAGATGTTGCCATAGAGAATAGAAAAAAAAAATCATGTCATCATTGAATTGTTATTTGTCAATGCCAAAGGATATTTTAATATAATCATGTGCCTTTCTCCTGTTTTTGTTTTGTGCATTTGTTATTCTCCTGTCTTTGGAATAATAGAGATTGGTATAAACGTAACTTTACTATCACATTCCTCATGGGTCAAGTAGCCCTGGAGAGAGCTCTGAGATGGCTTCGCTGGAAAAAGAAAGATATTGGAAATTAGTGTTCACAGCTCCGTGAAGAACATAGTACTGTAACTGTTCATTTGTTACCTGTAGTGGTGTTCAGAACCTGAGTATCTAATGCAGTAACTACCTTCATCTGTAAATGTAAATGAAAATTGGCATTGTTCTTAATTTATAACCACTATTTACATTACCTTTGGTTTTTATTCCAAAAATACCTCATTTTTTTTCAATGCAAAACGTAACTATCTAAAGCTGTCCTTTATTTACATTAAACTGGATGAATCTCAACTGTCACAGTTTACCTCAAAGTCAAAACTCATTTTAAAAAAGTTACAACTGTACAAGGATATAAAAGATGTTCTGCAACAGTTATTCTCACTAATACAACATGGTCATGTAAATATGTTAATGCAGAAGGAATAAGTATGATCTGTGAATCTACATAGACGCTACGTGATTTTGTATTGTTCATCTTTCAATGTGATCAAATCCCATTGTTAAGGAATACTTAAACAATGGTTTCTTGTAAATGACTAAGGCAGTAGAATCTTCTTAAATAATTTTGTTTTCTTTGGAAGAAATGGATTCCCCTTGGACAAGAGTTCTTCAAACCTCTCTTTGGTGAAGATTTTTAGCTGTAGAGCAGTAAAGTAGATGCACTTAAAGGAAACTGATACTTGGCTGTATATTAGTACTAAAAAGCAGTGATTTCTACTGTTTCACTAGGTTCTTTAACGCACTCAAGCAAGTTGTTTGAGGAAGATTTTCTAGCCTCAAGGGAGGCAACCTGTATCACCTAGATAAATGCTGATTTTAAACAAAATCTTAATATTACAGCCTTGTATCTGTCCTTTTAAAAGTCCATTTCACACAGTGAAACACATTGGTCTTCTGATGCAGTGCCTATTAAGCTGTTTCTGTTTAAAAAAAATGTGTGTTTTCAAACAAAGCATCTTTCCCTGAAGTCATGTTGTAGGGAAGGTTCTGATTTTGGAAATGTCAGGTCAGTGGCAATTGGCCTGTTTTTCATATCTAAACATGACATGATTTATTTATAGGCTTTTTCAGTTGGGGAAAAAAGAGGTTTGTAATAATAAATTGTAACAATTCTTTTGCAAAATAAAATAAACTTTAGTTTTATAGTAATGGATTACATTGATGGACAGCATTGATACAATGATGATTTTGTTAGTCACTGAATAAAAACAATCATATGTTTTCTGAGATAACCAGTATTTCTAAGAAATACTATTTTTGAATGTTATTTACTGCATCAATACTGTAAAATAAGTGCATATATATTTTTAAGTTTTCAAATGCTCTATTTACTTAGAAAAAGTAAATTATTGAAATAACTGCTGTGGGTGTGTGATGTGATTCTCCAGGACTTTAAATCATATCTTACAGCACATAAGCTTTTACCATGATGTGGGTACATGCTTTATTAAATAGTCTCAGTGTTAAAAGAATGGTTAGATAAAATACACAAATAGCTTTAATGAGGAGATGAACCCCAATGAACTGAGTAATGTTTATACCTTTTGACAGCCTATGCATAAAGTCCCTAAGGTACAGTTTCATATATGCTTTAAAAGGATAGAGGTCAATCAAAAGAAGCAGTTTCATCGTTTCTGAGACGTCCACTTGTATCAACACAGACATTTCTGTGTTTGCCAGCTGAATCAGATCAAGAAATGTAACCATTACTAGAACTTATCCAAGGAAAAGAGTGGTAGAATGCAGTAGGGTCGGTGTGCTTCATCGTGCAGGTATTTGAGTGCTGCTGTTGGTGTAAGGCAAGATACAGGAATGTGGGTTTGAGATTAGGATTTCACTGCAGTCAACTCGCAGTGCCTGGGAAATTACTTCAGATCCCTATTCGAGTCTTGCACTGCATCTGGGCCTCGTACTGATTGTGGAGATGCAAATAGGAGCATTTTAGTAACAAAATGACAGCTGTGAAATCCTCTTGACAGTTAGAAAGAAATTTTGAGTCTCATCTGAAATTGAGTCTCATTACCAAAACTACATGCACTTACTAAGATAATTATATTTTCTGAACAGCCAAAGGCTGTATCATTTTTGCTACCATTGCATTAATTTTGGTGTTCTTTTCTTGACTGAGAGCATTTGTAATAATGCCAGGTGCTTTTAGTTATTATCGATCACAAATCTTTTATGCATCAAGCAAGAATTAGGAGCTCCCACAGACTACTGAAAATAAATTTTTTATGTATACAGAGGTCGGCTACAGTGACTGAAACGGCTAAAATAGATGAAAGAGCAACTTCACGGTGCATATTTTCTGAGTATAGGAGAAATGCTTATCATTTAGGTATTTAGCTAATCCTGTCAGAAGGAACAAGCAGTATTTCATATTTAGTAGTGTCAGCATATGCCTTTTTAATCCATCTCCACTCTAAGAGCATAATAAAGCAACAGAATCCTGGAATTATTCAAATAACTTCAGATGGTTTGAATTGGTATGAGAAATGGTTATGTGCTTAGAATACATATATATATATTTTGCTGTTCATTGAACTTCTGTACTGAAGCATTAATTTTGACAGAATTAGAGAGGAGAAGGAGGAAGTGTCAAATGGGAGTTGCAAGGCAGACTAAAGGTTGGTTTGGAGTCATTGTAGCACCTGTATGTATGATTAATAGAGAAGAATCTGTACATCTCAAAATAATTTGAAATAAAATGCATTTCTCAATTTTATTAGGAGTTTTAAAAGTGGTGGTAATAGCTACTGAGAAGGATTTCTCCTTCGGTTAAACCTCTGTTTAAATGAAAATAAGAAATCAGTTCCATGGTCAGATTTGTTGTTTAGATACTTAATGCTTTTTGGGGCTGTTTTAAGGTGACTGTTGCTTGATTCCTATTTCCAGCTTCCACTCTCACTAAACAATGATGGTGTCTAATCAGGTGTAGCCACACAGGCCAGTCAGATTTAGTCTAAAAAGAAAACCAATTAGTGTACATCCTGAACAGAGCCCAGAACCCGTTTTTTTTTTTTTTTTTTTTTTTTCATAAAAACTGGGAGATTGAAATGCTTGCAGGGAGGAATAATATGTGTCTGGAACTGTAATATGCATTAATAACGTTTTCATATTGAAATTGATGTCCATTGATTGCTGTAATCAGAACAATAATCCATTAAATGAATATTCAGCTTCATTCTTCAAAAATAATAACAGAAGTATACGTTATTTCCTTTATTAGTTTTATTACTTAAAGAGAGTTTTAAGTACATGAACTGTAATGAGGTTGAAAAGCAGTTATTAATATTCATTACTGTATAAATCACTTTTGAGCCTTACCTTTGCATTCATTAATGGGCTGTAACATTCACCCATGTGTTGTGAGACTTAGCTGATTGATATCTCAAATAGCAGATGCTGTGGGAGAGCAAAAGCCGTACTGCTGGCTAGAAATAGTAAAGGTTAAAATTTCCATGATTCCTCTTTAAGTGTTACTCTATTCAAGAGAAGTAATATTTTATACTATTACCTGGAGTCAAAAGCAAATGAAGAGGTGTAGAAGGTATGTAAATGCTCGGTGAGTTGCGGTTCCTGTTCCACACAGCTTATTTTGTCTTACCAGTTCAAACCACGTGCCCGTGGAACCTAGCTGCTTGCTCTTTGAAGACACAGTATCCTGCTTTCTGGTGCACGCGGGTTCTTGTTGCTAGAACAGGGGGTGCTCCGAACGGGCTGACGCGGGCAGCGTTTGCAGGGAGGCTGGACGCGGCCTTTGGCTGCCGGGGCAAGTAGTGCTCAGCATAAAGCGGAGCAGCCCGGAGGCTGCTTACATGGAGCAGTGCGGGCAGGACGTCCAGCCGGCCCCCATGCAGCCAGGAGCTGCTGGCTCGCAGCGGTGCCCGGCTCCCAGCGCTGCCTCCAGGAAACCTGCTCGGCCAATTCGGGGCTGCGATGCCTGAGCCTACGCGAAACACAAGCTGCAGAATCAGCTCAGATTCAGATCACTCTTCATGCCTCACTGTTGAAGAGCTTCCTGGTGGCAGATTCTAGCTTTGTCTTTGTGATAAATCCCTGCCCTGGAAAATCTTTCGCATGGAGATCCATGTGTGGCTGTTTTTAAAGGGTTTCCTGAAAGGGTTTCCTGAAAGTTACAAATTTTCATTCTAGAATGATTTGAATAATTAGAAGTCTGGATTCTTCCTTTTGCTTCTTATGTTTTGCAAAACAGATTTTGTAGTCAAGTCTGTATTAGAAGGAAAGCCCATGAAGTGAATTGCAGATTTCAAGAGATAAATCTACTCCCTTGATTGCTTTCCAGCTGTTTTATCATTATTCTGGAGTGTTAACATAGAAAATAGATGGTATGTCACTGCATAAATATTCTGCCACAAACCATGTCAAAAGAGTTCTGACTTCAGTAGCTGTAGACACTATAAATCTTAAGTGAAAAAAAAAAAGCTTCTAGAATGGAAGGGGGACGGAAAAAGAAAATGGAAAGTTCTAATTAATACAGAAAATATTCATTGGAAGAAAATATTTTTGAATGTCTCTTACACTTAGCAAAATAATATTCTTAATGTCACTGGAACACCTTCATTTTCCTCAAACCTTATAAAAATTTCCACCAGAAAAAAAAATACAGTACAAAATACTAAGCTGACTATGAGATGAGTAAACAGCCACAGGTGCCAATTTGTGTCAAACGAGACGTCGGCTCACTTCAAAGAGAAAACAGCTCTGCCAGAGGACATTTTAGAGCTGTTTTAACTGACAAGAGATAACCCAGAATTCGTTCATTTGCTGTGCTCCTCTCTGCTGCTGCTTCCCTGGTGTTCTTTTTTCCAGTACTGGGAAAAGGGGCATCTTTGGCTTGGCACCAGGAGCCTTGCTGAGCACGACTAACAGTTACCACCGTGCTGCAGCCCTAGGTTTAATTGAACTAGTCTGTGGTCCCGGGACTGGGTAAAGCACAGGCTGATGCCAAGAGCATCTGGCTAAGAGTAGCCACTGAACAAAGTGTATTTCCTTCCTGGGAAGATTTTCCTAAGGTTTTTGAAGCATAGAAGGCTCACATTGTTTCTCTAAAAGTGGCAAAGCAGCTTATAATTTATTGTCTTGAGTCTGTAATCTTACAGGTATTATTTAGTGGCCACTTCCAACACCATACTCAATTTAACATGTAATTAATACTGTCATTTCAATTTTTAGTTCTATTATACATTTGTACTTTGTTATTAGCAACAACTACGACCCAATATAGCTCATAATCAAACAGTTTAAAAAGGCAAGTTGAATTAATGGGGATGCCTGCAAAAGAGCATCCCAGTTGTCTTTGGCTGCAGAACAAGTGGGATGGGAAATGACAAATGTGTGAACTTCCCTTTAAAGAACTCTAGATTGCCTCCCGCACCGATGCATTGCAATAAAAATGGCAGTCACATTCTCGTTGTTATGTAGTTAATTAAAAGAATGGAGGGGACGGTAAGTTGCTCTCCATGATAGGTAGGTTTCTGGTCACCAGCCTGTTCTGTGAGTCACGAGAGCTTTCAGATACACGGTCATGGAGCACTTTGTGGGTCTTCAGCATAGAATAAGAAGTGTAACACTGCATAGGCAGTCCATTTCACTTTCAGGTCTATTTTATATTATCCTATTTGCTGCCAGCCCTCTCCTAAGGTTTATTGAGGCATGTTTCTGTTTCCTGTTAGTTACATTAGTTTCAATACCTAGGTTTTGATATTTCAGCTTTTATGAAAACCTAGTTATTATTTTAAATATTAAGACATTGTTTTATGCTAGAGTATACAGAAAATCTAAAAACTAAGCAAAAATATTTCTCAAATAACTGAAGAAGTAAAGAACTCATCCAGATAGGGTAAAAATCCAGGGGAGAGCTTCTTCTTCCCAGAAACCTGAACATCTTTTCTTTCCTTGTGAGTGCTCTCTGTTCCATCTAGGAGGAGGATGAGAGAGAGAAATGTGTTATGACAAGGCTTGGGTGATCTTTATGGAGCACTTTGAGGGCATACTGCACACTCCAAAGTGCGTATCCGGGCTTCCAAAGGATCCTAGTCTTTTATGTCATTGGACAACTCAAAGTGTCACCAGCTGTACCTGACAACTTGTCCATTTCAGACATCCGCAGGTTCCCAAGGCCTAGCCATACTCTATGAAGCCAACATGCCCTTCCATTCAAGGGGCCAGAATCCAAAATGAAGGAATCTGATCCATGGCCTCTGAACCTAGAATAAATGTTATCCAGAACTTAGAAAGGATGAACAGGATGATCTCAAGAATGATCTCATTACAGTACATACCCGCTGTGGGAATAGGGAGGCACTGAGGGATAATATACACCCCACCCTGGGAATAGGGTCATTTCTCCTTACCCTGAATCTGCTCTGCTTCCCAGGAGACAGGATGAGTAGGAACAAAATGCCCAGCACATTAGTTTCCAACTGATTCTCAGAGACTCTGCCTTTCTCAGCTCCATGCAATGTGAACTGTCCATTTAGCCACAGGCATATACATGAACACAGTTTCTGCAGAGATATAATGGGCCGTTGGCACAGAAGCTCCAGAAACAGTCGTCACTCAGCAAAAACATTTCCAGAGGGACAAACTGTATCACCACAATTTCCCCCATCCAATGCAACTCACTAATTATTTGGCTTCAATAGCCTCATAACCAGAGCAAGCTCCAGTAATGGAAAGTGGATGTAAAATGAGCCTCCATAATAGCTGAGAAAATCTGTCATCTCACTCTGCAAGAGCAAGACTCCGGAGAACAAAGTGCAACAAACCTGATCGTTCCTCAGTAGGGTTTGTTGATTTAATAATAATAATAATAAAGGCTAAATGAAGTGGTTATTTGCAGTACTGTTGATACGTAGTTCTGTCTTGTCAGTAAATGCAAATTTCTAATTGGGCAAGGTCTCATACAGGCATCCTTTGCGGTTAGTATTCTTTGTGATTGGTATATGCATGGGCTTTAATATAAAGCAGCATCTGAAAAGTCACATATTCCTTCTTTTATAAATGTACTACGGCATCTTAGTGAGAATCAAGTGAATAAATCTTCCATGTCCCCCTGAGGAAGCACCAATTACCTTCATGCTGAGACAAGATTATGTCTTGGTCTGCACCTCTGTCTAGTGTCAATAGAAAAGCGAAATATCATTCTTATGCCTTCAAAAATTCTGGAAAAAAAATCTTATACTAGTAAATGAAATTATCCAAGTTTTACACTGATGTGTGAGTGAAATTAAAATCTAGCACAGTGTTTTTGAAAGACTAGAGGAAAAGCAATTTTTGTAGTAAAACTCTGGAGAACTTCATGAGAAAAAAAAAAAACACCTAATACAAAGCCTCCTTACTCATGCAGAAATCCCTACTGTGATTACCTCTATTACCAAACTAAGAGCCTCACCTGATCTTATTGCAAGTAATCTGACAGCAGAGCCTGCTGTCAGAACCTTCCCAGCAGGATGCTGACAAGCCATATAGGTGACAAACACCTGGTGTTTAATGAAGGGAATGGGAAGGGGAGAATATAAGTGGTAATAATGCAGCCACTTATTGTATTATGTAGGCAATGTTCTTACTCTAGTAGCAACTAAGATTAACATGATGTTCCTCCAGTTGGGTGCTAATGTTTATTTCATGTGAAGGCTTTAGAATAATGTCTGCAATGGTTCAGTGACTATGGTAAGTGGATGGAAAAGTAAATGTAATCTGTGACTCCTAAGCAATGATTCCTCGTTGTCCTAACCTTGAATGAGCAACTGGAACCAAGAAGAGAAAAGGGAAGAACACTGAAAAGGGAGAACATGGAGGAGGAAAGAAGGGGAGCTCCCAACAGAGTGATGCATAAGCACTCAAAGTTGTGCAGAATTAATGGGGAGGAGAGATCCTCTCTAAGAGGGGAAGGTGCTGGTGGGTGATGTAGCAAAAGTGGTGCTGACTGCAGACTGTGGAAGCAGACAACAAAAAAAGCTACTTCACCTTTGAATTAAATGACAGATATGGAAGGAGCAGAACCACCGCAAAAGCAGAGATTGCTGGTGGTGTGAAATACATATGAAGGTGTGAGCAGAGTGGGGCCCTCCTCCTTGGATACAGGGAGTGGGATACAAGGAGGGTAATGGAGAGCTTCTAAGGATAACGAAACTGATGGAAATTCTGGTGTTTAAAATATGCTGGGCAATACTGGCGCTGTTTGTGAATTCATATAGCATAGAGTGCTACGGTTTGTCCAAGGCCACAATTCTCAAGAAATATGTGACCACTAAATGCTTTGAACATCCACAGAGTGGAAATTGGGACATAGAAATGCAGCTGTGTTGCTGAGACTGCCTAACACTTTTCTGTATGTTTATATTGACGTAGCAAATATTGACAAGCAAATTGTCTAAAAGTTTCTAGCATTCATCTGCTTATTTTAACTCAGATAACTTAAAAAATTTGTCTGGTTTTATGATAAAAATGTTTTGAAGGTAATTGACTAAGCCTTTCAGTATCCTTTGGGCTTCAATAATAGCATTGCTGTGTAATAGCTATGAAATGAACAGAATTATTGGCATTGAGTAGCAAATGTCAATTCCACAGTGAGCATCTTACTCTCTTTAAGAAAGTAACAGAAATTAACTAACGAAATAACCTGTTAAAATTTGCATGCTTTATTTGCTTGTTATTTAACCGTGCATAGAAAATGGCAGAGAAAGGCACACTGGCTTTCACTTGTTACAGCTTTTTAGACATCCTTGTGGCTCTGAAAAAGGATTCACTTGTATGTAAATGAAGCTTATTGACTTGGGGAGCAGGATCATGAGCAGCGTTTGCTTTACTTCGTGCTTTATGCTATGTCCAACAGTCAGTTCCCTACAAGTAAGGTCAGGCATTTAATCTAATATCTAGTAATAAATCCGGGCAAAATATAGTCCTTTTACTCCAAAGTCTCTGAACTCCATGATAACAAGGTTGTTCTCCATGCATTATTTAGACTAAAACTGTCTGGAATTAGGTACCTGACACTTTCGACTCTTGTGGTCAACAAAACATTAGTTTTAGTTTGCTTTTTTCCATATGAGATTTTTTCTTTTTATGAATTATAAACTAAAAGTTTATGAACTGCCGAGTGATCATAATTAAGAAAAAAACAGGTTACTGAATCTGGCAATACTTATTTCCATATTTACTATTGCTGGTATGCTTTTACATAGTATTTTAGCAGTGGTTGAATGTATTCTAATTTAGCGCTTTATGATAGCTCATATTTACAAAATGAAAACATGGATTTTACAGCTCTAGGATTAGACTTTAGGTTAGATTTAAACACTTTTGTCTCCCTCTTCTAGGAGGGAAGATGCTCTGAATGTAAAATTAATTTTTGGAATGACACTGGTAAAATAAAACACCCCACGCTTCTTAAATTGAGTTAATGTGAATTTCTCTATAGAGAATTTCTCTCTTCCTCTGACTGTGGATGTCAGTCAAACTGAATTTGGAGTTTGCTGTGTGTATTTCTTACACCATTGCGCCTCAAAACGTAAGAGCTTTGTGCTGCACTAGCTTAAAAGGTTGCTTTTTTCCTCCCACTGGGAATTACAAGCCTTCTTTTGGGAGAGGAAGGAAATGGCTATATTGAGGAGAGGAAAAAAAATCTGGCAGTGTAAATAACATGTTTGGGGGGTTAAATATCTACTGAGATGTCTGCAGAAAACCACAGTGACTTTGTTTGTGGCAGATAAAGCCTATTCTAGAGACAGCATGTCTAGATCATTCATCCTAAAAGCAGGGTACATAACTAGTTCCCTAAGAGAAGATGGAAATGTGGGCAATAATACAGTTTTGCTGCTGGAGGAACTTGTATAATTCCTATGTAGATGGGACAGGAAAAACAAGATCCAATTGAGGAGAAACTCCTATGGTATTTGCAATCGAGCAGAAGCTTGAGAAGAAATGTGCTCACCGCGTATCTTTTGCCTCCACTCTTCTACTACAAGCCATAAACAGAAGGGAGTAAAACTACACTTTGGTTCATTGAACAAATCAACCTTCCTGCACCAGGGAGCTTATAGTGCATGCTGCTTATGCAAGAAATCACAAGCGTTCGTCATCAGCCAGCAAATTATGAATCGGGGTCATAACTGGAGTAGCTGCTTTGTACAGAGATGCTTGGAGCTCCCTGGGGTAAGCAACTAATTACAGGAAATATTTTAAAGCAAATGTGTGATAGGAAGAAAGCAATGAATATTGTTTATTTAAAAGACAGGAGTGGTTCCTTTGAATCAGTTCCCTTGCATAATTATGTAAATAGGACATGTTCTATTTTTAATTAAATCTCTTGCATATTCATGGCAATGCTGAACTTGTGGACCCAAAGGCATAACTCTTATTTTTAAAATGTAGTTTGTATAAAGGAATGCCTTTAAATTCTTTCCTTTTTCCCCTTTCACATTACCGTACAATCACATACTATTACACATGGTTAGCCTGACCTGTTCCCTGACTTTCCTGTCAAAAGTACCCTATAATGCCAAACCATTAATATAAAATTGTCAGAGGAATGTTGTTTTAAATGGAGATGGGAAACACAAAACCTGCCACTCTGAAGTACTAGTATTACAACTGTTTTTGCTAGAAAGCCACATCTCTAAGATATGAATCAGCAGTGTTCTGAAGTATCCTTCAGTTCCCTCAGCTTTGCGGATCCCACAGTAACTCTGTGCTTGCAGTCTGTAGACAGTCCACTTTGTCCTGACTTTAGGAGATGCTCCTCTTAGGCATCTATGACTTTCTCTTCCTGTTTCACCTCTTTCGCTACAGCATGAGCTTTGATTCCTTTTTATGTCTTCCTGCTTCTTCTCGTTCTTGCTCTGCCACTTTGTAGGTTTGTTCGGTATTATGTGTGCAGGCAAGTACATGTAAGCTGAGCTTTCCATGTATATTTTAGTGTACCGCTTAGATGACATGTTTTGATTTAACAATATACCGCCACATGGTCCCATGTTTATGATTCATACCTGTACCTCCTGTAGGAGTTGCATATTGATGCCCAGACAATAAAGCACCATAATACCCTGTCTAGACTTTACTCCTTCATAAAGTTGTCACTGTTCTGATGATTCCTAATGCACATTTTACTCTTATGTTGTATTTGACAGTACCTTTAGTATCTTTCATCCCCAAACCTATTTTCTTGAATTTTCCTTCATTTCTGGGATCAACTTCTACCCAGCAGAACTAAAGCAGTATGAGGAAAGCCCCCTGACCAGCCTTTCTGCTTTAGAGAAACAGGAAGTTGTAAGGAAATAGTTGTGGTGAAACTGAGCGTTATGGTGAAACTTTTTTGTTTTATGAATAAACCCATATAACTAGAGATCTCCCACTACGTTCAACATGCACTTAAGATGGTGTGGAAGTGCACTAACAGGACATGAGTCCTGGAAAGGAACACAGCTTTCACAGCACTTGTCCTTCAGCCTCTGCTGTCCATGGTGTGACCTGTGCAGTGACCGTGAGGTGCTGGTGTGATGCAGATCCTATAACGTATGTGAGCTCCTGAAGTGCTTGAGAAGGGAACAGGAGCTTTGTATTTCCTACTATAACTTTTTTGCAGGTTCCTAAACCTCCTTCCAGAAGCTGCGTGACCATAACCACGGCAAACACCCACCGTGGTAGGCAGCACCGAGCCCGTGGGGTGGGAGCGCTACTCAAGTGCTGTGCTCAGCCCAGCTGCACTCTTCACACCCACAAGGTGCCCGAGCCCGGCTTAAGCGCCGGGCACAAGCTCAGCAGCGGCAGTGAGCGGCCTCGCACCTCAGCCCGTGAGCTCCTTCCCTCAGCGCCCGTGGCGGCCGTTGGGCGCGCGGGACC
>NW_010588201.1:13235-32943 GCF_000705375.1 Tinamus guttatus | reverse complement strand
CCTGCCCGCCCTTACGCGAACAACAAAGGGCTGGGCCGGGCCGGCAGCTGCTGCCCTGCGGCTCCCGCTGACAGCCGGGCCCCGTCGTGTGCGTTGGGTTTTTATTTTATTTTTTTCTTGGAGGGTTGAGGATGTTTTTCCGTGTTTGGCCTAAAACGGTGTGAGTTGTGATCACCCTGGGGGGAGGAGGGGGACACCACCCCCCCGGCGGGGATGGCGGTGGCTTCGCTTTGTCCCCTGGCTGGCGACCGTCCGCGCCGCAGCCCGGCCGGGCGCCGCCCAGGGAGGGGACCCCGGGGCGGGAGGCGGGGGGGCCCGCGCCCGGCTCTGCCAGGGCCACGTTTTTACACTTTATTTTGCCCATTCGAGCCCAGTCTGAGATGGGGAGTTGGAGAAGACAGCTCGGGTTTTGCGGTGATACCGGATTTATATATTGCAGGGCACCAACCCGTGCTACAGTCTGAGGCGGTTCTCGGACTTGGGTCTTGGCGCAGGAGGTATCTACAGTTGCAAAATAACGAAGAAAAACGTAGATTACGAACATTTAATTCCTGCGCAATAGCCTTAATGCGTAACTGACCTTATTGACATCTTCGTTCAGGCAGGCGTTAATTAGAAAGACCTCCCCAAATATTTTCTCTTTTTGGCTTTGTGTTTTTTAATGTTGTTAGGTAGCAAAATGTCTGATCTGTAGGTCTGTCTAGCAGTTGTGTAGAGTCACAAAAAAAGACTTTTTGATTCTTTAACAAATGCTTTGTTCTAAGCGCATTGGAGCACATTTTAATGATCAAAGCAGCATCACCTAGATTAATACTACTAACTACCTTTTTGAAGGCTATTAAATCAATTATGGTGCTTTTTTTCCCCCATTAATCATTTCCTGTAGTGTTTATAACTTAAATGTAACAACAATATTAAATCTGAATTTGGAACCGGAATACGGAATTGGAAAGTAAAACCAACTAGAAAAAAGTGAAATATTGTGTTTTGATTTGCCTTGAACTACAAAGAGGTGAGAAAATGTTACTTGTGATATAAAATACTTTCACAGTTGAACATAAAACAGTATTAAGTGACAACTTCTAAAATATAATTGTAGAATTCTTGCTGTTGGCAGAAGGTGCAGTAACAATTACTCTGGGAAGTAATTGTCTCTTTCTCTTCCCCTTTTGTATTTGCACTTCACTAAAATAGGAACTTATGCCCAAAGGGTGTGCATTGGAAAGTTAAAAAGGAACCCTCAAGATTTTGACAGTTAAGCATTTTAATATAAAAAAAAATCTTTTTCTTGTTTTTTTTAATTCAGCATTGATTTTTGAACCCTTTTGGAAAATGGCTTTATTTTAATTGATTTTGAATCCCTAAGCTTCAGTGAAACGTGATAGAGAATAATATAACCCTAGGATTATAGCTATAATTGGAAGTAACACATTCAGCATTTACTGGCAGCAACAAGAAAATTGATCCATTTGATGATTCTGAGCACAAAGCCTTGTATTTTGTAAGCCAATCGACATTTTTGTTTCTTTTTTGTGAACACATAGTTTGTTCAAGCTATTTCCCTTAAAAATGTGGAAATCTCTGTTTAGGTATGCTTTTTATGTTACGCAGAGCCATGTGGGGAAATGCAGAGAATAGAAATTGTCAGTTCCTCAGAGTCATACAAGAATGCAGTATCACTTCTGCATCATGTTGCAGTTAAAGTAGTGGCAGCCTTTCTGTTGCCAAAGGGTGATGATGATGGGAATAAACATCCGTTAATGAGAATTCTAACAAAAATTGGGTTTAAATTCCATTCATTTTTTTCTCATTTAAAAAAAAAGCTATCATATGTAATTAAAAAAGGGAATAAAAGGGTTATGCCTGTCTCCAAAACTG
Source organism: Tinamus guttatus (assembly GCF_000705375.1). Next base: position 31,065 of record NW_010588201.1, on the reverse strand, counting down.
TGTTGATATGATCTCATTTACTGTTTATTAAATTACTGTGAGATGCTAAAAGTGGCCTATTAATAGAAAATGTTTTTCTTAAAATATAAGTCTTTGTTTGATGAAAGAATTGTGTACTAAATTGTAAATTAATTTTGCTGGAGACCAGAATAGGATCTATTGAATGCTTTCTGACAAACAAGAATCAAAAATAATGCTGTATAGACCTGTATGTGGTTTAAGGCCAGTTGCTGCTTACTCTGTTTATGAGGAACTTTTTGTGATGATAGCATAAAAACCCTCACTAGTGTGCTATTTTTAAACCTTATATCCATCTGTCTATATACTTCTCTCTATATATAGTTGTATGTGTATTGATATACATCTATACACATATATGTATGTTATTTAGTTGTGAGTTGGGGGAAATACTGTATCTTCATATTCAGTTCCAAGTCCATTTAATGCAGCTCTTGTTTCTCTTGAGACGTGGATTTCTGCAGTTCTCCTTCCATCTCTTCTTCTGCTTGGCATCTGTGGCCAATAAATGCAGTTGAGTTTATTCTGAAATTAACAGCATATCTTCAGATGCATAGCTTGTGATTATTTTAACACTTAATTGTACAAATATTTATAAAAACAATGTTTAAGAGGAGTAGAAACAAGCAAGTTAAGCCAAATTAATCAATGAGCATAGTATATTCTGCACTTTATTTTAAAAAGTCATGGTGACAGACAGTGATGAGAACAAGCATGCTAAAACGATTTATATAGACAAGTTATTTAGTCTGTCTACCTCAAGGTAATGTTAACTGTGACATGTCTTAAAAAATGGGATGTGATCAATTCCATTGTCAGTGCCTTTGTCACTTAGTACAACCCCAAAGAAACATTTTTCACTGTTTAATGAGAGCATTGTACTTATTTTGATCAGATTTCAAAAAAAAATGTTTCTATTTCACTATATTAACTCTTATTTTGTTCCATAAAAGGGCTTTGAGCATAAAATGCCCAATAGATGACTTTATTCGTACCAAGTACCAGTCAAAGACAGTTTTTTTTTATTTTCAGAAGTTTTTTTTTGTGTGTGTTGGTTTTCAGTATTGAACCTGGTAGCAGTTATATCCTGAATCTCATACAGCTTCAGGTATTTTTGATATACAGAGGTTTTCCCATTAATTTATTGGGTGAAATGTTATTCCTTTCTGATAGCAAGCTATAAAAATAAGTGCAGTTTCTTTGAAAAGCTTAATCAGCAAGCAGAATCAATAAATGCCTGACCAGAAGAAGGTGCACTTGCGATAGCTTGCATTTGCTGAGATGCTTTTGCTGTCATCACTCATGGGATTTGAGTAGGGCACTTTGTTAGAGGATAAAGGCAGAATTATGGATCTTCTTGGTGGTAGAGGAATTTTTGCCGCAAGGTCTTGTGTGAGGTGCTTTGCAAACTATGATGACGTTGTACTTGTTTTGTATTTTGTGTGTGTGCATGTGCTAGACAGTTGATAAAATTAGTAATGACAGTCTATAGCAGATAGGCAAGCGTGAGGACGAAGAGTGTGTGCTTTCAGGAGCCACAGTCTATCTGGGACTGTGAACAAAAAGCTGCTTTTCAGAAGGCAAATGCTAAAGCACTGTTCATACTAAGTATTTTAATTTTCCTCATATAATATAAAAAATTTAATTTCGGATACTTGATACAGGTTTTTCTGGATTCAGTCAGCTAAGAAAACAGATGCAAGTAATAGTATCTGTGTGTTGACTTAGTCATTATGTTGTCTCTTTGAATCCAGCTTGTCTTCCGTGGACTCTGCTATTTAAATCTATCACTGCAGTATGAAACAATCTTTACCCTGGAAGCTGTGTTTTTACATGCAAGTGGAAGTGATTTTTTTTCCCCGTTTTTATTGATCTTCTTTCTTGCTTGAAGGTAGGAAGACCTAATAATGTGTATTGGCCATTGATAGCATTTGATCGTGTGATCTTCTGTTCCAAATAAGCTTTCTCTCTTTGTCCACTGAGCCATTTCGTAGTTTGGTTCCTTTGTAAATATCTGCTATAACGCCCACTTATTATATTGAGATATTGCTCCTGGGATTACACAACAGATTTAGTAAAATTATAAAGTCAATTTAGCAAAGGATGTAACTAATCAGTAATACCAGTTTCTGTAGAGATTGGTCAGGCTGGGGTGGTGGCAAAGTGTACCGTATTTTCTATGTGCTTTTAACCTTGTATTTGTGGGCACCCCAGAAAAGAACACTCTAAAAGGTAATGCTGCACTAACATTTAGAAAGTTGAGAAGTTAATTTTTTTTTGCTAATAGTTTGTATCTGCTTTTTTCATATTGTGTTTTACACATATTTCAGAAAACTTTTATAGTTATATCCAAAATCAGTCATCTTTATCCAAATCTTTATCCAAAAAATGATACTTAATCTCTTGGGGAGTGATTATACTGTTTGCATATCTTAATCCTTTGTGTTTTTGCATTATAAACACTGATTTCATGTTAGCAATACAAGATGTAAGAAGTAGTTCACCATCTCTTTAACAGAATATTATTACTAGTATTTTGTAGGAGCCTATTAATGTTCTTCGACTGGAAACAGTACAAGTTGTTAACAGAATATTAAGATGACTTTCAGCGTGACGTTATTTGTGTGTGCACCACTCCGCAGTGTAGAGGGTGGTGATTTGAAACATCCAAGGTATTTCAGCAAAAGCATCTTAGCAGTATAACTTGCAAGTTTGCTCCCTTGCAGCTGGCAGTAGCTTGAGTGATTTGCAAAGCATTTGGTTTGGTTTATGGACTAGCAGGGCAGGAAGAAAGATGGGGTCTCTGTTGAGGGTGATTATATTTTTTCTGTTTCGTTTGTCTCTCCTTGAATAGGATATTGTACTTAAGATTGAGGGGACGTTTATGAATGTGTCTTTATCAAACAATGTCAAACTGAATGATGTATAAAAGTCACAGTTGTGTCTTTCTTTTCCAGCTTGAGTAGCTTTCATTTCAGACAGACTGTAGTTACTCTCTCATCCCTCTTTCTTCAACATGTGTGGATTTTGCCATATGCTCAGCTCCAGGGACGTTGTCCTTTTGAGGGAGAAAGAATTGGTAAAAATCATGAAGTCCACTGAAATCATGATGTCCATTTCTGGCACGGAATTCCTCTGCATGGAAGATCCAGGAATGCTTTATCATTTGTATTTAGCGTTCTTCTGGATGCACCCCAATTAAATTCACCATAATGGACCTAGCTGCAGTGAAACATGGAAGGCTACAGGAGTCATAGTACGCTAGCATACTGAGAGCAACCTGAAGGTCTTGCTGGAGGAGCAACTGAGTGAATCATCAGAAAGATGTGGTGATTTTGAGGAGTGGGGTGTATTGGGTGGGCTTGGTGTGCAAGTCCAGTTGCTTTGTTAAGGCAAAATTATGTTTAACGAAGAGGATGTGAGGAAATTGTTCTGTAATGGTCTGTTTTCAGAGCTTTCTGGAGCACAGGATACTGTTGCTTACCAGGTGTTTCTGGTGACTTAAGAAATCATGCAGAGAAGACAGATAAGGTTTTTGTTAGGGTACTGCTGCATGTTTAAGCCTTGTGTCCTCATTTTTCAAAGATTTATCTGTCTCTTGTCTTTATAAAGGGCAAGAGGCATCACAGGGTGACTTTGACTAAATGTCCCAGTAATTTGCTGTTACTTAATCACATTTCCTTCCTCTTATTCAGAAAAGCAGTAAAGGCTGATTCATGATCGGATTAAATTACTCTGCTTTTAAGTCTTGTTCAGTTAGTATAATTTCTGTAACAATACTTTTATACATTCTGTAAAATCCACATGGAACATGAAATTTTAACTTAAAGTACTGCTGTTAGAATAAAAGTAACTTTTTTTTTCCCACCTGAAGGAATCCGTGCACAGAGCAGGCAGAGAGCAAAGATGCCCAGCATATGTTTAAAAACAACAGTCAGTGGGGTTTGAATTACAACGTCTGGTTGTACCTTGTGTTACACTCAGTTTCTTGACTCAGTTTCTTGATCCTTACCCAGTTGTTGTGCCAGCAAATGGCCTGGAAATGTGCAGACTGATTTGAGGAGGATGGGGAGAAGTCCACTTACACATGCAGTAATATTAGAATGTGCATGATAATGTTGCTTATCATGGCAAAAATGTTTTAGGGAATAACTGTTTATTTTGCCCTCAGATGAAGTAGTAAAGGGATGCTTTAAAATTTAAGTTTATCCGAATGATATGGGTTTAGGCTTCAAGAGTTTATAAGTAAGTGTTGCACGTTATGGAGTGGGTAACAAGGAATTGATTGCCAACCTTGTAACAAAGTGAGCCTCTATTGTGATATATCACATACACAGTGAATGATGTAAGGCTATTTTAGATGGTTGCATCATTTGCTACACTTCGTGTGAGATGAAATCTGCAGGGTAGAAAAGGTATTTTTTTGGTAGTGGAGATTGCCATTGAAAGTACTAGTTTTGGTGCAATATTTAATGGGATAGAAATAATGCTCAGTATTAATGAATGCATCAGAACTATTAGTTGTGCAGCTTCTTTTCTGTAGTCATCTTGGAAGAATTTGGTTACTATTTTTGTCTATTAATAAAAGAACAGGAAAAGGAAAGTCTCTCTTCCCTAAGGCTTGAAGGCAGAGGTGTATTTTACTAAGTGTACCTCTAGTTTATCTTGCTAAGGTAACTATTATTTACTAAGGTAAACTATTAAGTGGCTTCAAAACCAGATTTAAGGTTTTTTTTTCATTTAAAAGCTGGTCTCTCCCAAAGCCCTGTTAATGAATGTTCCTTTTATGTATGAAGAAGGAATTGCTGTTTTTCTTACTTTGATACAAACGCTCTGAAGCATGTAAGAGTAATATAACCTGTACTCAATGTAAATTGAGCCTATGCAGGAAGCTTTGCTGACAATGGTAGGAAGTAAGATATGTCCCTCTGCAATCTCCTTCCATGCCTTTTTTTAAAGGTTTGGGATATGCCATGAAAAAGTTGATTTCATTATGATGTATAGCTCTGATATTAGGAAGTGGAAACTGATATATTCTTTAATGTTATATGGAAGTGTGGGGAACACTCCTGTGCTTTGACATAAGCGCTGTTTAGAATTAAGCTGAACTGTTGACACAGATACTTTGAATTATTGATAAAGGAATTCATGTCCCAAAGATAACAATAAAATGTAAAAGACTAAAGTCAAGTTAAAAAAGTAGATGTTTTGTCTTAACTCTTAGCTACTTAAAATGGCAAGGTAATATGTATTTAAAAGTATTTGGTTATAGCTCTGCCTTTCTATTCCAATCTGGAAGAGACTTTTTCACCAGCTGTATTTCTTCTGTGAGAAAAAGGTCTTATCAGACAAGACTAAAGATTCACTGAAAGCATGGGTGCACAGGTTGATAAGTGCATGAAGAGCCAAGTGACATTTCCATTTAAAAACGTAGATTCATAGAGCTGTGAGAGTAAAAAGTGCAGGATTAGATAATGAAGATGGATTTGTAGCTCAAACTGTTTTGACTGTATTTATTTAAAAATATAGTCCTTTCAATCCACCTAAAATAGGTAATATATGGACCATGTCTTTATAACTACAAAATACTAAAACAATACTTTTTTCTTAGAATAATCATCTGTGGTTTTTTTCTCAATTAATTCGACATTTTAATTTTTAATGACTGTGTGAGTTAGTGTAACTTTAGTGTAACTAAATATGATTTTTTTTTAAATCAACTGCTGTCCAATGCATTTAGAATAATTTATTCTGCTTTTGTGTAATTATTCTGAACCATCATGATCATGCTGTTAAAATGTGTTTTTAACTTACAGTTGTCGCAGTCAGGTGTGTTTTGTAGTTATAAGCACAAGACAAATCCCGTGTTGTGCCAGTTTTTTTAGTAAACAGGCAAAATGTTCTGCTTCCTGAAGGGCTGCTTGTGACTGCTCTTTTTAGTGCTCCCAAGAAATGAAGAATGTCCTGGGTTTGGAGAAGGGTGACACGTAGTATTCGCTGTTGACAAGGGCAGGAGACTGAGATTTGCTATCATGAGCACCTACACCTGTTCTTGGAAACTGCATGGACTTAACTAAGAAATAGGCACTAGAGCTCATTGCCCAGGACTACCAAGCAATGGAAGAGATCTGTGTATTGTTTTATTATTTCAGAAAAGAAACGTGTGTTGATGCTACTGCAGGCCTGTGGATATGAAATAAGTATATTGTTTTAAATTTAGGATGAGAAAGGTGTGTACCACCAGCTTGTAACACAGTAGCCATAGGGACCCTTCCTGTAGGAACTCCTTTTGGTGTAGGTCCTCTAGACCCCAGTTTGGTCTCCTCTACCACATTAGAATGTGCACTTGTCTGCCCTGCCACCTGCTCTAGCTCTACTAATCTCTGATATGATTACAAATGAATAGAAAGGTCTTATTCTCATCCAGCTTAATTTGAAACCTGAGATGGGTAGAAGGACTTGGATATGTATAGAGAGAATGTTTTTCTTCCTGTCTCTCTTCCACTCCCTGCCACCTTGCCTGCATGTGCTGCATGTGGACTGATGGTAGTATCCAAACAGATGCCACATCTTAAAGGCTCTCAGTGTTCTTAGGATAGACACTGTTCAGTGGTCTATGAGTCTGTTCAGAGTATTTTTAGTACTCTAGTAAGGTAAAACATAGTGGGTGAGATACCTCAGAAAGGGAAGACTTTCCTCTTACACAATTCTTACACAACTGATGGCAGAATTACTGATATTTAGGAGAAAAAGCTACCTTATCTGAGAATCTCTTTTTCTGAAGCAGTATGTAAGCAAGAATGACAAAATGGGATTTGGCTGTGGTCTTGGCCATGCAGCATTACAGCTGCCTCACTAAATATGATTGAATCTCAAGGAGTGTTTGGAAGTCGTGTGTTGGTAAGTCATCAGAATTGTTTGCAGTTAAAAGGGTATAGAATTAACTACCCTAGGGTGCTTGAAATGGTAGTTAAAATACGTCTGTTTTAAGTACAGAGGGATTTATGCTAGAATAAGTTTTCACTTGATAGGACGGCTTATATAGTTATACGATACTTTTATGCCACTCTAAGTTTTCTGTTTTCCAGGCTTTGCTGTGGTTTCTTGAAGAGAAATGTCTGGGTTTTGATAGGTATTTTTGCATGTATTTGCAAATTAGCAAATGTATTTTACTAATCTACTTTTATTTCTATTTTTTTTTTAATATCTTCCTAAGAGTCTGAAGAGTTCCCTGAAAAATACGACTTTTACAGGTGGTTAAAAGGTTCCAAACATATATCAAAGCAAATTGCATGTTAACAGTGTTCCTCAGCTAAACCAGTATCCTCTTCACTTAAAATTAGTTTAATACAGTGGATAAGCTTAATGAAAGCCCCTGGGTGTTCCTTGAATGTGTGATGCAGTGTTTTCTCAGGACATATGTGATTGACATTAAATAATGACAGATATCTTTTTTGTATTATTTGTCTTGTATATCCTTATTTTAAACCACCTTGTAGGGCAGAGTTACGTATTTAGGGTTAACTCTTGAGTTGAAGGTCAACAGGAGTACAATAAGGTTTTGTGATTCAAATGTTTAGTGGTAGGAAACAGTGAGTCCAGTGGTTAGTTCTTTCTCAAGTAATTTGTGTCCTAAAGGACTTCTCAATGCTTAAAGTTGATTGCCAGTCATGTGCAACTCCATCATCTATCTACTTTGGATGAATATTTAGGGCCTCTAATATGTGCTGCTATTTGTTCTCTTTAACTGAGTTATTTTTAAAGTAGCTTGTGTATATTTGTGCTAGACTGTTAAGACAGTTTCTAAGATTGCATATTCAGAAACTTGAAGCAGGACAGAAATGCAGCAGTTTTCTGTTCATAGAAGAGTCAGTGAGAGTACCTTCTAGCTGACCCCCACTGGTACCTGCTTCCAGGTGCACTTCAAGATTTTCTGTTCTACAGGCACGTGCATGTGAATCCAGAAATCATGTGGTAAAGAGCATGACAGCATGACAGTACAGCTAAGTGCTAGATATGCCAAAAAAAGAGAATTGACCCTTGAACACCTACTGAACAGCTATATAGCCACTCTCTTCCAAGCTTGCTTATAATAGTGTCAGACATTAATATATTGGAATAAAATTCCAATATATTAGCAACTATTAGAAATAAAAGCCGTGAAGTAAATTAAAAGACTGCGATTAAAAATCTATTATGTATTGCAGTAGTGGAATTGTGGTAGGGGTGTATGGTAGTAGAAATAGCCTCATAGTAAAGCAGGTATCCTAGAGTTCTTACTTAAATATTTTATAAATTTCTTTGGAATTTGAATATTTCTGACTGCAAACCATAACAGCAATATGTTCAAACTGGAATGCTTCTTATCTGAGTCCCTTTACAAATACCTTTCTAATTATACAAGAGACATCCTTTGGTGATTCATTCTCACCATTTCTGACTAGCATATGTCACTGTGGGCTGCCTTGTTAGGAAGAGGTGGGTTAATTTAGTGCTGACATCCCTCACAGATGCCTGAGGGACCTGAGTAGTGGTTTCATTTCTTTAGTGCCATAATAACCCTCCCAGTGGACCTTCCTTGGTTGGCAATTCTCTTTTTAAGCCTGCAAAGCTTGCGAAGTTTTCAGGCTTGTCTGAGAAGGCAGGCTTCTCCTTTATGAAGAAGAGCAGCTAAAGCAGTTGGTAATTTTTCAGGATTGTGCAGCCCATGAGATAATGAACAGTGTTTGGATTTGAGCAGGGATTTAAGGACTTTTAAGTTGCAGCTAATACAAACTAAAGCATGTGCATGCAATATTTAGGGAGCAAGTTTTTTCATGTAACTAAGGAAAAAACCTGGACTGACCATTGTTAACACAGCAGTGAACTGGACTTTAAATCTATAATTCCTTCTCTATAGCAGGTGGAATTTGCAGTGCAGTGGACAGTATGCTGATGTCAGGATAGGAGCAACAGGAATTTTGTAAAGCCTTTTTGACTATAAAGCCTCCTTCTGTAGGGATAAGTAGAGGAAGAAAGATCTAACTGCTCTAGAAGGTAAAAACAGAAAAGGTCGACAGGGAGAGGGCCTGTCTCTTTTCTTTGTAGGGTTGCATTCCGTACCTTTATATTTTTGATTCATCTTCGCCTATGTAAGATTTTCAGCTTCAGGCTACTCAAAACAAATCATAATATAATGTATTCAAATGTGATATTCTTTGATAAATTGGAATGCCTTTTTATGAAATATATATAAACATTCAAATAGCATGAAGGTGTGATGCTATTCTTAAAAGATATTATAGATATTAATCTTATTCTAAAAATAATCAGATCTGGTGGAATAATGAATTACTCTGTTGTCTTCCAGTTTGTAAATTATTCTCCCAGTCATAGTTTTACAAAAGTGTAAACAAAATTTTCTGTAAATACTTTAAAAGATCACTTAAATGGACATCTGAGGACATTTTTGTAGAAATGTTTATTGCTTTCTTTTTTCACTAAAGGAGAATTTGCCCCATGTTTTCCATCATTAATGATCTTCCCCAAAGACTATTAAACGTTGAAACAAGCAGAAAAAAACGTTAGACAGGAACAAATGATCACATACTTTGGAAAGCTTCAGAAATAGAAAAACTCTGACTACTTAAAAGTCATATTTCTTTAAACTTCTCTAATATGAAATGAAATCATCTATTCATCAGATGTCCTCTGCTATTTCAATTTCCTTTTGATCAAGGGGTCAGTGCTTTGCATTCAGAATGGAAATTGTTAATTTAATGACATGAAAGCAGGCCAGATTATAATTAGGGGTGAGCTGTTTGCTCAAGTTGGATAACTCATAACAATTTCGTCTATGACTGTACTTGTCAGGAGCGTTTATGTACAAATTCGGTTTATCTGAAAATTTCACTTAAATCGGTATACAGATTTTTTAAATTTTTATTTTTAGAACAATTTTAATACACATCTGTACACTTCTGGAGTTATTTTAGTCTAGCTGTGGAAGTGCATACAATTTTTTTGTGTGTGTTAAAATGTGGCAGGCCCTAGTTTGCTGCTTAGCCAGATTGCCTCCGTTTTCAGACAATAGATTATTGCAGGATAAACTCAAGTAGGATACAGCTCCATGGTGATAAATGGATGTGCTTTTTTTTTTTTTTTTCCTCTTCATTTACATTGCAGGAAGCCAGGGCAGAAGATAATTTGAGTGTGAGTGAGCTCATAAACAGTGAGCTACCTCTTTTTATAGACACACAGACGTGTGTGTTATCAGGCTAGGGTAAGCGTTTGCCCTTAGGTTATTGGGAAGTAGTGCGTGTGTGGATGGTTGCTCATGTGACAAAGTCCTACTGCGCTCCTACCATGGTCTAGTGCAGTTTAGCTAATTTGCTTTAAATGTTATTTTATCAAAACTTCCCCAAGTGTCTTCAGCATAGAGAAGTTGTAATTTATGGCTTTTGAAGAAATCTTGACTGCTTTACAGTCTCTTCATTTTAGTTTATATTTCCTGGTACACTTGAAGATATTTATATCATGAAGGAGTAATACCTCTTTTTTTTCTGTTGTTGTTACGGAGCTTTTTTCTGGTAACACTGTAGAAAGGACTCAGTTATTTCTGGGTCATTTGTCTGTCTGTCTGTCCACATTGTTAGACTTGTTTGTCACTTTAGTAACAGGACATATGATGGTAATAACCTAGGTTCTTAAGCATCTTTTAGGAGGAGGATTTAAAGGAAGGATTTAAAATATTGCAAAAGTTGTGTAAAAGTACCGTTATATTATCAATATAAAATTCAAATTCACATATTTGAATAACTAGTTAAAGGAAAGTTTTATTACATTATTGCGTGTTCGTCATTTTATTTTGACTTTTGGGTTAACTAATGTACTCTTTCATTTCAGAATGTATGAAAACATGTCCACAATGGTGTACCTAAAGGAAGAGAAGTTGGAGAAGCTCACACAAGATGAAATCATTGCAAAAACTAAGCAAGTTATTAATGGACTAGAGGCACTGAAGAATGAACACAATTCAATTTTACAGAGCTTACTTGAAACACTGAAATGTTTGAAGAAAGATGATGAAACTAATCTGGTTGAAGAAAAATCAAACATGATTCGAAAGTCGCTGGAGATGTTGGAACTTGGGCTTAGTGAAGCACAGGTAAAACTGGAGTAGAAATAAAGCATTTCAGGCTTTGACTAAAATTTTGATATTAAAAAAAAATAAAAGAAAGCTCATTGTTTGGCCTCTAATGAGAAACTTTAAACAGAGATCAATACTTAAGGACTTATCTTTACCTTACTAAGTATTAAAAATGAGCCGAGACATTTATATTATTATCATATGTTAAGGAGGAAGACTACTGTGATGAAGCAGAAGTAAATACTAGCTGTTACAGAATTAATTGTGGCATTTGGTATTAAAGCATTGAAGTCCATAATAGATCTCTTTTTGACTTCAATGGGAAATATATTTCTTTTTGGTTAGATTTTTCCACATCATTAGTTGGGTCATGCTTGAGAAGTTCAAGAATTAGGCAATATCAGCAAACTTAAATACTTTTCCAAAGGCTAAGAATTGAATACAGAGCCTGCAAAAACTTCCACTGATGTTTCAAAGAGAAAGAATGGATACATGCTATGGAAGCATGGAATTAAACCAATCCAATCCCTGGCCATCATGGTATGGTGGTATGGACTGTCAGGCTTTAGTGTTTAAAAGCTTTCATCCTATGTGTGGGATGGAAGGACTTTTACATGGTATTGGAACTCTGAAAAGCTGGTTTTGGTTCTTGACTCTCTCAGATTACGTAGTTTCAGTTTCAGATGTTACTGCCCTGTCTACCAATCTGCTGTTTTGTAAACTGTGGCGACTGGAGATCTGAAATGTCTGCACATGCAGCCCTTGTTAGGAAAGCAACTGTGCTTTGAGCAATTGCTTGTCAGACCTGAAAAGCCCAGTGTTTCTGTGCACTTTGGGATGTCACAGTGCACAGTGCGATCTCCCATTTCTCTTGCTGCATTTATACTAGGATATGGCAATATTTTCATGAATACTTGTAGATATGTGGATATGTTGAGGTTAGTGTTACTATCATGAAGAAAAAAGAGGAGGAAAAAAAAAAAGAGGGAGATCACTTTTCTGACTGTTCTATTTTTGTCCTTAATGTGGCTTCACATTCAGACACATCAATTGTCTGTGCATTTGAATTTGTGGTATATATAAGGTGCTTAAATTTAGTTCAGTTCCACATTTAGATTTAAATAGTATAACTGTGTCTTTGAAGTATTATTGTATTATTGTTATGTTGAGGAACTGATCCTTATAAGCTGCAAACATGCATGTGAATCCTTCTCTGTCTGAAAATTGCTGAAGCAGAGGTATGGTTTAATTCTTACAGGGAAGGTTGTCTTTGTAATTCTTGTAATTTGTTAAAAATATACTTAGTTATAACTATAGTTATACTATATTAGTAGAACAAAGGTTTCTGTTTCAGTAATCTAAATTTTAGTTCATCCTTTTTTATACATGTTAACATTGCATATAATATTTAAGGCTTTCTAAAGCAGTTTGTCTTCAGACTTTGACTTCAAAAGTTGCATCACAAAAAGTCATTAATAAAGAATTCCTTCAGACTTGTTCTGTCAGAACAAATGGTAAATATATTCCAGTACAGGGAAGGTGAACACCAAATAGGTGTGTATAAAAAGGTAAAATCTAAACCAGACTTCACAGCTGACAGAGGTTCTAACTATAAAAACCTTTTTGTGTTAAATAAGGACTACATTTAGAGGACATATTCAGAGGATATTTTCTGCTTTTTAGGTAATGATGGCATTGTCAAATCACTTAAATGCAGTGGAGTCAGAGAAGCAGAAATTGCGTGCCCAGGTTCGACGGTTATGCCAGGAAAATCAGTGGCTACGGGATGAACTAGCCAATACACAACAGAAACTACAGAAAAGTGAGCAATCTGTGGCTCAACTGGAGGAAGAAAAGAAACATCTAGAATTCATGAACCAATTAAAAAAATACGACGATGATATTTCACCATCAGTAAGTAGCTGTTCAGTAAAAAGTAGTTTATATTTGGATGTATGTTATAAGATGCCTAATGATCAAGAAATTTTGCAAGTCCAAGTTTTTTATTTGTGTGTGTGTGTATATATATATATATATGTATATAAAATTTGTAACAGAAAAATAACTGCTCCTAAAATGTTTACCTTGTACCAGTGTTACAGGTCACAAAGGATGTGACAGATTAGCTTTTATTTATTCATTTACTTATATTTTACTGCATGTAGGTGGTGATAAAATAGATATGAGGGTGAAAAAATGCTGAATAGTTAGAATGAGCGTTAGCTGAAGAGCTGAACTCGAAGCCAGATATTTTCTTTTATATTTCCTTTGCTGTTCAGTGGTAGTATTGTAAGCATGTACAGGACTTGGCTTATTTTTAACTGCAGGAAAAACAATTAATTTTGGTCCAGTGAAGCAGTGTCTAGCCTCAGCATCTGTTGAGAATGTACACTGGGATAAAAGGTCTTTAAATCTACTTTCTTGACCGTTATGATCTTCTGCATATTTTCAGTTGCTGCTTACTGTTGTGTTAATAACATGTATTTTTAATTTTTGAGAGAAAAATGGATGCAATTTTAATTTACAGAAATAATTTACTACTAAAAAATTCTTCTAACTCATTTGTTCTTCATATTATCTTTTTATTTTGTTTCTTAAATTGAATAGTATTGCAGAGAAGGATCTTATTTGGTATGTTCTAACCTTCTCAGTCATGTCTTGGAAAGAACAGTTTTTCATAACAAAGTATCTCAGTATCATAATGAGGGCAAACACATGCATTTTAGTCATGCCTAACCAACTACTGGACCAAATTCTTTCTAACATAGTGTGAGTTCTTTTTAGTCAGCTGCATGCAGATTTTCTCACTCCTGTTTCATGAGGTGTTGAAATCTGTCAGTGAAGCTTGTTTAGTACTGTTACTGAACTGTTTTTAAAAGAAAGGGTAAGGAGGGGGAAATACTGAGATTTTGATGTGCTAAATGTGAAACTATAATCTTTGGATGGCCTAAATAGAACCATTACTTGACTTGGACTGAAAATTTGAAATTTAATTGACAGATAGGGACTAGGCAAGCAAAGCATCTTTATAGTTTCAGCAGTTATACAAACAGTCTCAGTTGACGATCTTTGAAAACAGTTGCAGATATCCACTTGGTTAGAGCTTAGAAACAATACACAAAATTGTAATCTTCTCTCATGACATCCAGCCTGTCATCTACTGCTTTTGTAGAGAACTCACTTTTCCAACATAGAATATATGTGCCAACAGCAGCAATCCCGTTTCTTTCATCTGTGGAAAAAGATGTTGGATGGATGTAAAGGGCAGGGGGGCAAATCCCTGGTGTTGGGTTTTCTACTTATGGAGATGGATATTTCTGACAACTTCAGCTATTTGTTTGTGTAGGCTGTAAATATAGGAAATGGGACTGAGAGTTCCTCTCTTTCTTTAATTGTGGGATTTTGAATGATTTTTGAATGTTAAAATTTTTATATATTGATGAACTGTGCTGAGTTTTAATATGATATGAGAATGGAGCTGAACTTCCTTCCAGGGGGTTGTGTGTTTTTTTGATGTTTTGTTTTGTTTTACTTTTTGAATCTTATGAATCACAATTGCAAAGTGTATTATTAGTGCAGGAACTGATTACTCAGAAACTGAAATGAAGGAATTAAAGTTGTTGGTGCAATCTTACTCGCCTTTGGGAGATGAATCTCCTTATTCCTCTCCCTCTTGCAGTAATAATTGCATATATGACCTCAGAATTACTGTGCACTATAGTGTATATCTTTGTAAGAGTAGCAAATGTGTTCTTGGGTGTTAAAGTTAAGACTGAAATCTAGGAGACCTGATTTCTATTCTTGGATTTTTTTTTTAAGATGTCCTGTATTTCGTTGGGACAGAATATGTAAATGCATTTGGACATGAAACTGTCCTTAAACTTCTATGAGAATCTTATTCTTGGCACTTCCTATGTTTTGACTGTGGGATTTCCCTTTAACATTGCTGGTTAAAGAAACTGTTCCTCCATATAGAACTTTATTTAAATATTGCATAAACCTCTAATTTAATAGTGTAACAAATTGTTTGGGTTTGGGGGTGTTTTTTAGGAGGATAAAGATACGGATTCCACCAAAGAGCCTTTGGATGACTTATTTCCAAATGATGAAGATGAACAAGGACAAGGGAGTAAGTACACTTCAAATTACTTTGTTAGTGTGTTTCTGCAGTACTGAAGCTGCAAATGCTGTTCAGAAATTTAATAATCCATATGTAATGTGCAAAAAGCTAGAGCAAAATGGTGATTGTCTCTTGAAAATAGACATATATATTGAATAGTCCTGTATACCTGCCATCAAAACTAGATTTTTGAGGGAAGTTTGCTAGCTGTGGCAAAGTTCTTGGAACTCTTTTTGGAGCTAGATTTGTTCCTTGGTCTTGGGAGTCCCTGAATGGAAAAAAGCTTGTTTCAAGTGACTGAGGCAGATTCTGAAACATTGAAGCTGCTTATTGGTCTGCCCAAGCAGTGAATTCTATTAATTATCTCTCTGATTCAGCATTTCGGGGCAGATTTTGATGTGAAATCTTTCTTATAATCTTTCAAAGCAATCCTTTGTCTTGCTAAGATCGTCCTCCTTATTCCTCACTCTAGAAGCATTGTCTTCAAGGCAGAAGGATTGGTGAATATGGATACAATGAAGTTTGAGGTAGCAAAATTGTGACATGGTCGTAGGAAAGGCTTCCTTAATGATTTTTTGTGCTTTTCTTTTGAGTGTGAAGCTGATATTATGCAATGGGTTGATGTATATGCAGTAGTGTAGTGGTTCTTAGTTGATAAATGGCTAAGCCAAAATGTCTGAAGGGCCCCTCCTTAGTAATCATCAGCCTTGAATTTCCTTCTTGGACACACATAAGATGTGGTCTTGATAGCTTGGCAGGGAAGACCAGCAATGGAAGGAAGACATGAAGAGGTTAGAATAGTTTAATGTTGGTCATAAACTCCATCCTGAGCTCAAACTGGCTTCCCAAGAATTTTGTGGTGGGAAAGTTGAGTATCAGAGTTATTTTTACAGTAATATAGTCTATCCCAAATTCTGCTCCACAAAAGAGAAGGGTGTCACTTTAGTAATTTATTTGAGCTTCAGGAAAAATGCAGAAATATTTAAGTGCTTTGGAAGGCAGTGACTGTGAGCATAGGTTTGGAATTGTATGATTACACTGACAGAAGGCTTCCACTTGCTATAAGAGTAGTTTGCTTAATAGAAAGGAGAGAAAAAAGGGCAGACTCACCACTGTCCTGTCCTGTGTGTTGGCTAGAATTTACTGCAGGAAAATGTGGCTAAACCCAAGGATTTATAGATCCTGTCAAAAGGTTGAACATGGCTTTGATGCGCTGCTTTTTCTCTTGTAACTGTTATTCATGGCATCCAAAGGGGTGTGTTTCGTTTTTTTTTGGGTCCTTTATACGACAACCCTGAGCATTTCCTGGAAGGTATGGCAAACAAAAGAAAACAAAATGAAAAAAGGTGTGCTTTTGGAGAGGAGAGTGAAAGATAAAGAACAGAATCCATTCAACTTTTCTGCAAGTGTTTGGCTTCACTGTTTTAGTGTTCCTTTCCATAGGGAGTCTTGGATATTTTTAAGTTTAAAATTACAATATGAGATATGTTAATAGCTTGCTGAGCTGGAATAGCTCATCCGTTTCTTCATCTGTTTTTTACATTTTGTCCCTCTAAGTTAATAGAAGCGTGAAATACTAAAAGTCTCTTCATTCAGCTAGGATAGAGTATGAAGAAAAAAACTGTCCACTGCTGTTACTGTTCAAGAGATTGTAACCGTGATGAAATGTATTCTAGTGCTAATGTCTGGTATTGAGGAAATCTAGCGATTCTAGTTCCATGTCATTGATCAGTAACATTAGTTGTTTTCCAATTGCGGTTATCTTTTTAAGTAACTTAAAATCTCGTGTATTTCTTCCAGTTCAACAACAGCACAGCAGTGCAGTTGCCGCTGCCCAACAAGGTGGCTATGAAATTCCAGCAAGATTAAGGACCCTTCATAATCTTGTTATCCAGTATGCTTCCCAAGGTAGATATGAGGTTGCTGTACCACTTTGTAAACAAGCTCTTGAAGATTTGGAGAAGACCTCAGGTCATGATCATCCTGATGTTGCCACCATGTTAAACATACTTGCTTTGGTGTACAGGTTTGTATTCTGATGTAGAGCTATATCAGCTATCTAAGCAGTTAATATTTGACTTTAACCTGTTAATGTTTGTCTTGGTTGATTGTTTTGATTCATTGATTTATTTCATCACTATTTTTGTAAAGCCTTGAGAAAATCTTTGTACATTTCCTTACTCTGTATGCTTCCTTACACTAAAAGTCAAACAAATTGTGGAATTTTTGCCTATGCTCTTGTTTTGAGAAAGGCACTGCTTTTGAAACTGTTCCTCTACCTTTTTTTTTTCCTACCGAAGAGCATGTAGGTTACCCACTTCCAGGAAATGCAGGGTTGTAAACTGGACAGCAGTGTAGAGGTAGTACAGTTCTAGTCCTCCAGCAAAATACTTTACATGTTAATGAATCAGAAAGTTAAAAACTGAAGTCCATAACTGTGCTCTTGAATTCTTCTTCTCTGTACTGGAGTGTTTAGCACAGTACTGAAGCCAACCCTTATTTTTTATGACTTTCTGAATCTCCAGTATTGTTAATTATGATATTTTAAATTTAGGGACCAGAAC